>JZKD02S1697452.1:1335829-1349258 GCA_000966675.3 Picea glauca
AATCATGATAAGACAATAATGAGTCATCTATACATTTTTCCAACAATGCATCATATACCAATGGAACCACATTGATCCATCTTCATCATGTATCAATGACAACTCATTGATCCATGTTCATCTATGCATACATATTATATTACATAAATCATCTGTCAATCAATCCTTTGACATCAATCAATCACTTGACATCAATCAATGATATCAATCAATCAAACCATTGGCATCAATGACAACGTGATCCAACAACTAATCTATGAATGGAAAATCTAATGTCAAATATTTCCATCGGTTAGATACATTATGAATACTCTTTCTTCTCCTCCTAATGAAGTCTATGACATTGCTAGGGGAAATAAACTTTTCAATTAGAATGCTTCTCCAAAGGCTATCTCTATTCAAGAAATTCCAAAGTGACTTAGCTACTATGGATTCATCAAAAATGAATATTTTCTTGATTCCCCAACCACCCTGATCATTAGGAAAATCAATTACCTTCCAATTTGTCAAATGGAATTCCTTATAATCATAGTTTCCCCTACATAGATAGTTAAAGCACACCTTCGTGAACCTATCCAAAATAAATTTTGGAATATGAGCCATAATATGACAATATACTAGAATGGATTATAGAATTTACTTGATGAGAAATAATATGCCTCCCCTTGAGATTCAACAATTACACCAAAATTCCACTCTTTTTTCAATCCTGGATAATAGCCACATCTATTCAACCTTTCCATAATTTTTAGGTTTGAGAGAATAACATAATTACTTAATTCCATCATTCAAATCATGAGAGGGTAATGGAAAAATATGCTCCAAGTTGTTCCTTACTTGTGCCTCCACTTTAGGTAAATACAAGGTATATTTTTTAATATTAGTTTCCATCCATGTGGCCAGACGCTAGAGTTTTAGAATCTCTTTATAGTGCTGACATTCCTCTTCAGAGAGTAAATAGAATAACATAACACCATATACAAATAGTAGACCTCCATCCTTCCAATTTTAATTCCCAGGATTTTCTTTTGTCTTCTAGATTCAATAATATCTTTACTTAGTCAATCTACAACCAACAGGAAAAGTATGGGGAAAAAGGGCATCCCTTCCTGACCCACCTAGAAGGTTTAAAGAAATTAGAGTGAAACCATTAATTAAAATAATATAGGAGCATATCAAACAACCCATTATCCATTTTACCAAAGGTAGATCACAACTAATATGAATGAGGAGAAGCCTTATATATATATATATATATATATATATATATATATATATATATATATAGGACACCCAATCATAGGATTTATACAAGTCTAGTTTGATATCTTTCACATGAATCTGAGAATTTTTATGTTGGGTCTTTTTAATCACCTCGTTGATTTTTCAAGAAGACAGTTATAAAGACTATTAATTTAATCATCAATATGGGGCTCATATGGAACTTGTGAATTGGCGTACACTATACATGAAGGAAGAACTATTCTTTCTATCTTTTGTAGTCATAGTATCAATGATACTTTTGTAGTCAAAGAATATAAAATTATCAATCTATGTAAATGATCTACATAAATCCAACTTACAGGAATTGAAAGCACACTTTTGTAGAAAAGTAAATATCACACTTGCAGGAAAGTAAATATCACACGTTCTCAAAAGGAAACAAACATGTTGGAAATGAAACACACCAGTTGCAGGTATCAGGAGTATGAATCAATTTTCTCCAAAGGAAACCCCAACAATCTAGTTATAGGAACATACAATTGCTTGAAAAGAAACACATAGGCTGCAAGTATCGAGAGTATGAATCAATTGTCTCCCAAAACAACCCTAGATATGTGTAGTAAAACTAATTGCAGAATTGAAATCCTAAGTTACTCTTGCAAAATTGAAATAACATACCACACTTGCTGAAAATAAATCACACATGTTGAAAGGAAACTGATTAACTAATTGTTGGAAAATAAATTAACTAAGTCCTCGAAATCAAAGCCTAATCCTTGCCAAGATGATCCTTGTCATTACTGATACCAAAAAATATAGTCATAATGTTAAGCATATTTATTCAATGTCATAAGAAAATGAAACACAATATGAAATGAATTTATAAACAAATGAAATCTCACATGATTACTTAATTGTATAAAAATATATAAAGACAACCTCGTATGAGTAATCTAATTATATGAACAAATTGAATCAAGAAAATAGTTATGGAATTAAATAAAATAAATCTTAAGTGAATACATAATTAAATTACACATCAAGAAATCAAGAATCCATCTAAGCTACATGACACTCTATATCAATATAAATCAATTAAATTCATTAAGCTAATCAAAAGAAATCAATCTATGACACATATGCAAATAAAATAAATCAAATTCAATTCAATCACAAACTATAGAAAACATAAAACTACAATTAAAATAAAAACTCAACGAATTATTCCATTGTCATTTAGACATAGCTCTAAGAGTCCTCTTGAACAATGGAGAGAGTTCTCTCTTTTATACATAAATTCAATGGGACTTAGAAATAAAAAATATAATAAACCCACTTATGGTTTTAAGAAATCCTTAGTGGTTACAACAATTTCTTAAATAACGAATGGTTTCCATGATCCTTGCTAACAATTAACAAACAAATTTCAAGATATTTTGCTAGTAATTAGGAAATAATAAATAACTCCAAGATATTTTTCCCAATAATTCCAATATTCTTGATTAACCACTCAAACTAATCTTATCAGTGATTCCAAGATTCTTTCCATATCCAAAATGGTTGTTGATGATCCAAATCCATTGAAGATATTCATGGTTGAATATGTATTTTTATGGATTTGCAATTCCGTACACAGAGTTTCAACGATGTTGTTACTGCATGAGTAACAACAATCATGAGTAACAACAAATGATAAAAACTTAATTTCTCAAACAATACGATCTGGGTTGTTGAGATATTTTGAGGATAAGAATATTTCAACTCAATAAAGCCTCATACAAGAAATCTCAAGTATCCACATCATAGATATTCACTTATAGCACGAGTAGTTTCAAGCGACAAATGTTTCTGTAACAATAAACAAACTCAACCACCTTCTAAATATACATGCAATATATGTTATTTCTCTAATATTTAACCATAATTCATATGAAATACTAAAGAAATGCAATGGAAAACACATTGGTTCTAAATCATGCATGTAAGCATTAAAATGGATTAATAATCATTAATACAAGGTTATGGGTTAGCAAGAAGGGATTAAAATAGGGAAAGACGATGTAAAAATGATGAAATTTCCATGGCCCAACATTTTAATTGTGTGAAAACCTTCCTCAGTAGTGCCTATTGCCTCATGTATAATTCTACCCTTTAGAAACCCAAATTGTTAAGAAGAAATGACATTAGATAGAAAGGGTTTAAATAACTGTTATCATCTTAGAGATTAGTTTATAAAGAAAATTACATAGGGAAATAGATATGAAATCATCAAATTTATCAAGTCAAACTACCTTAGGAATCAGAACTAATAAGGTGGAATTTTAACTCCATGGATTGCTCCTAGTCTCCCTAATATCCTTGACATATATAATTCAATCATCTCCATGAACATCAAAGAATTATTTAAAGAATTATGCATTCCACCCATCTAGGCCAAGTGACATAGACCCCCAAACCCTCAGGTCGAGGTCCGCTCACAGGATCGCTCTAATTCTCCTTAAGCCGAAGCGACTTCTTTGGCTCCCTGCCAAAACCTTTAACAATTTCGATCCACGGGTCCTTATGAATTGAGCCTGTGTGAAAAAACACCAGGTGCCAACCCAAATCTCCTTAACTACAATAACGTCGTGCCCTTCCCTAATTCGGGACTTCAGGTCTCGCAATTTAGCGATCCTTGATGTTGAGTTTCTCGGCCCTCTACTGCCGAAACCCGAAATGGTTAGCCACATCCTCCTCCACAGTCATATCGCGTTTCACGATTTCAGGAATCCCGGAACAAAGAATCCCTATCTCTCATTTTCAAAAATGCCGAAATGTTGAATCTTGATGCTTTCGGCAAGGACTGGCTCCCCTATGGGACTTTTCACCGATTCAGAGTTTTGGACTTCACGTCTTCGTGAATCCTGATGCAAGGCTTCCGACTCTCCAACCTATGAAACTCCAAAACCGTCAACAAAAGTCTCAACTCCACCTAGCGACGAGTATGCCACCTATCTTTCCCACTGTCATCTATCTCTGACGTGGATTCTTACCACCTATCACTCTTCCTAACTTTCAAGACTTGAACGAACCTTCGATTTCTATCCCTCTATCACTTCTAAACCTCGAATTTCAAAATGGCACTTTCCAAAGGATCAACGAATAATAAGTCTCTGTTCGATCCAATGCTTAACTTCTTCACATCTCTCATGGATCCTACGGTCCTCACTATTTCTTGAATCCTCCACAGAGAATTTCGACCGCTCGCTGCTCTTTGACATCTTCTGTGAAATGAAAAAATGTTCTTTCACTGGAACTTAACCTCAGTGAGATAGTTCCATCATCTGTCTCCCTTTGAGTACTTCCAAAGGTGTTAACCCTCCTAAGCTTTCTCTTGCAACTCAAGTCTCAAAAGGACCCCTGTGCTCACTCCTTGCGACAGACTTTCAAATACTCCTGGGTATTTGACCTCCTAACTCTGTGCACTTTCTGCGACATCACTTCTTCCTCTTTCAACCTTAGTTGATGAATGCTAAGACCTCGACTAGATTGCACACACCTTTCATGACTTCTGTGCTCCACATGCACTTCTGTTGGAATGAGAACAATGGTATCACTCCTTATCTTTCAGAGATAAACTATGACCTTCATCGATGCACACCTTGCAGACGCTTCACTGCACTCCTTGCGGGTACTTCTCTCACTCAAGAAGAGAAACAATTGAAACTCGTTCTTTCTCTCTCTCTCTCATATTTAAAACATTCAACATGAAATTATTCATACACATAGTATTAAAACA
Source organism: Picea glauca (assembly GCA_000966675.3). Taxonomy (NCBI): domain Eukaryota; kingdom Viridiplantae; phylum Streptophyta; class Pinopsida; order Pinales; family Pinaceae; genus Picea; species Picea glauca. The sequence continues at coordinate 1,340,832 of JZKD02S1697452.1, forward strand.
AATGCATAACTAGAGAGAATAAACAACTGTAAGCATACCATTCACCATGTATAAACATAAAACATCATAACACCATGAAATCTGATTCAAAGCTCCTGTACATGGGGTTTTCTCTACAGCTCTCTGCTTCAGCTCTCTCTTTCTGTGATATGCTAATGATACAACTTAATTACAATGATACAATGGTGAGGTTGTATATACCCATTTTCCATCCTACTCTCCAAACTGTGTAATCTTATTAATTCAAACCTACCTACTTTCATTAACTATGCGTAAATGCCTCTACTTTCTTCAGATGAGAGTGAATCGCTCATGATCTGTTTACAAAATGCAAGATACAAATGCAAATTATGCCTAAAAGCTATTACATTAATATCCTCTCCTTTAAACTTTCAAAACATTTTAAAACATGAAAAATGTGTCTCACGCTTTCCAGCTGTCTTTCGCCTCCACGCTCACTTGATTATTTACGATGCTCCTGCATCATACTCCCTCCCTTGAAAATTTTCATGATCATGAGCTCTTGCACAATCTGTCCATGATTTTGAATCTCTGATTCATCTTCCCAGCTGGCATCTTCAACTAGATGTCCCTTCCATTTGACCAAGTATTCAAAATACTCTTTTCTTCCGGTCTTTTTGCTAATCCTCTTGTCAATTATACTTTCTATCTACGGCTTTTCAAATACAGGCATTTTCTTTGTCCATTGAACCTCTATATGTTCATCCTCTGCTTCTGCTTCTCCAGCTCTGTAAGGGTACAAATCTGAGATGTTGAATATCAGAGAGATTTTGATCCCATCGAGTAATTCAATCTCATATGTGTTTGCCCCAAATTTCCTCATGACCCTGCATGGTCCAATATTTTTCATCTTCATCTTGTTATATGTCCCGCTTGGGAACCTTTCTTTCCTCGGATGTGCAAGAATCAAATCACCAACTTCAAATTGAAGTTCTCACCTGTGTTGATCTTCTCTGCACTTGTATTCTTGATTCAAACTTTGCAATCGCTCCTTGACTCGATTGTGAAGATCCTTCATTGCTTCTACAAAATCCTCTGCACTAACACTTCTGAATTCAGCTTGTTCCTAATCTTTCAATTCAGAAACTCCCCTTGCCTGAATTCCATATACAATCTAGAATGGACTCTGCCCTGTGCTTCTGTTGGTTGAATCATTGTAAGCAAATTCCTCCTGTGGCAGAATATGATCCCATTGACTGTGGTGTTCTATGACTAGGATCCTTAGAAAATCTCCCAAGCTCCAGTTGACAACTTCTGTCTGCCCATCCATTTGAGGATGATATGCTGAGCTAAATGAAAAACTTGTCCTCATCTTCTTCCATAAAGTCCTCTAGAAATGTCCCATGAACTTGGTATCTTGATCTGAAACAATACTCCTTGGAAAGCCGTGAAGTCTGTCGACTTCCTTGAAAAACAAGTTCACAATATGAGTTGCATCGCTACTTTTCTGGCATGGTATGAAGTGTGCCATCTTGGAAAATCTCTACTACCACAAAGATTGAATCACATCCTCTTTGTGTCCTTGGCATTCCCAATATGAAATACATGCTCACTGCGTCCCACGACCTTTCTGGTATGGGTAATGGCTTGTATAACCCTGTGTTCTGCCTTTTCCCTTTTGTGTGTTGACAAATTCGACATCTATCCATGAATATCTTAACATCTATCCTCATCCCTGGCCAAAAATATGAGCCATTCAATTTTGAGAATGTCTTATCATGACCGAAGTGTCCGACCAATCCTCCACTATGTTTTTCCTTCAGCAGGTTCTCCCTCATGGAGCATTTTGGAATACATAGTTGATTGCCCCTGAACAATAATCCATCCTGGATCATATATTCAGTCCACTGGCTTCTGTCCCGGAGAATTGGATTCTTATATGCCTCATACGCTTCTTTAAAATCTGGGTCATCCCTGTACATTTCTTTGAGGTTATCAAAACCCAAAGTTTTGACTCTAAATTCCTGCATAAGCAAACATTTCCTACTCAAAACATCAACAACTTTGTTAGCAGTTCCAAAAATATGCTTAGTTACAAAAGTAAAATTTTGCATGTATTCAACCCATTTAGTATTTTTTTGGTTCAACTTGTCCTGTTGAGTCATGAATTGTAAAGCATGATTATCACTGTACAAAACAAATTCTTTAGGAACCAAATAATGTCTCCATTTCTTCATCGCTTGTACGACAACATAGAATTCTTTATCATATGATGAGTATTTCACCTTTGCTTCATTTAGATTCTCACTGAAGTATGTGATCGGTCTGTCATCTTGGCTCAAGACCGCTCCAATTGCAAATCCACTTGTGTCACATTTGACCTGAAATGTCTTGGTGAAATTTGGCGAAACCAAAATTGGTTGCTCAGTGATCTTCCTCTTCAGTAGATTGAAACTCTTATCTGCTTCCTCTATCCAATGAAAAGACTTATGTCTTTTCTTCACCATGTCCATCATCGGTGCGCTAATCCCACTGAAATTTCGGATGAATTTTCGGTAGAAACTAGCTAAACCATGGAAGCTTCGAACTTCAAACACAATTTTCAGCAATGGCCTATTCTTAATTGCATTCACCTTTTCGAGATCCTTCTTCAACTCATTTGAAAAGATAAAAAAACCCAAATAAATGAGTTTTGTCCTCATAAATGATGATTTCTTCATATTAATCAACAATTTCTCTTGTTGTAATCTCCTCATTACTGCAACTAAGTGCTTTAAGTGCTCTGCTTCAGTCTTGCTGAAAATTAATATATCGTCAAGATATACAATGACAAATTTCCCATTGAAATCCTTCAGTACTTCGTTCATCAATCTCATGAAAGTACTGGGTGCATTCGTTAAGCCAAAGGGAATAACAAGCCATTCATATAGCCCTTCATTCGTCTTGAATGTTGTCTTCCATTCGTCACCTTCTCTCATTCAGATCTGATGATATCATCTTTTCAAATCAATCTTTGAAAAAAATCTTGCTCCACTCAAGAAATCCATCAAGTCATCCATCATTGGCAATGGAAATCTATATCTGATAGTAATCTTATTGATTGCCCTTGAGTCTATGCACATTCTCTAGCCTCCATCTTTTATTGGGCTAAGAACTGTTGGAACAATGCATGGACTCAAGCTCTCTCTAATCAATCCTTTGTCCATTAAGTCCTGGACTTGTCTCTTAACTTCTTCATTCTCCTGTGGCATTAATCTGTACGCTTCTTTGTTTGGTAAACTAGCTCCAGGTGTAAGATCAATGTGATGGCTTATACTCCTGATCAGTGGTAACGAACAAGGCAGTTCGTCCACTACTATATCAGCGAAATCTTCCAACAACTCTTGGATTTCTTCTGGTAAATCATCCACTCTTGTACTGGTCAAAATGATTATAGGCTTCCTGACCACAATAAATTGTGTGTCTTCCTTCTTCTTGACCTCATTAAGAAGTTCCTTCCCACTCATGAGAAGTACAGTGTTTCTCACCTCTGGTTTCATTTCTGTATACTTAATTGGTAGCAACATGTGTGTCCTCCCATTTTTCTCCAAGGTGTACATGTTCTTTCTCCCATCATGAACCACATTTCTATCATATTTCCATGGTCCACCCAACAATAGATGACAAACATCCATGGGAATGACATCACACAATATTTTATCCTTATATCCTCCTATTTTAAATTCATTTAAACATTGTTTAGTGACATTTACCTGATGTCCTTTTTGTAGCCACGAAACTCTATATGGGATTGGATGTACGATAGTCTCCAGCTCCATCTTTTCTACCATCTCTGTAGAAACAAGATTTTCTATGCTACCACTGTCCACGATGACTTTGCATACCATGTCTTTGGTTTTTGCAAGCAGTCTGAAATAGACTATTCCTTTGGGCTAGGTTCTCTGCCTCCTTCTCTAGCGTTAAGAGAACTTTCCTCATCATCAAGGATCTTCCACCCTCAGCATATTTTTCCTCAACATTCTGTCCTTGAGATTTAGCAATGTGAGTCTCACCACCATCTTTCATTCTGTATGGACACTCATAAGATTTATGTCCATTTTTCCCACAAACAACATCCTCAGCCTCTTCCTCTTCCTCTAGCTCGAGGAAAATTATTTCTATCAGCATATTTCCCTCTCTATGAGCTTCCTCCTCTCTCATTTTGAGTTTGAGGTTTCTTCACCTCTTCTTGAGGTCTCTAAATTCTATCTTGGGTAATTTTTTTGCCTCTGGCTTGACTTCTGCCTTAGCCTCTTTGACCTTGCTTTCGGCTCAACTTCTCTTTATCTTTCAGAGCCATTTGATAAGAATCTTCTAGATTTCGAATGATCATCATGCTCATCTCATCTTGAATGTCATATCTCAAGCCATTCATGTATCTGGAAACATTTTCATCATCGCTTTCCCGATGACCTTCTCTGATGTTTATCTTGTAGAATGCTTCAGTGTATTCATTTACTGTCATCAACTTCTGTCTCAAATTCTTCATCCTCCTAAACAGAGTGATTTGATAATCCTTGGGTATGAATTTGGCTTTCATCTTTGCAACCATTATATCCCAACTTTTGATTTTTTGCTTGCCTTTGCAGTGTCTGTCAGCCTGTAGTTCATCCCACCATAGTCCTGCATGTCCTTTAAGTCTAGTGACAACATGTTTGACTTTTCTATCTTCCTCAACATCCTCATAGTCGAAGCATTTATCCAGAGCTCTAACCCAGTCTAGAATATCTTCAACATCCAGGTTTCCCTCATACACTGGAATGTCCATTTTTTCTCTGGCACCTATCCTTGCAACAACCTTGAATAGGCATTCTTCTGCAGCATCTTCGACTATGACTTCTTCTCCATGTCCAGTTTCATTTTCACTGTCAGCTGCACTGATGTCCCCAGTGTCTACTGTGCATCTTTGTGTTGTCTCTATGGCATCAAGCCTGGCACGTAATTCACGCATTTCCCTTTCCACTGCTGGATCAGGCATTAGCCTATCTCTTCTTCTCGGAGGCGTGGTTGAGAATGTTCCTCTTTTCTCCTCTTGCTTCCTCTGTCTGCAATATACAAATAGAGTCAAGCTATTATACCACTTGATGCAAACCCCCGAACCCTCAAGTTGAGGGCTTCTCACACGATCGTTCTAATTCTTCTTAAGCCGAAGTGGCTTCTTTGGCTCCCTACCGAAACCTTAAACAATTTCGATCCACAGGTCCTTATGAATTGAGCCCGTGTTAACAAACACCAGGCACCAACACAAATCTCCTTAACTACAATAACGTCACACCCTTCCCTAATTCGGGACTTTGGGTCTTGCAATTTCACTATCCTTGATGTCGAGTTTCTCGGCCCTCTACTGCCAAAACCCGAAATGTCAATTCACCGAAATGGTTAGCAGCGTCCTCCTCCATAGCCGTATCGCATTTTGTGATTTCGGGAATCCCAGAACAAAGAATCCATATCTCTCATTTTTTTAATTATCGTAATGCCAAATCTCGATGTGTTCAGCGAGGACTGTCTCCCCTATGGGACTTTTCATCGATTCAGAGTTTTGGACTTCTTGTCTTCATGAATCCTGATGCAAGGCTTCCGGCTCTCCAACCTATGAAACTCCAAAACCATCTACAAAATTCTCGATTCCACCTAGCAACAAGTACGCCACCTATCTTTCCCACTGTCCTCTATCTTTGACACAGATTCTTACCACCTTCCACTCTTCCTAGCTTTCGATACTTGCATGAACCTATGATTTATGTCCCTCTATCACTTCTAAACCTCGAATTCCAAAATGGCACTTTCCACGGGATCAACGACTAATAAGTCTCCTTTCGATCCAATGCTTAACTTCTCCACAACTCTCCTAGATCCTACGATCCTTGCTATTTCGTGAATCCTCCACAGAGAATTTCAACCACTCGCTGCTCTTTGATAGCTTTTGCGAAATGAACAAATGTTCTTTCACTAGAACTTAACCTCAACGAGACAATTCCAATATATGTCTCCCTTTGATTACTTCCAAAGGTGTTAACCCTCCTGATCTTTCTCTTGCAACTCAAGTCTCAAAAGGACCCCTACACGCACTCCTTGCGGTAGACTTTCAAATACTGCTGGGTATTTGATCTCCTGACTCTGTGCACTTTCTGTGATAACAGTCCTTCCTCTTTCAACCTTAGTTGATGAATTCTAAGGCCTCGACTAGCTTGCACACACCTTTCACAACCTCTATGCTCCACATGCACTTCTACTGGAATGAGAACAATGGTATCCCTCCTGAGCTTTCAAAGATAAACTCTAACCTTCATTGACGCACACCTTATGGACGCTTCATTGCACTCCTTCCAGGAACTTCTCTCACTCAGGAAGAGAAACAATTGAAACTCATTCTCTCTCTCTCTCTCTCAAATTTCAAACATTCAACATGAAATCATTCATACACATAGTATTAAAACAAATGCATAACCAGAGAGAATAAACAACTGTAAGCATACCATTCACCATGTATAAACAGAAAACATCATAACACCATGAAATCTAATTCAAAGCTTCTGTATATTTAGTCAAAGCTCCTGTACATGGGGTTTTCTCTACATCTCTCTACTTCAGCTCTGTCTTTCTGTGCTATGCTAATGATACAACTTAATTCAATGATACAATGGTGAGGGTGTCTATACCCGTTTTCCCTCCTACTCTCTAAATTGTCTAATCTTATTAATTCAAACCTACCTACTTTCATTAACTATGTGTAAATGCCTCTACCTTCTACAGATGAGAGCAAATCGCTCATGATCTATTTACAAAATGCAAGATATAAATGCAAAGTACGCCTTCTAGCTATTACATTAATATCCGCTTCTTTAAACTTTCAAAACATTTCAAAACGTGAAAAACATGTGTTGCACTTTCCAGCTGTCTTTCACCTCCATGCTCGCTTGACTGTTTACAATGATCCTACACCAAGGCTATTGGCCTTCTAAAAATTACTAAGTATAGACATACGTTCCTCCATAGTCATCGGTCTGTAGAGGTTATTATTATTTTCTTCATTAACAAATCTTGGAAAATACGACACAACTTTCAATATCTCCAAATTCTCTCTATCAAGTTCTTTAAATATCTCCTTGAAGTGATGAACCCCCATATTTTCCAAATCATGGAACCCTCGAACCATGTTTCCATCCCTATTTGTTAATTCCCAAACAATGTTGTTGTTCTTCACGCGCTTAGAAAAAAATGGAAAGTACATGGTATTTTGGTCACTAGACTCAATCTACAAGGATCGACTCTTAATTCTCCACTCTTTTTCTTTATCCAATATAATCTTGTTCTTTTTCTATTCTAATGAAGAAGTCCTTTCCAGTAGGTCCTATCTAAATTTTCTAGTGAGTTGTTTAGAGTAAACCAATTATAGTTCTTTATCCACCTCCTTCAACAATCAATCCCTCTTTTTATGTCTCTCACTTTCCAATTGGGATACTTTTTATTTGACCAACCTTAGAGTAGAAGCAAATTGAACACTAGAAAATTCTCCTAGACCCTCCTTAATGCTTCCAATTATCCTCTACTAACGTCTGGAAATACTCCTCTTCATACCAACTAAGATTATATTTAAAAGGTGCTCCAAGTTTTTCTCCATCCTTATCTATTTCAATCAAAACATGAAGGTGATCTAAACATTTTATCTTTTGATCCAAAGTTATGTATCTTTCCACCCTATAAAGAAGGGAATTATGTGAAAGAAATTGATTATCCTTTTAGTTACCCCTCATGGACCATATCTATTACTACTCCATGTTGGTTGACGTTCGATAGGATCTATTTCTATCCAACCTTCCAATTAAAATTTGTCAATAAAATAATGATCTAATCTATCTTCCTAGGCACTATGACCCCTAATTTCATCCATGTTCAAATTCAAATTCAATTCCCCCCCAATAATGAGATTATCCACCTGCAAACAATTTAATGAATTTTTTTTTCCTATAATCGTTTCCTACCCTCATAAAGTCCATAAACATTAAGCAAAGTTAGAGAGTGGCCCAGACTCTTGTTGTGTACAACTATACAAAGACCTGACCATACAAAAAAACCATTAACAAATGTAATATTTTTATTAAACCTGGTAGTTATGCAACCATAGAAACCATCTCAATCCAAATCATAGAAATCCTAGCCACCAAACATATTCTTCAACTCAAGGACCAAAATATCCCCTTTCCCCATAGTTTCTTGAATCTTAATTACATCATGATTTTGTAACTCCACCAACCATTTGTGGGAGAGTTTTTTATCTTGAGCCCAAGGCCTTGCATATTAACATATAATATCTTCATGGAGGAAATAACTTAGGGGTATTTCCTACCCTAATAACTCCTAAAATGAGTCTTTCTTTTCTCTCATGAACCTCCCTAGATGCTTTCTCTTGAGTCTGTTTGAGTTCCT
>JZKD02S1697452.1:1353715-1365263 GCA_000966675.3 Picea glauca
ATGCCCAATAACTCCCAAAAATGAGTTAATTACATTAAAAATGAGTTTAATTACATTAAAAACTCAAAAGTGGTTAGAAAAACCCACTTTATAACCATAAATTGGTTAAATTCGGACTTAGCCCCTTAGTCTTGGCCGCGCGCTCCTTTGGCAAGGTTATATGGACTCCATATGGCCAAGCGCTTAGCCCAAAGGGCTAAGCGCTGGCCCCTCTCCTCCTTTATGCGCATAAAACCATACAATATAACTAATATTATGGGTTTTATAACATAATAAATAATGTGGCACATTGGTTATAGGACTATTGTGAAGGCGCTTCATGTGGAGGTCCGGGGGTCAAACCCCACGGCCTCCAAAAAAATTTGATAAATGAACCAAAAGCCATTAGCCAAAATAGGGGTGCCACGTGGCAGCCCTTCATTGGGCCACGTGGCACCTTTCCATTCGATAATAAAATGCCACGTGTCATCACCCTATTCGACCACCATCAGCCAACTAGAACTTGCCACGTCGGCTGCCAGGGTGTACCATCATGCCACGTCACTTCCACGTGTGAGTCGTACGGACTGCCCAGTCAACATTTTTTTTGCCTGTTTGACTTTTCGGTCAGAACGCAATATCTTCTCCATACGGACTCCGTTTGACATAAAAATTATACCACCGGAATTGGGAAGACGAGGCGGACGCAATGGAATTGGTTTCGTCGAATTCTAAGCACTTTCATTTTTGAGCATTTTTCATGCCCTGTCAGGCTTCTGAATCCGATTTCGGATCACACATTCGGACACAAAGGTGTAGATTCCTTGTTTCATGCCTACCTAGAAAAATAAAATGTTTGACTCATTCATAGGTTTTGTGAAATCCTAAATGCCCAGTTGTGGGTGAAGCATGAAGTTCGGAGAGAAAAAATGATTTAAGGTGAGACTAGTTTCTTAAATACATGTGACCTTTATAGAGAAGCTCCTCATTGTGCCAAGAGTATGCCGGAGAGGCTTGAGGATCTTGTTTCAATTGTTGGATCAGGAAAGAATGTTTGGAATATTGCAACCACTCATGGCAAATGGCTTGTAGCCAATATACTACAATGAAAAAGAGGGAAAAGAGGGACCCTTATTCTTCATATTTTCTTGAAATAACATAAACAACCACATTTTTTTGTTCCCTTCTTGTAAATTATTTCATAATCATAGTCGAACAACCTGGTCACCCATTTTTGTTGCTCAGGGGATGAAATTATTTTTTCCATAAAATACTTGAGGCTACGATGATTATTCTTAAATTTGAAGCATTGCCCCAAGAGATAAGGATACTAGAGATCCACTACATGAAAAATATCCAACATTTCCTTCTCATAGGTGGGCTTGCCCAAATTTCGCTCCAACAATTGTTTACCAGTGAAAGTCAAAGGTCATCCATATTGCTCCAATTCCTTTTCTTGAAGCATCACATTCCAAAACAAAAGTCTTGGTGAAGTCAAGAAATTATAGAATAAGAGTCATGCACATAGCCTCTTTCAAGGCTTTGAAGGATTGATTAGCTGCGTGATTCCAACTGAAAGAATTATTTTTAAGGAGAGTAGTGAGAGCAGTAACAATTTTACCATAATTCTGAACAAACTTGTGATAATAGCTAGTTAAACCTAGGAAACCCCTCAATCGTTTGAGAGTTTTAGGGCACGACCAATCCTTAATAGCTTCAATTTTATGAGGATCCACACTTACACCATCCTTTCCAACATTATGACCCAGGTACTCTACTTAAAAGGATCCAAAATAACATTTAGACTATTTGAGAAAATGTTGGTGCTTAGACAGTAAGTGTAGGATTTGATCCACATGGGAGATATGGGCTTACCAAGTTTTACTATATATGAGGATATAATCAAAGAAAACCAAGACAAAATGACAGAGGAAAGGATTGAAGAATTGATTCATGAAACTTTGGAAGGTGGAAGTTGCACTACAGAAGCGAAAGGGCATGGCCTAGAACTCATAGTGACCCTCATGAGTGTGAAAGGAGGTTTTGGGAGTATCTTCCTATTTCATATGTATCTGGTGGTACAAATATAACAAAGATCAAGTTTGGTAAAGTATTTAGCACCACTCAATTCATCCAAAAGGTCAGCAATGATAGGAATGGGGAATTTGTCTTTGATTGTGATTTTTTTGTGGGCATGAAAACCAGGACACATGTGCTAGGTGTCTTATTTATTGAGTACCATGAATACATGAGAAGAATAAGGGCTGGTACTATGAAAAATAACACCCGCCATGAGCAAGTCCTAAACAATTTTCTCATTTTTATTTTTTTGGGAAAATGAATGACGATAAGGGTGAACATTGAGAGGAAGACTTCCAGGTACCAGGAGAATTGAATGATCATGTGAACCATGGGAAGGGAGAAGTCCTTGGGGAGTGTTAAAAATAGATTGATGTCAAGAGAGAAGAGATTGGAGGTTAGGATGCACATTAGGTAACGGGGTATCCACTGTTTGAATGGAATGGAGCTAGAAAATAATGCCAGAATGACCTTTTTTTAGTAACTTTTCCATTTGGTGGGAATTGATGGTATTAGGGGAAATTGTTGTGATGTCTTGGAATTTACACGACTGTCCCTCCTATTGGATTTTCATGGTTAAGTCCTTAAAATCAATAGTGATGGGGACTAGTGTGCATACCTATTCAACACTAATCACAATTCCAAAACCACCCATGTCGACACAAATCATGTGAGTCTTCCCGTGGTACTAACCAATTTGTAGGCAAACATTTTCACAATGCCCTCCACATTTCATGGAACCACCATTTGCAATCATGATTTGAAAACTATTGATTCTACAAATATAGAAATTGGTCTCTTGAGCAATGCGACGATGAATACAATTATGAGTGGTGCCATTTCCAACTAGGATCATGAATCTTCTATGCTTAATGTAGCCAATTAACCTGAGGGTTTGGGTAACAGAAAAACCAATGAGGGCATTCAATGAAATCAATGGTTCAACTTCTAGCGAATCAAATGGTGGGGTATGATCCTTTTCTTCAGGTAGCTCTTCAACCTAGGGAAAATTGACATCCTCGTCATAAAAATCCTAAAATTTTTCCATAAATAGCTTATTTTCTTACACTTGTGCCCTAGAAAATATTTGTCATCAAAATTATAGAAAAGACCCTTAAGTTGTCATTAAACCATTTCTTCTGAGGTTAAATTTTGTATCTTGAGAGGAGTGGAAGGAGGAGTAGGATTGGTGGTTATAGGGTGAGGAATAAAGGAATATTTTTGGTTTCTAGATGATACTACCTATTGTGCTTTCCTGACATGTTGAGTAGCTTCCGGCCAAGTCTAGGGGTGAGCTATTAGGACATGGGCTCATATGTCATCCTTCAGGCCATTAATAAAGAATTCCTTGAAAAAAAGCATTGGACATTCCCTTCGTTCTAAAATACAATTGCTCAAAGGTGGTGATAAAGTCTTCCACTATGCCAAACTATTTCAGTTTGGTCAAATGACCCAAATGGCGTGTTTCAATGTCAAATTGTTCATAAATATATGGAACAAACTGTGTCCAATCAACATACCATTTGCATTAATTTTTACTCCATTGCCACCATTGTCAGCATTAATAATACAGATAAAGGACATTGTAATACACTTTTTCCAAATCATCAATAGTGTTGTGCAAGGAGAAATAATGTTCCATTTGAGTGACCAAGCCTACATGATCTAATCCATCAAATTTGTTCACTTCAACTATAGGAAGACATATTTCACTATGAAGGGGGCTGGGATGAAAGGATGTGGAATGGAAGGAGTCAACACCGTCAGGGTATGAAGGTTGTTCAGAAGAGGTAGGACCCTAGAATTGACTTATGAAGTTTTTTATTTCTACAGAAAGGATTCCTATGGATTGTTTCATGCCTTTCATATCATAGTTGAGGGTAGAAATATTGGAAATTATGTTTTGGATGTCACTCTTGTTTTGGTTGCAGTTGTCAGTGATCAAAGTAGTGATTTATTGGTTGCGGGTGAGGACCATTTGTGAAGAAGCTAAAGTGGGTAGGTGGGTTCACACATAACAAAGGGTTACAAGTGAGGGGTACTACAACGATCAAGGTGGAGAGAAGAATTAGTGGGATAGGTCTAAAATAAGGGTCTTGGGAAGGGTGGGTGGGTCCATAGAAAAAGGGATTATAAAAGATAGGTACTACAATGATTGAGGTGAAGAGAGGAATCCAATGGGATAGGTCTCAAATAAGGGTGCCGACAGGACCAATATACTTTTTTTTTTACTCCTACGGAGTTATACTCTGAATTGAAGAATATTGCAGTTAGGAAATGCCCAAATTATTAATAGGGAAAATTGTGTAGGAATTTCATAACCAAAAGGAAAGAGGCATGGTTGAAGAATTTTTTTCCCGTCTATTTTTATGATGTTTTGTTATGTTCCAAAGGGTCAGGGTTTTCAAGGTCCCTACACACAAGGGTTTTCATTGTGTTATAGCTCTCTAATATACATGTGGGGTTGAATATAGTATTCAACCGAATATCTCAGGGCACCAACTAAAAATTATAGATTGTACCCTTAGTTGTACTACTCGGTTACCTAGGTACTAGAGAGTAGTCTTTGTAATACCCTTGTTTCCCGTAGCTTATAATTAATCATGATTGATGATTTCCATGCAATGGCATATAAAAAATTTAAATGTATTATTTTCTGATTTAAAAATGCCAAAAGCTAACTGTGGGGGTGAAGCCCTGAAAGTACTGGCCATGATACCACTAGAGGAAAGAATAAGGGAGCTTATTGATGGGATTCATTATACTAAGATGACCTAAATCTTCTTTTTGAGATATTTAACTTGGAAGTAATAAATTATTTTCCTTTCCTGGTTTCAAGACAAATCAGTTAATGAGAGGGGGATGGTAGTTGAACAACCAACCCCCTTCAATGAATAGATGGAATATATAGCTAAGGAAGTGGAAAATTGTCAGCGAGAAGTACCACATAGTACTATTTCCAACAACCTAGATTGACCCCATGGGTTCCTTCTAATAGAAGAAACAAGAGGACATATCGAGAACCTTTTGGGGGGTGTGTGAACGCAAGATAGGACAAGAGGGAGGACAAGAAAATACATGAGGAAGAACTAGAGGGGTAGTTCAGAGCTTGGGAACAAACGAGCTCTAATTTTTGGGTCTAAGATAAATACTTGTAAGAAGAGGAAGGTTGTGAGGGAAACAATAGTGGAAAATCATGGAGGTATGGTTGTGAAGACAGGCCTGAAAAATACATGATCCCAACCTGAGTCGACAAGGTTATGAGATCGATGTAGGGAAAGAATATGATAAACCTGTAAGGGGTCTGGACTAGGTGGGTGAGGAAGTCGATACCCATAGTGGTGTGAAAGATATTGACCTTCACATACTCATTTTTTTTAGAACTCGAGAGAGAGAGATTTCCAGGTGGTATCATGGATTAGCACGGGGGTGGCATGTTGTCAAAGTTACGGAGAATGCACAGACTATGGTTGCATGGAAAGGTAAACATCCACATCCACATCTAGTTGGATGGTTGTAGCCTTTAATAGATAATTATTCCTTACACTCTCTGTAAATGAATTAATTTGATTGACTAGGTACATCTATTTGTGTTGTAAATGTCTATGCCAGGTTAATGGGATTGACGTTGTTCCGAGGAAAAGCCTTTGTACTTAGATGATTGAGAGATGGAAGAAATTGCATGTATATTGTACATATTAACAAGAAAACCCTGCATTTATCTCAAATGATAGGAATAATTCATAATGAGTGGATGGTGAAAGGAAATCATGCATATAAATTAAGTAATGAGCAATAACGTCCAAGAGGAATGAAATCCTATAATAATGGCAGGTTGAACTCAAGAGGAGGTCGATAGACCTTTTTGTTATTTTCCCTCTCTTTGAAGTGAATGGATATGAGGAATCAGTTCCTCATCATGTGCCAAGTACTAGGCTTAGTGCTTGCTACGAAAGGGGGTCGAAATCTTGGTGACACCCCGGTGAAGAATTGGTAGAATTTCTGATTTGCTTAAGTCCAAATTCACACTGATAACCTATAGAAATCCATGTGGTTGATATGGGGATGATATTGTTCATTGATCTGGTAGGGAGAGTAAATATTGGCCCCTCATCGAGGAAGGCAACTTTTTCGGGAGACAATTGAGTGCTTGGACTTATAACAAGTCCGACGACGACGAAAACCATGTGGTGGAATGAAGATCATTGATCTGTTGAGAGTGAATAGATGAGATCTATACCATTGATGTTGATCACATCATTGTTGGGAGTAGAAGGTTGTTGACATTGAGTGATGAAAAGAGAGTGTCGACAACGATAAAGGTGGTGACATGGCAAAATGATAAGTTCCAATCGATACAGATGCGAGAGTTAATCTCCACCGTAGATTTCCATAATTCTCAGTTGAGTGATAAGGGGGATGACGATGTCATAATGTCATGGAATTTTCAACTTGGAAACCGACATGTCCTAGTTGTCACAAGTGTCACTAGGGGATTGGTAGACAAGATGAGAGTGGGCTCGTTGGGAAAGGAGGTACTTTGGACCTTCACTTTAAATTATAGCCTTCAAATTGACAGGCCAAGATATTTGGACCGTTGATACTGGTCACTTCATCATCGAGAGTAGATGATTGGTAAGTGAAATAAGGTCCATAGTGACGACAACAATAGGTATTGCAAGAAAGAATGAGGGCCATCGATTTGACAGAAGTGATGATGATGATATATAGACCATCAGATCTAGATGCATCATTGTTGAAGCATGGGAGGTTGGTAAGGTCAAGTGTTGGCTAAGGGAGCCAACGACGATAAAGGCTTGAGTTTATTTGGGGACCTTTGATTTGGCATGAGGGATAGTAAGTCTTAGTCATATATTTGTGGTTGGTACCAACTAAGAGTGAGAAAAGTGGACATGACTTCATGTCAACGAGGAATGCCAGCGTGGCAGTTAGCATGTCCCGCAGGATGAGACATGTCGATAGTTGATTGACCAATGGGTTGAGTGTGTGCCTAGTTGGGTGAGAGGGAGGTCATCAACTTAGATTCTAAGCCAATGGATCTATACGTTGTTAGATCCTAACCAATCGACAGGGGATGACGAGTGGAAATATGGAGAGAGGCTAGAGAAAGGTTTCTGACTACGAAGGAGTACTCCAATAAGAAATGAGCACCGTCGATTCCATTGTAGGTGGTCTCAATGCGATCTGGGCCATCGATGTTGGTCTCATCGTCGACGAAGTGTAGACGATTGGTGATTCAATTAATGGGCTAGAGAGGTGTTGGCAATGAAAAGGTCTGTAGACTATGGACTCATCAGGAGGCTACACGTGGAATCCTAGCGAGATATGGATCGTTCATGTTAGACACATTGTCTTCGGGGCATGAAAAGTTGGTGAATTCGAGTGTTGGCCAAGCATCTTGACGATGATGAAGGTTTGTGGAGCAACGAGATTCGTTGATCGACAAATAAGGGAGAATTGATCTTCATCATAGACTATTGTACGCCCTGTTAAGTGAGAGGAAAGGGGGCGGTGATGTCATGATGACATGGTATGCCATATTGGAAACCAATATGTCACTAAGGGTGACAGGTGTCACTAGCTAATAGTTTGATGGGATGAGAGTGGTCCCAGAGGGGCAGGGAGCCCTTAGGTCTTCGATCACAATCTAGATCGTTAGATCTACCTATCATTAGATCCTAATTGTTTGTCGTTGGAGGGTGGATAAAGGTATGGAGAGAGACTAAAGCAAGGTTTCCTCCTCCACCGAGGAAACCCAAGATGGAACAAGACCATTGATCTGTCGAGGATAACCTTGGCTATATTTGAGTCGTGGATGCGATGTGCATTGTCGTCGGAGAAAAAAGAGATGAGAAGTGATATATTTGAGCCAGGAAAGTGTCGACGATGACGATTTATCAAGGTTAACGACAACCATTGATCAACGGGTAGGCGAGATTAAATATCAGTTGTCAATCTATTGTGGGTCCCACATGGTCACGTAAGAATAGGATAAAGGGATAGACATTATCCATCATGTGAATTCAAGGCAACGACATGATTAGAGTTGTTGTAAGTCAAGTCCCTAGATCTGTCGTATATGAGGTAGTTCTGAAATGATGCATCATTGTCAAAACTTTGGTGAGGGTGTTGATAACTCCATTGGAGAACCCTCACAATGATGAAGGTTCACCCAAGAGATCAGGGCCATTGATCTAGATTCCTAATGGGTCAGGTGACAGGTTCCATGTTAGTGCCCTGCCGGAGGGAACGAATGGTTGGGAGCCACATGGATGCCACGTGTGAGTGAGGTGGCCTTTGGACCAATGAAGGCCTATGAAACTTTGGAAGGACATAAATTTTGATCCACGACTCAGATCTAAGAAAAATTACTATCATTGGAAAGATCTCGATGAGAAAAATATGATGGTGCCTTCAAAAAGAGGTTTTGAGATGATTAAGGAAAGGTGAAATTTTAACACCCCATCACCCTAACTAAGAATTATGGGGTCGAGTGTCTTACAATCTTCCTTAGTTCTAATCTCGATGCCACTATAGGAGTCAGGTGACCGATAGGATGATCTAAATCTATTGTTAGGAGACCTAGGGTACTCCCTATATACACAAAGGTTCATGGGAGTGGTGGTCATGTACAAGTGTTGTTTGATGTGGTACTACTCAAAGGGATACCTACATGGTTACACAAGTTTCCAACAAGCGAGTAACCCATGAAATCGTTTGTATTTTCCACGTGTCGTCTTCCCCAAATGCAATTTTAGCCATTTAAAGATGCCAACACTTGACGTCTCTAGCTTGGAATTTTTTTTTTCACAAAAATTTTGTAGAGGAAAGTGTTTCAATACCACTTGTAAGGTACCATTTGTATTATGCAAAGAATAACATAATAACTATGATGAATACTATATGAAACAACATAATATATAGAAAAATAACACTAGAAATGATACCTTTATTGATATAAATCCAAGTTCACATGCCTCTTTGAGGGGGAAACCTCCAGTAGAGTAGAGCTCAATTAGAAAATAATTCTCAAGGAAAAATTTTCCCATGCCATCTACCCTTATTCATACTTATTCTATCTTTAAAAGAAAATTTTAGAGAAAGATCTTTCTTGAAGCTTAAACTTCTATTAGGTCTTCTTACATTAGATTTGTTCACATTATTCATAGGACTTATATACTAATGTCAGTCTTTATTACATAGAAAACATATTATTCTACCTACCTGAGGGGTTAGGTCCCTAACATGCCCCCCCTTGAAAAACAACCTTGTCCTCAAGGCTTGAGATGGGGAAATTGTTGTAGAATGTTAATTGTCTCCCATGTGGCATCTTCGGGTAATGTATCCTTCCACTAGACTAGAACTTCCTTATGGTGCGTTGATGGAGACAACACTCATGCTGGTCTAAAAGTGCTTAAAAATGTACACAAATAACAATCAATACAATTATCACATACTATTAAATCACCTTTCCAAACAACCTTATTTGATGGTCTTACATGCCTAATTTACAAGGATTTACAACCTCTTAACTTTCTCACTTCATATAGACTCTTACACAACCTTCTAAAGTATATAATAATGTTTAGTATGTTAAAATTGGAAAAATTGTGACTCAAAAACTATATATATCTTAAATAATAAATCCATCTCATTATCAATTGATTCTAGTATATATCTTAAATAATAAATCCATCTCATTATCAATTGATTCTAGTATATATCTTAAATAATAAATCCATCTCATTATCAATTGATTCTAGTTTGAGGAATAATGGTTATTCCTCCCACTAGGTTCAATCAGGAAAGTGATATGTTGAGAATGATATGTTGAGGTGTGAATGGGTATATTGTTGTAATGGATTTGAAGGTGTATTAACAAAATCTAAAATTTCTACTAAATTTAGTTTATCCATTCATGTTGAACCAGCAAAGTGATAGTTTATCCATTCATGTTGAACCAGCAAAGTGATATGTTGAGGTGTATTTATCCGGTCCTTCTAAATTAAAAGAAACACAATATATATATTTCATTGGAAACACAAAGCAAAGTGATCTCATTCAAAAATCTGAGTATGTGAGGTTGACTTCTGCAACCGCTCTAAGTGGTTTTGTAGCGCAAACCGAATTGACATTAAAGAACTACTTGCCAATTATTCAATAGCATATGGCTCCAGATCGTGCCTTTGATAGAGTTCATCTGGGATCTGTGACTTTGATAGTATGGCCTTCGGAATCTCCAGGTTTTAAAATACACAACAAAAATTATTTGAAGTGATCGATTGGACATTAACGCTGATTCAATCATTGCGAAAACAAGTTTTAGAGGGGAATCCAGCTCCAGGGCGATATCTAGGTACAATTATAGCTTCAGGGAGATCTCTACTTCGATATTGCTTGACCATAGCAGGCGGTGTTTCATTCTGCATCAACTGCTAAGATTTTCTGATCATAGCAGGCCGTGTTTTACTCTGTAATAATTAAGTCGAAAGGTGTATACCTATTGACAATGGGCACATTTAATATGTTTTTAGTACTTAATCAGTTTTGCATGGACAAGATTAAATATTGTTGAAATATTCTTAGTCGTCCCAATAAATCAATGGTTGTGATTTCAACCACTAACTTCCTCTCTATTATAAAGACATCCTTTTACATGTTTATTTTTTCTCTTTTACTTAATCATATTTAAAATTTACTATGATGGCTAACTGATTGCCACGTTTAACATCATTTTCTAAAGAGCCCAAGTTTACCAGCCACTATTTTTATTCCAACTATTATTTATTGAGCAAGATTTTCCTGCCTGAAACTCTTGGTTATTTAATGCACAGAATTCTACAATTATTTAATGTCCAAAGCTTGGTTATTTCGACGTTCACCAGCCGGCTGTGCTAGTACTTTTCAATAGCTTTTGATAGCTTCTTAGGCTGCTACTTGACTAGAAGCTACTGCAGTTTCAATTAAAATATATACTCTTCTGGAAACACCAATTTCTCACTATCACTCACACACTATTGCTGAGGTTTCACACAATAGAACTTATCTCAATTGCAAATTAATCACACTGACAATTTTAACGACAGAACATATCTCAATTTCAAATAATCACACTAACAATTTTATTGGAATTTATTAGAACTTATCTTTATTGGAAGTTAATCCGATTAACAATTAAAGAATCCAACTGCAATCGCGTAGAAGCTATGGGAATTATTTTATGGTTGTCTGGAGCATTCAAGTGGAAGCTGATAATTGAATCTGGCAGGATCTTTGCAGTAATCGTAAATCAGAGAATTATTGCGAACCCATTGTAATTGTCCTTGTTGGGCATAGGTCAAGCTCTCATAAGCTGGCTGATTCCACCAGTTACTGGGAGTAGTGGCCCAACACTGGGAGGGGCTGCCAGTGCCTGTCCATTGGCATACCTCTGCTGCGAAATTCCTGTAGGAAGCCACAAATGGTGCGT
>JZKD02S1697452.1:1365973-1387232 GCA_000966675.3 Picea glauca
GAAAGAGATGGACATAACCTGATGGATTCAAAGCGCCCATGGATGATATATTATTTGACAGGTATTGAGGATGCAACAGGTGCAGACTAGTCTAATTGCATGCCTATTTGATTTGTGTTTTTAACAGAATAAATAGGGATTGAAGAAGTTGTCTGCAGCTTGATCATGCCTGGACAATCAATTTGTGGGGCAGGTGGCTGAAATCATGCTCATATCTGATAGCAATTAAATATACATTAAAATTTATAACCCAGGTAGGCGGTATAGGCTGTCACGCAGTTTAGCCCCGGATGTCTCTCAGTCGTGAATCATGCAAGGGAGCGTATAAATGGAATTGTGGGGCTGGTGATTGAAATCTCGGCAAACCCAATAGACATTAAATATACATTAGAAATTACAATCCAGGTAGGAGGGATAAGCTGTGACGCCTTTTAGCCAGAGACGTTCCGAGCTCATGAATCAGGCCTGCTTCCGGGGGAAAGCCCGGCAAGAAACGTTCCGAGTTCATGAATCAGGCCTGCTTCCGGGCCAAAGCCCGGCGACTACTTCTTATTCTGCCGGCCGACCCTGGCACGTTATCGACCAAGAGAAAGCTGTAGCAGAGCTTTCCACCGACTGTCAAATTGCTTTTTAATTTGTTTATAATTAATTTTATAATTTTAATTTATCTTTAATTAAATTTTTAAATATTTTGTTTACGTAATTTTTTTTTTAATTTAATATTTAATATATATATATATATATATATATATATATATATATATATATATATCCACCGACACTCGAAGTGTTTGTTTTTTAATTTGTTTTTAATTATTTTTTTAACTTTAATTTTTCTTTAATTAAACTTTAAATATTTTGTTTAAGTAGTTTTGTTTTTTAATTTTAATTTTAATATTTAATATTTTTTAAATATTTTGTTTTTTTAATTTTAATATTCAATATTTATTAAATTTTTAAATATTTTGTTTAACTAGATTTATATTTTAATTTTAATTTTTAATATTTAAAAAATAAAATTAAGATAAATTTATTTATTTTATTGATCAAAGACCTTAACTAAATACCTTGGTTTGATTGGAAATTGTTCGATTAAAATTTTACAAATTAAGGACAAAGTCTTATATTCGGACTTAGCTGGAACAATTTTATTAATGATATTAGTTTTTAGATTTTATGGTATTGATAAATGCTTGCATGTATTTATGAGTGAAATCCTTAAATGCTTGCAGGTATTTATGAGTGAAATCCTTGTGTTTGGATTTCAATATGGAATAAAGAAATTATAGGTAAGTGTATATACTTTAGTAGTATTTGTGGATTAAGTTTAAAATAAGAAAAAGTCATGTTTAGTATTACAAGTTAGTATTATTTATATTATTGATGTGAAAGGGTGCAATACTAATTTTTGTTAGTTCTGTTGGAAATGAAATATCTCATTATATATGTAAAGAAATGGTACATGATAAGTTGACTAGTATAATATATTGGTCCTAAGTTTTTTCTTACATTGATAAGTATAAGTAGGATTTCATTATTAGGTAGTCAAAAGTGTAATCTATAAGTAGGATTTCATTGAAGTATGGAATGGGGTGTAATAGGAGGAGGAACCTAAATTTCAATCTTATCCAATTGGAGGTGATCCTCATGAGACCCTCAATATTTAAGCTATCTCTCTAAAGGGTTGTCACAAGTCACGTGCTTGGGATTTTTGGCCACTTTGGTAAGCCAAAGGGTTGTCACAAGTCACGTGCTTGGGATTTTTGGCCACTTTGGTAAGCCAAAGGGTTGTCACAAGTCACGTGCTTGGGATTTTTGGCCACTTTGGTAAGCCAAAAGTCCATTTCTATAGTAAGGTTGTAGGCTATATAATAGTCTATTGTTAATGAAGGGTTGTCACAAGTCACGTGCTTGGATTTTTGGCCACTTTGGTGAGCCAAAAGTCCATTTCTATAATAAGATTGTAGGCTTTATAATAGTTTATTGTTAGGATGTTAGTCCAATAACATAAACATCATTACAATACATAAATAAAAGGAAAATAAATAAATAAAAACCATAAAAGTTGCACCAAGAAGTAAAAGGGAAGAAATTCAATATTTATATATCAATGGAAAGAACTTGTAGTTTTCATTGCATATGATGTTTTGAGCTTATGGGCTCTTCCACTCTTCTTGGGAGGGTGTTTTTCTCCATTGGACCTCTCTCTCTCTCATACAATGAAGAAGTGTGTTTGAGATCTTAAATGGAAGAGGCCAAACAAAATCTTGTAGCTATGGTTGAACAAGATAATAACTCAAGATAGAGGATCTCAAGAATTATCTAAGCATCATAAGTTTTTAATGTCTTCCTTCTTTCAAATGCAACCCCATGGAAACATTTTATAGCCAATCTTTGTGATTTTTTAAAGCTGGTTTAAAGTGAGAATGCTCCACATTTGAATTACGACCTCCCATGTTTAAATAGACATGAAACCACCATAGGACTTGGCCTTCAATGTGGGTGGAGCTCAAGGCTCCTAGTATGCCATCTTCAGAGTCCTCTTGATGGGATTTGTTGCTTTTATTACATAAAAGGTGGTTGATTTTTTTGTGTTTTTGGATTTTCATAGGTATCAAATAAACATCCATGCAAGTACCACAAAACTCTAACTGGCAAGTCACACAAATTAATAAATACTAGTTTTCCATAGTTTTGGTTACTCTGCTAAAGTGGTGTATTATTTTCATATGGTATCATTTTATTATGTTGTGTTGATGATGATCCCTATGATCACTTATATAGCTCTATAAGTGATTTAGGTGATAAGATTTGGTAGTGAGTGTGGCTCTCTCTATTACGACTCCTCAATTAACATTTTCCACTTCATCTCTACATTCCTCGATATCCCATCCCTAGAGGTGTTGATAAGTCTACTACATTCTTCCACATCCTCCAATTATCTTCTCTCTAACATCATGTAGGAAATTGGATCCACCAATATCTAATATGATTTTTCCAGACGTCACTTGGTTTATCACCTTCTATTAGGTCCTAACCTCCCTAACCTCCTAAGCAGATAGATTATTCAGTATTTCTATGTATGGAGGCCATCACTAGTAAATAAGGCCCATGAAGTAGTGTGGAAATAATTGTTTTAAGGATTATTTAATATTCCAGATATAAAATAGTATGCAAAACATATATAATTATCTAGAAATGGTAGATAAACAATGTTATAACCAGAACAACACCACAATAATACCAGAAAGAGCACTTTGATTACTGAGAGAAATGTTCACTTGCCTCTTCGAGGGGGCAACCTCTAGTAGAGAAAAGTTCTATTACAATAATATCCAAGAAAAAAATTATCATACCCTCTACTCCTATTTATACTAAATATGTCTATCCAAAAGAACAATCTAGAGGAAGATACTTCTAGAAGCGGAAGCTTCTATTAGGTCTTCTTACATTTTACTTATTCTTCCTTATTGCTAGGCCTTATTAATATTGACCTTTATTACATGGAAATATATTACTCTACCTACATGAAGGGTTAGGTCCCTAACATGTCCTCCCCATTAAAAATAGCCTTGTCTTCAAGGCTTGAGATGAGGAAAATGTAGTAGAATGGTAGTTGATTCCCAAGTGGCATCTGTTGGAGTTGTATCTTTCCATTGGACTAACACTTCCAGGATGGTGTGTTGATGCAGACAAAGCTCACACTGGTCCAAAAATGCTTGTGGTTGTAGCCAAATGGATCCTTCTTCATCCAACTCGGGAAGGTTGGTTTGAATTTGGCACTTAGTTCTAATCACCTTCTTTAAGCAGGAAACATGAAAAACAAGATGGAGCTTAGAATGATTAGGAAAATCTAACTGATAGGCCACCTATCCCACACGCTTGAGAATGGTATAAGGACCATAAAATTTGGGCGTCAGTTTCTAACAATGGTCAACCTTGAGGGAATTTTTCTTGTAAAGTTGCAGTCGAAGAAACACTTGATCTCCTTCGGCAAATTGATGTTCATAGTGACCTTGATCTGCTTGTTTCTTCGTGTGATTTTGGGCCATGACCAAATTCTCTTTGAGGGTACGGAGAATAACCTCTCAATCTGTAAGTGTTTGGTCAACCACTTGGACCTTCGAGACACATAGAAAGTATGAGAGAACTGAAGGTGGATTTTTTCCATATACCACTTCAAAAGGAGTCATGCGGGTAGTTGTATGGTAAGAAGTGTTGTACCACCATTCAACTAGTGGTAACCATTGAGCCTATTGATTTTTCCTTTCCAATGAAAAACACCTCAAATATGTTTCCAAACACTTGTTGACAAATTCAGTTTGACCATCAGTCAGGGGATGATAAGCTGTGCTGAGATGTAATTGGGTGCCTTGTAGCTTGAACAGTTCTTGCCAAAAATTGCTAGTGAAAGTTGGGTCGCGATAAAAAACAATAGAATGAGGCATGCCATGAAGCTTGAAGACCTGATCCATGAAAATTTGAGCCATAATGGAGGCTATAAATGGTTGTTGAAGAACACAGAAATGAGCATACTTGGAAAGATGATCAACTACCACCATGATGACTGATTTATTGCCCGATTTAGGTAAGCCTACAATAAAATCCATAGAGATATCCCTCCAAATATTAGGTGGAATCGAAAGCGGTTGTAGTGTTCCATGATCTTTGATTGTTTCTCCCTTGTTGCATTGACAACATCACATTCAACCACAAAATTGCGAACGCCATGTTTCATACCATCCCAGAAAAAAGAACATTTGACCCGGTCATAGGTTTTGGTAAACCCTGAGTGCCCAGTGGTGGGTGTAGCATGAAGCTTAGAAAGTACCGTGGATTTAATTTTTGACTATTTAATTAAATACATGGCTTTTGTATCGAAGCTCATCATCGATCCAAGAGTACCCTGGGGAAACTGAAGAATTGGCATGCAATTGTTGTATCAGATGTGAACTTTTGGGATCGTGTAGCCATTCCTGGAAAACAACATGGAGCCAATCTGGTACAATGAAGGAGAGAGAAAAAAGGGACCCTTCATCTTCATATTTTTTGTAAAGTGCATCAACAACCACATTGTCTTTTCCTTTCTTGTAAATGATCTCATAATCATATCCAAAGAGTTTAGTCACCCATTTTTTTTCTCTGGGGACGAAAGGTGTTGTTCCATAAAATACTTGAGGCTTTGATGGTCTGTCTTAATTTGGAAGAATTTCCCCAATAGATAAGGGTGTTGAATATCCATGACATGCAGAATAGCCAACATTTCCTTTTCATATATTGATTTGCCCAAATGTCGCTCTGATAGTTGTTTGTTGGTAAAAGCCAAAGGTCGAACCTCTTGCATATGGACTACTCCAATTCCTTTCCCGGAAGCATCACATTCCAGGACAAAGGTCTTTTCAAGAAGGGATAGGACTGGATTGGTGCACATGGCCATCTTCAAGGTTTGAAAATCATGAGAAACTGTTGGAGTCCAAGTGAAAGAATTATTTTTAAGTAGAGAAGTGAGAGGTGCCGCAATCTTTCCATAATTATTAACAAACTTGCGATAATAACCTATTAAACCCAGAAATCCACGCAATATTTTGAGATTCTTTGGGTGAGGCCAATCTTGCATAGCTTCAATCTTTTTAGGATCCAACCTGACACTAACCTTACCAACAAGATGACCCAAGTACTCGACTTACGAGGCGCCAAAAGCACATTTAAATTGTTTGAGGAAAATTTGGTGCTAAGAGAGTAGATGGAGAACTCGATCCACATGAGCAAGATGGGATATCCAGATTTTACTATAGATGAGGATATCATCAAAGAAAACTAAGACAAAATGATGGAGAAAAGGATGAAATACATGATTCATGAGGTGTTGGAAAGTGGAGGGAGAATTACACAAGCGGAAGGGCATGACAAAAAAATCATAGTTGCCCTCATGAGTTCTAAATGCAACCTTAGGAATGTCTGCCTCGTTCATACGTATCTAGTGGTAGCCAGAACAAAGATCAAGTTTAGTAAAGAACTGGGCGCCACCCAATTCATCCAAGAGGTCATCAATGACAGGAATGGGAAATTTGTCTTTAAAGGTGAGTTTATTGAGGGTGCAAAAGTCAGGACACATGCACCAAGAAAATTCTTTCTTAAGGACCATGACCATAGGAGAAGAGTAGGGGCTCGTATTAGGGCGAATAACGCCTGCGTTGAGAAATTCTTGAACAATTTTCTCAATTTCATTTTTTTGGGAAAAGGGATGACGATAGGGACGGATATTGGGAGGAAGGCTTTCGGGGACAAGGGGAATGGAATTATCATGAACACCACGGGAAGGAGGGAGTCCCTGGGGAGTGGAAAAAACCACTTGATGTTTAGTGAGGATGGATTGGAGGTTTTGTGGCAGAGAGGGTGTCTCAGTGGCTTGAATGGCACAAAGTTGTGAAATAATGCCAGAATGACCTTTTTTAGAAGATTTTCCATGCGATGGGAACTGATGATCTCCGAGAAACCAACAATGATTCCTTGGAACTTATATTGTTCTCCCTCATGGTCGAATTGCATGGTTAATTCCTTAAAATCCATGAGAATGGGGCCCAATGTCCTTAGCCATTATGCACCCAACACAATGTCACAACCGCCCATGTCAATAGCAAAAATATGTGATTTGATGTGGTACTGACCAATTTGGAGACGCACATTTTCACAGCGCCCTCCACATTTCATGGACCCACCATTGGCAATCATGATTTGAAAATCATTGACGACACATATATAGTAATTAGTTTCTTGGGCAATGCGGCGATGAATAAAATTATGGGTGATTCCACTATCAATAAGAATGATGACCTTCCTATGCTTAATGTAACCAATTAGCTTGAGGGTTTGGGGAGCAGAGAATCCAGTGAGAGAATTTAGGGAAATGACCAGTTCTACTTCTGAAGGGTATGAGGGAGGGGTCATGTCAATGGGTTCAGGTGACATAGCCACAAGGGGAGCCTCAACATCGTCTTCTGAAACATCCTTCGATATGGCCACACAAATATTTTGTTCCTTGCACTTGTTCCCAAGAAAATATTTGTCATCACAATTATAACAAATGCCTTTGAGTTGGTGTTCAACCATTTCTTCCCTGGTCAATTTCTGGATCTTTAGTGGAGTAGAAGGAGGAGTGGGAGTGATTGGTTTCATGCGATGAATAAAGGAGGGTTTTATGTTCTGAGAAGAGATAACATGTTGTGCTTCCTTGGATATTTTAGTAGCGTCCACCCAACTCTGAGGACGAGCCATGAGGAAATGGGCACAAATCTCATCCTTGAGGCCATTGATAAAACATTCTTGCAAAAAAGCATCAGACATGCCCTCTGTATAGAAAGCCAATCACTTAAAAGAGGCTATAAAGTATTCCACTGTGCCATATTGTTTCAACTTTGTCAAACGACCTAAATGATTGGTGTCAGTGTCAAATCGTTCATAAAGCTCTGCCACAAAGTGTGTCCAAGCCACATACCCTTGGCAGTCATTTTTTCTCCATTTCCACCATTGACAACGTTCTTGATCTAGATGGAGAACACCATACCAGAGTTTGGCCAACTCATTTGTAATGCCATAAAAAGAGAAATAATGTTCCATTTGAGTTACCCAGCCAGTGGGATCCAATCCATCAAATTTGGCCACATCCACATGTAGAAGGTGTAGGTCATGATGAAAGTGATGGGGATGAAAATTATGGGAATGAGAGGAAGTTTCACTTTCGTTTTTCAAAGGTGGGTCAGATGAAGGAAGATCTACAGGGATATGCATCTTGACACAGATCATCGTAGTGAAGGAGACAAACTGGGTATTGAAGTATTCAAGTTGGGTAGAAAGGTCTTGTTTGAAGTCTTGTTTGAGGTCCTCTGTTTTGGCGTCGATGGAGGAATGCATGTTTCTATTGACGGTGTCAACATTGGCACTGAGTTGTCTCACTTATTGTTGGGTTTCTGTGAAATTAAAGTGAAAGGCATTGAAGCGAGCTTCCAAGTCTTGGCTACGGGTGTGGGCCATGATGACGAGGGAACATGAATAGGGGCGGGTGGGACCACACAAAAAATGGGTTATGGGTGAAGTGTATCACAACTATCAGGGAGACGAGTGGAATCCAATGGGGTAAAGACCAAATAAGGGTGTTGGAAGGGGGTCAGGTCCATGACAAAAAAACATTTTGATGAAAAATGATAGGTATGACTACGATAAGGGTGAAGAGAGGAATCCAATGTGATAGGTCTCAAATAATGGTCCCAACAAGATCCAAACTTTTTTTTTACTCCTGTGGATTTATACTCCGATCTGAAGAATAATCCAGTGACGAAATTTCCAAATGCTTAACAGGAAGAAATGTGTAGTAATTTCACAACCCGAATGCAAGAAACACAGTTGCACGACAATAAATCTTGTCTGTTCTGTTTTTGTTTCCATCCCAGGGGTTAGGGTATCCAAGGGTTCTACATACAAGGCTTTTCCCTTTTCTAGAGCTCTCTGATATATGTGCAGGGTCCAACAATAGTACTTGATCCAATATCTCATGGAACCAACTAAGGAGGCTAGACCGTTCCCTTAGTCGTACTACCCTACTACCCAGGTACTAGAGAGTATCTTCGCGAGTGTTGTTCTCGGTGGCACTATAGCATTCAAGTGACCAATTGGTTTATCTATGGAGGGATTCATGAGATCTAGTTCGATCTATATATAGGTGTTGTCTGATGCGCTACCACTCGAAGGGGTACCGATAGGGGTTACAAGGGTGGCCAACAGATGTGCACTTAAGTACCACTTGTATTTCCTGCGTGTATGAATCCACGACCGCAGGTTTATGCACACAACAATAGATCTTTGTAGCTTAAAGACATCAGAATACGTCTCTACCCTGAAAAAAAATTAACCCACAATTTTCTGTTGAGGAAGGTGCTTTGATACCACTTGTAATATTCCAGATATAAAATAGTATGCAAAACATAAATAATTAGCTAGAAATGGTAGATAAACAATGATATAACCAGAACAACACCACAATAATACCAAAATAATACTAGAATAACATCAGAAAGAGAACTTTGATTATTGAGAGCAATGTTCACTTGCCTCTTCGAGGGGGAAACCTCCAGTAGAGTAGAGCTCTATTACAATAATATCCAATACAAAAATGATCATACCCTCTACTCATATTAATACTAAATATGTCTAGCCAAAAGAAAAATCTAGAGGAAGATCCTTCTAGAAGTGAAAGCTTCTATTAGGTCTTCTTACATTTAACTTATTCTTCCTTATTGACAGACCTTATTAATATTGACCTTTATTACATAGAAATATATTATTCTACCTACATGAGGGGTTAGGTCCCTAACAGATTACTAGAAGGTTTTTCCTTCTAGAAAGTTCCTTCTCTAGAATGTTCTTGAGGGATAGAAAGTACTATATAAAGAAGTAGAAGCATCGTAAAATATGTCACATAAATCATTTGTAATCTGATCTCTGCTCTATTGGGCGTTGCCCCCTCGAAGAGGCATTTGAACATTGCTTGCATATTAACAAAGGTATAATATGATGGTTCATATTGTCTATTTTGTTTGAAATTCTCTTTATTTCAACAGTAAATTTGAGTAATATCTGTAATTTATGCTATAAATATATCTAATTGGCACATCACAAGTTGTATCATAAAATTTTCCTGTCATAGTTTTAGAGAAATGTTTTTCAAGCTAGAGATATGTTCTGGGGTCTATAAATAACATAGTGATATGTCATTCAATGGGTAAACCTATATTCAAGGAAGCATAAACACAACAACTACAAGAGGTTTCACCTGGTTGGAAACCCTTGTAACCCTTGTTGGTATCCCTTCAAATAGTACCACATCAGACAACACTAGTGTATGGAATTTTACTTCCATGTACCTTCAGGTATATCGAAAGTCCTATATGTGTCCTAAAACTAGCCTAAGAGCAACCACTCGACCTCCTGAATGATATAGTGGCATTAAGAACAAAACTTGGGAAGATTACTCTCTAGTGCCTAGGTAATCCATTCGTACGACTAAGGGTATAATCAAACCTCCTTAGTTAGATCCTTGAAATATTGGGATGATTACTATTATTGGACCCCTCTAGTATATTAGAGAGTTATAGCACAGGGAACTCCCTCATCCTTAAGACCCTTGAAGCTCTACTCCTTGTTGTTAGTCCAAAAAAATTCTAAAACAAGAGGTCGTGTTGAAATTTTGAACATTTAGTCATTGGAAACCTTGCTTCATGCTTCTAGTTTAGGAAATTCCTACATAATTTTCAATATTAAGAATTTGAGCATTTTGTTAGCACAATATTATTCAGAGAGGAGTATAAATCCACAGGTGTTTAAAAAAGAGACATTATAAAGCGGTCCCACCAGCACCCTTATTTGGAACCTATCTCAATAGACTCCTTCCGTCACACTTATCACATTGCCCCCCCTCTCCCATAAGCCTTTTTTTTGTGGACCCGCTCACCCCATTACTAGTTTCATATTTCAATATTCCTAGAAAAACACATTGATCACATTTGTACAAATATCTAGTATGTATATTTTTGTGGACCTGCTAGCCCCATTAAACCACACCTCTATCACTAGCCCCAACCTCCAACAACATTTACCCCCAGCAGATGGCCACCCGAAACTAAGATTATGGAAACTGCGTTGCTAACTTGGAAAATATGTGTGATGAGTCGCAAAGAAAATTTGAGCATGCTCGACATGTTACCGATCAAAAATTTTCTACAATTAATGACAAGCTCCAAAAATGGAAAACCTTCTGCACTAGCAGTCCCAATTTTTTATAGAATTTAGGGTAACTCAATTCAAGGAAATTCCATTCCACCTAGAGGTAGTTGAATCATCCCATACCATGGGGACTCACTCTACCCCCTTTTTTCATGATCTGCGTGCCTTCCTAAATTGGATGTGAATTAATTTGATGGCTCTAACTCGAGTGGTTGGGTTACTCAAATGGAACAATATTTTCCACTGCATGACATCACCAATGACAATAGAACTTATATTGCTTGGACCAAATTTTTAGTAGATCATTATGAACATTTTGAACACTATACTAATCATTTGGGATTCTTGACCAAGGTTAAACGATTGATTATTGTTGAATACTACATATCTACTTTTGAGCTACTTTCTTTCTACACCAAAGGCATTCTTGATACTTCCTTTCGAGAATTATTTATTAGTGATACAAAGGAAGAAATCCATGCTCAATTATTAATGGTTTTCCTTACCACTTGGCTCTAATCCACTCAATGAGCCAGGGAAGCACAATGGGTTATCAATGCCCAAATAAAAACAAAATCACCTTTTATTCCTCATCCCCATCTAACCAAACCCTCGCCTCCCTCTCCTCCTCTCAAGATACACAAATTAACTTGTGTTGGAATGGAAGAACATCAACTTAAAGGAATTTTCTACAATTGTGATGAAAAATATTTCCTGAGGTACAAATGTAAGGAGAAAAAATATGTTATGGCCATTTCATATGACGTTTCAAAATATGATGGTGATTCTCTCCCTCAAGAACCCCCACCTCAAATAAATAATGACTTTCCTCCATATTAATCAACTGGATGTGGAACCACAAATCTCCCTACATGCATTGATTGATATTTGAGCTCCAAACCCTTAAATTAAATGGCTACATAAAGCATTATAAATTCATTATCCTAATTGAAACTGGTAGCACCCATAAATTTATTCAACTTTGGGTTTCCCAATAGAAACATTATTATATACATGCAGTGATTTTTTTTTAAATCATGAATAGTAATGGAGGTTCCATGAAATATGGGGGTTATTATGAAAATGTGTGCCTTAAAGTTTGTTACTATTCTTTGAAATCCCGCATGTTTTCCATTGAAATGGATGGTTGTGACATTGTTTTGGGTGAATAATAGTTACACACACTAGGCCCTATCAGATCTCAGGTTCTCCTCAGTGTACCCTATACTATTTTTCCATATGTGGACTATTATATGAGTAGATTATGTGCCTTATTGTACCATGATGAGAAAACAATGTGGTTGTATTTGCACTCATGTAATGTATTGGAACATGATTAGATGTTCTATATATTGGTAGGGGGGTTATGTGGTATCTCCTAACCCCGTATGGTTAGGCATGGCCCACCCTTTTAGTTCCCATCTCAAGATTTTATTTTTCTTTTATGGCTACGGTCAAATGCTCCTTGGTGCTAGTAACTCTCACCATGTCGATCATTTATGATTTGGGTTAGGTATGCAACCATTTTTTGGTTGTATCTACTAGTACACATGATCTAGAGGAGTTGCATGGTATCTTACCCATTTGTATTTGATGTAAAAGTATTTCTCTTTGTAAAGGTTTTCACACCTATGTATATCACACTTATTATATTCCTAAGAATGTATCCCTCTCTTATGTATTCATCACAGTTTGGTCATCTATTATCAGAGATGATTCTACATACTTTCACTTAGTTTCATGTCTCATGAGGTAGTGGCACAGTTCTCGATGTAGTACATATATTTCAAGGAATTGGCCACACCTTTTAGGAAATTTTGGGCTACTTTTTCACACATGAATATCCTCTACTCGTGCCATGTTGGAGATTCATGATATTCCTCCTTATTTCATCACTTTTGGATATGTGTTTCACATGATTTGAGGGTTGAACCACTCTTTTAGATCTCATACTAGTTATTGGGGCTTTTATGGCCCTTTTTTTGACTTGGTGGGTCACTTTCATGCTTCAAGGAGGTGCCTTGACCTTAGATTTTGACATGGTCATGCTTTGGAGACATATTTCAAGGATTTATGAACATTATTTTAGCATTCCTTGTGCACATTTTGTGGAGGCAATCCCCTTTTGAGGTCATTCTCCACATTGTCATGAGGTCATTCCACTTGGAGGAGAATGACGTTAGAGATTTTCTTGCTTGAGATACTACCTTACTTTGTTCTAATCCCTCCACATCACTCTTTCTTTGGAAGATTGTTCTTAGAGAGAAAATAGGCTCCATTATTTGTGGGATTTTCCTCTTGCATGAGGGTTTTATGTACATGTAGCATCATTTGATTTTGTATTGACTTAGTCTCCTAATTTTTTTGGATGAAAAGTCTCCTTTGTTACTCTCCCAGGATAATTTTAGGGAAAAATAATTAATAAAGAATGAGACGGATGTAGATGCGTCCTCTATAAATAGAGGCTTTTCTCTCATTCCAAATCATTATGAATTGTTGGAGATCATTTTTATAAGCCATTATTAGAATATCTTTCTTGGAGTTTTGGTCTCAATTCTTGGAGCTCTCTATTTCTTGGTTATTTTTCTTGTTTCATTAAGGATATTATTGTGAATGTTCAATATTTCTAAAAATTTAGAAAGATTGATCCATTTGAGGAGTTAACTACTTAGAGAGGATATGTTCTAGTGTTTGTACCTTCCTTATTATCTTGTTAACTTGGGAATAAAGTACTTAATTCATTGCTTTGTTTTTCCTTTTGGTTCCTTAGCAAGGGTTTTAATCATTATATTCAAGTTATAGTTGATCTTGTTTGTGTAGGCTATTCTTTGAGGAAACCCTTCTTGTAGGGCCTTGGTTTTCATGACTTGTTTTGATTAGAAAAGAGATTATTTTCCCCTAAGGTTTTAGTCTCTCACTCTAATCCATAAGCCTTGGATAACCAATTATTAGAGGGGTATACTTATTGACCCCATAAATCCCTAAGTGGATACAAGGAACTAAGTCTAACTCCTAACAACTAACCAAAAAACCCTAAAAATGAAAATTATTTTCTTTCCTTCTTTATAAAATATAAAAATCCAAAAAAAATATAAAAATAAAAATCATACAAAATATTTATTCATTGTCTAGTGAATGGTTAATGTTATATATTACTTTCTAGACATCATTATTTAAGGGTTTATGCTTCATTATAAATATATAGCCCTAAGAAGAAAAATTGGCTCTCCCTTATTGTGCTTTAATGATTTTTCTAACATCTTGTGGGTTGATTTAAGGAGCTCTTCAAATTTGGAAATTAATTAGCACCGTTAGATATCAAATTTGGTTAAACGCTAAAGGATTAGTCTAGGGTTTGGTGCTTCAAGGTGTATCCGAACCCTCTCTTATTATATACTTCATTTATAGATTGTTTTCAAGATTATCTAAAATATATAGTTATGAAATTGATCTCCTAGTTTCTAATTGTGTTTATCTTTCATTAGGATATTCTCTTGGTGAAACCCTAAGGGGATTCACCATTCCCTCTTACAAGTTTATGCAAATTTGATGATTACATACTGATTAATCTTGTAATTTATCAATTGTAGTTTGTATTTAATGTTTTATATATATATTATTTGAAACTAAGCATGTGATAATTATCTCCTAACTATCTTTATTTTGGGGTGGTTTATGCCCTTGTTTTCTATCAGATATTCTTTAAAGAATTTTATCACTTATTTGGCATTGGTCCATCTAATCGTATATTTTGGTGTTGTTTGTTGAAGTGAATATTTTGCAAGAAAACAACTTAAGTGATATGTTTACTTCACTTATATTGGGATACCCCTTGTGACTTCTAGGATATGGCCTAAAATTAAGGGGAAATATATTGAGGTGATAGTGGTGTATTTCCCAAGTGTTCTTACCTCCTTAGAACCACATTTGGAGCTCCTATAGGGGCGTTAATTTGGGAAGTAAAATTATATGGCATTGTTGTTAGGTACTAAATTTTTGAATGTGATTATGGGGATGACATTATCCCATGACATGATTAAAACATTTTCTTGCACCAGGAGGACCTAGATTTTGACGAGATTGTCTCTACAAGCTTAGAAACATTTTATGGAATCATTTCCAAGGATGAACTAGTGAGTTTTTTTCTCAAGACTGACCTAGATTTTGATGACATTGTCCTGAAAAGATTGAAACAATTTCTTCCCCCTCCCTGCTCATGGGTTGTGGGTAAGTTTTCTTATATTTGTATCTTGATGAGATTATTGTTATTTCTAACTTGATTTGTCTCATCTGGTGACTCCACCAAAAAAAAACAAAACAAAGGTATGCTACAAGAGAAAACACTTAAGATAACCTTCTTCTTCTTCATGAACTTGATTTCATTTGCAAAATAAGAAAATATAAGCTTAAGACAAGGGAAGTGAAAAATCAACTAGGAATTGAATATTTACTCTAATATTATTTGTTGATTCAATTTTCCTAACGCAAGTTCAAATGGATGCTCCTTGGTTGAAAAAATCTTTCAATCCATTTGATTTCTCTAAAATTGCAGTTTAACCCCATGATATGCCTACTTCTTTGGAAAATTTTCCTTTGTTCCATGGTGATAATCATGATATTAGTGCTAAAGATCATTGAGATGCATTTATTGATCATATTACTACTCGTGGAGTGTGTCATATTGATGTGATTTATAAATTATTCACTTTATCATTAAAGAAAAATGGTAGGAAATGGTTGTCAGACTTATGAGTGACTAAGATTCTACGTGTTGCCCACCTAATGTTTTATGTGTCCTTGTTTTGGCTAATAACCAAACAAAAGGGAAGGTTTACTGATATTGATGAGTTCCTTAGATGGTTGCAATAGATATTTGATTTCACCTAGAATCTGCATCCCTTAGTTAGCTAGTAGGGTAGGTATGGATAAGCTCTATGAGTAGTAGTTAGAATGCATTTTTATTTCTATGCATGTTCGTCTTTCATTCATATTCTTACTTTCAAGCATTTATTTATTTTCCTAATTCATTTTCTTTTCCTACAATAATTTCCTCGCATACGTTTTTCTTTCTTTACTTTTATGTTTCGTTTACTTAGTGACAAAAAATTATTTTTGCAAAGTAGTGGTTTTATTACTAATTGGGGTGGTAGATTCACCCCCAAATTTTACTTATTTTGTAAGTTACAGTGATGCATAGGTCATAGGTTTGTGGATATTTTGGAGTTCTCACACACTCTTGGATAGAGTTCATGTCCTCGATTAGGAGCCAAATGTTACCCCCTCCAGGGATGACACTTTTGGATACCATCATGAGGGTATCATTTTGTTTATTGCATGAGAAGTCATGCTCATCTTCACCATATCCAAACAGACTTATTCATTGATCTATATTAGATTCATGATTGTGCTAACTTAGCTATGGTATAGCTCAATTTCATCCCCACTCCTCAGATGGTATATGGTATGGTATGGTATGGTTCTCATTTTCTTCATTTGATGTTCCATGTATTACTTCTTGTTTGGACTTGAAAATATAACTTCTTAGCTCATTGTAAAGTGGTAAAATCCTAAGGACTATTCTTTGTAATTTCATAACTATATATGGTTTTACTACTTTCCTTGCAGTATTATGGGGAACATGTTTTCTCTTAGAATTGTGTCCTCTCTTAGGTAACATGCTTCATTGGGTGTCTTAGGCTAGATAATATTATTCACATTCCAATCATGCTAACCACTTTCCACCTCCCCATTTCATTCATTCTATTCACATAAAAACATTATCCTAGTCATGCATGATTTCTCAAAGGTCAAAAGGAAAGGTCAAATCTAAAGGCATAAAATAAAAAAAATCCACTAAGGCTACGAGCTGAAGAGCACAATTAAAAGACAATCATTGAGCTTGAGAAATGTGGCTCACTATGAGGCCAATGTCTCTTTCCCCGATTTGTCTATGGATATTTAAATAAAAAGGACTTGTTCAATAAACTGAACATTTAAAGAAAAAGGCTTAAGGGGTAGTATGAAACAACACCAAAAATGGTAACTCAATGCTAAGATCCCTCAAGAACGAATTTATAAAGAAAAATCCGAGCTAAATAAAGCTAGATGAATCATTAAATGAATAATAATACTTATTCATGTCTAATACTTTGAGAATCATCACATGAACTTATCCCCCTTCCCCTTTCATCATTATTAATCATTATTACCTGTATTTTACAGGGTACTTAGGAAGCATGGGTGTCTTAGGATTTGATACATGTATAAGGGTCAACGTTGTGCCCCTTGGTAAGTATTAGGCAAGTAATAAAACTAACCCCTTTATTATTATGTGATGAAGGATGTCACCAAGTACTACCAAATAATAACTTGCTAAGAGGCTAGAATCAACACTTTGAATAGGTGTTATGTATTGGGATCTATGTACACTTCTTGGACCATTCCCTAGATGGAGGAACTGTTGGATAATTTGACTTGTATTAGGCCATTTATGTGGAGATTGACACTTTTATTGAGGAATGCACTTCCTTTGGTATTTATTTGGTCTTTACATAGGATTTGTATAATGTATTTGATCTCTTCTAAGAGGGACATTGTACATTGTGAACATATTATTTAATTATTATATTATAACTTGTGTTTTTCCCTTGGTTTTTCCACAAAGTTTTGAAGTTCACGGTTTTGAGCTAGCACATAGTTTTACATTGTAATTGAGGAGACTTCCCACCTATAAAAGGATAATTCCTCTTCCATTTGAAATCATTGGATGTTAATGAGAAGTTGGGATACTGAGATCTATTGTGCAGTTATTCCTCTTCATGTGATGTTTTCTAGAATTTTCAAGGGTTGGAATAAATTTATTTAAGATTTCTTGGAAGAACATGGCTACTACAATACCAAAGAAGTGCTTTAATGCTCCTGTAGGAATGGTTTAAGGTAAGATCTCTCACCATATTTTTTATCATTAAAGTTTCCTACTCATGCATTAAGATATGACATCTAATGGATCTTCTCTTTTGCTTGGATAATTTTTAAGTTCACCTTGTCCAGAATTGGAAAATAATCCTCATAGATCAATCCTCCCCTGTGGCAATTGAATAATTGCTTCAATCCCTAGGCGGTTCTTGAGGGTAATCCTCTGGGTACCCTTCAACACTAATTTTCATAAAACCTAGACTTTACACTAAGATGTATTGATGAATCCATTTACCCTGTAAGGTGTTGATATTCTTGTTAGCGTCAACCACTTAAAAAACAAATCATCCTTTTTGTAAATTTTTTGAGCTATATCACATATCTTTCACATATTTTGGGGGCTGGTTGATTTTCACTTAGGGTTTCATCATCTCTATTGACTAATATTATTATCCATTAAACCCTATTATTATTATTATTATTTCTCTAATAAGTATCTTCTCAAAGCATTGAGCTCACTATCCCTAATCTGTATTTTCCTGAGTATAAACATGTGAAGGATATAGTGACGTGAGTTGAGTGCAAGTAGATGTGTTGATATTAACCCTTAAATGCATCAAAGGATCAAATTGACTCACATATCACTCATGGTATGAATATCCTCATTGTTTGTGAATTAATCACTGCTCAAAGGGTTCGAGATATTTCTCTAGAGACAAGGTTTGTCTTAAGTAAATGTTTTCTCCTCAAGAAAAAAATGATATGATCCATTTCTTAGTGAAACCTTGAATACTTTTTTTTCTTAACCATTTGATGTAAATATTCTGAGTTTTGTTTATTTATCATGTGTGTGGATATGAGGTATATGCCATCTTATTGAAGGGCATAGAAATTCATTTGTGTGCCTAATAATTTCGGTCATCAAACTTACTCCTAAGATGGATCAACATACCTCTCCAAGTGTTGAACATATACCATTTCTTGATTATTATCTAGCCATCCCTTTCATTGACAAAATCTACATAAATTTCAAAGTCTAGGGTTTTGTTTGGACTTTTTTTCGGGAATCATTCCTTTACTCCCTGATTCGGATTTTATGAGCATAATGAAAATGAATACATATTATTATTATTATTCTTAACACAGAGACTCAAGAATAACATAGATGTTGGACAACTTGGGGGGCGGGGGGGTGAATCAGTTGTTACCGTTCTTAAACAATTATGCTTATTTTAAACTCTTCAGAAAGTACTCAATGGCAATCAAAATAATGCAGGGAAATAAGTAATAGCACTTTCAACATCAGTCACACATATGAAATACATAGAGACATATATTTCCTGAGGAAACCCATAGAGGGTAAAAACCTCTTCTTATTTATATGATAAGTGATCTTTACATTCTTTACATTATCATACATATGAGCACCAACTCATAATGAGGTTGCAACCTCTATTTTGCAAGCTGCTACTTGCTGAGAGCACCAACTCTCTGGTTTTCTAGCACTAACTAGAAGGAAGCACCAACTCCCTAGTTTCTTTAGCACCCACTCCCTAAGTGTTCCAGCACCAACTAGATGGAAGCACCAACTTCCAGTCACACAGGCACCAACCTGCATAACAGAGAACAACAATTCTCCCTTGCACCACCCCACCACCCTGGTTTCTCTGGCTGCAACCAGATGGAAGCTACAACTCCCTTTGCTCAAGCACCCACTTGAACCTCTGAGGAAAACAGTCCTCCCTAGCACCTCCCTTCCACCCTGAAATATAAATCTTTGTTATTAAGACTTATTACAGTGATATAAATTTCTTCAATGGATTATCGGTCTTCTCACTGTTCTGCTACACTAAGTTTCTCTATCTGTATCAGTGTCTTCTGCACACTCCTTGCGCTTTCTGTTCTTTTTCCTTTTATTCTCTCTGTGCCATGTCCCTTCAATGCACCATTCCCTTTTTGTTCATTTCTGCTGCTACGCTCTGCCTCTTTCTTCACACCTCAAACACACTCAACAACAACACCCATTTCTTCTTTGTTCAACATTTTTATAGTCTATGTGCACCTTGTGCATGCAATCTCCTTCTTGCTCTCGCATCCTCTCCACATCGAGGTGTTTTCTCCACTTCACTCTTCCACAACTATCCCATCTCCTATGTGCCACATTGTCTCTCTCTGTTCTGCATCTCCTGTTCATTGTGAGTACTCTGCCTGATCATCATGGTAACTCTTCAACTTCTCTGGCCGTTGAGACTCTTCATCTTGTATGTCATAAATGAGCTCATTCTCTGGTAGAAACCATCATTTGTTTCTAGTAGTTACACTGTGAAGTGCAAAAATGGCTCTCCGATCTTATTCAAATTCATCTGCATCATTGAATTGACTTCATTGAATCTTGCATTCATTTCTCCATTTCACACTTCGACATTTCAGCAATCCTGTTGTGTGGCATCTCAACTCTCCAAGACGTGATCTTAAAAACTCTGAATAAGGAGCTTTCCACTTCAAGCTTTTCTCTACAGCTCTTCGACCATGTGACTACGAGAGGTGACCGAGCGCTTATCCATATAGTGCTTTTTTTATTTCAATTTTTGGCACTTCGACGTTCCTATTGTTATAACCTTATAATTTATAGGATCAACTGGTGACTGAAAATTTTATCCGTTTATTGTTTTGGTTGTCAAATGATTTTTCATTCTACAAATAATTTGAGAAAAAAGAAAAGAAAAGAAAGAAAAAGAAAAAGGAAACAAAAGAAAAGAAAGAAAAAGAATAAAAGAGGGCATAAAAGAAATTGGATAAAGCCCCATGCAATAAAAATGACTTGGTTCATACAGTTCAATCATGGCCAAGTCTTTTTAAATTGATCTTGATAGGAGTAGTGAATAATCTTGGCTAAATTGTTTAATCTTAGCCAAGCAAATTAGGTTAGCTAGTGAATAAATTTGACCAAACTGCCTAATCTTGGTCAAATAACCCTAGGATAGAGTAATTTCTTAGTCCAATAGTTTAATCTGGGGTAAATGTCATAGGTAATTAGGTTAGAGCATAGGGTAGTTTTCTTTATCTCAAGAAAACAGGCATGATGATCGATGTTGAACCCTATCTTTGATGTTTGAAAGTTGAAGGTCTAACCCCATGGTGATAAAAATAGGGAAATCTTGGACAAACCCACTTAAAGCGCTTATCCTAAGTTTTCAAAGAAAAAATGAGTTTGTTCTCACAGATTAAAGACAACACACAGATGAACGGCTGAGGTGCTGGCACTGAGATCTACGGTTGATAAGTTTCTCCGGACCCCCCCCCCCCCCCCTGGTCGTTCTACCTTTAACGGGAGGGGGGGGGGGGGGGTCCGGAATCAGGTATAACAAAGGCACACATCTGAACAGCTGAGGCATCGATGCCTAGATCCATGATTGAGATTGAATTCCAGACCCCCCCGACCATTCTACTTTTAATGGTGGGGAGGGGGGGTCTAGAATGTTGGTTAAACATCGGGCTCAGATCTACGGTCCAGCGGTAGGTGTGTCGATGGACGGCTGATGGTGTTTTTCAGACCCCCCCCCCGCCC
>JZKD02S1697452.1:1395908-1408064 GCA_000966675.3 Picea glauca
TATTTTCTGTCCTTATGCCTTTGGCCACCACTTGTCCTAAGTTTACAGACTTTATCTTGCAGTCCTTGGACGTGAACACCACTTCACATCCTCTATCACACATTTGACTTACACTGAGTAGATTATGTTTCTGCCCATCTACAAGTAGAACATCTTGGGCTTTTCCTTTTCCATTATTTAAACTCACCATCCCTTTACCCTTTATTTTACCTGGAGCATCATTTCCAAAGGTTACGTTTCCTGATTTTCTTTCACTTAGAGATAGAAAATTACCTTTGTCTCCCATCATATGTTTGGATAATCCACTGTCTATATACCAAGGGTTCGTTTTTATTTGAGCTGAAAACACTAATCCACACTTTTCACTTTCTTTCTTCTTCCAAACCTTGAAATTTTCAGCAGGGGAATTCAAATTTGGTTCATAGTTCCTTAATCGATATTCAACAGATTTATGTCCATAGTTATGACAGATGTAGCATT
Organism: Picea glauca; assembly: GCA_000966675.3. Classification (NCBI taxonomy): domain Eukaryota; kingdom Viridiplantae; phylum Streptophyta; class Pinopsida; order Pinales; family Pinaceae; genus Picea; species Picea glauca. The sequence goes on from JZKD02S1697452.1 coordinate 1,396,389, forward strand.
CAATCTCATTGTTCAATAGGTTAAACTTATTGTTGCAGCGTTGTTTATTCATTAACTGTTGATTATTTCTTGGCCTCCTTAGTTGCATGTCCCTAGACTTCATTTGGCAATTTGCAATCTGTGAAGGTTTGTTACTTGGCTATATCATTCTTTTTTGTGGCAAGTATTTATTCATTTTAAATCTTAATTGCTCATATCTAAGTCTTAAGGAACTATTTACAGCTTTGTGACCAAAGTTAGAATAGTAGAAACAATCGCCATAAAAAATTTCTTTGTACCTGAAATATGGTTGTCTTCTTTGAGCAAATCGATTTCTTCCATGCTGATGACATCTTTCAGTAGGGAGTGCATTATTTCTTTGTTCTACAGATTCAGTCCTGGCACCTTTTTCTTTACTCATCCTGGGCGGTTGATTGTCTTCCTTTGTCTCTACAGGTTTGTTGTTGTCATTGGTTGTAGATTTGACAAACTTGATGGGTTCTTCATTTCTTGGCTTACCACTACTTGATCTCTCTTCATAACCCAATCCAGTTTTCAACTTTGGATTCCTTTGTTGATTCAAAATGGTGGCTAATCCTTCTGAGGCTTTGATACTTGACAGATTATGATTATACAAGGCTTGGAACTTCTCCATCTCTTTCCTATTTTTTACTACTTCTTGTTCTAAGGCTTCACATCTTGCCTTCTTTTCTGATAACTGTCGTTTCAGAATGTCTTCAATTTTCTTTGCATCTTCTAATTCCACTTTTAGTAGGACAAGGTCTTCATCAGGTTCTTTACTATCTTTCTCAAACTGTATCAACAATTGTCTTTTCTTTCTGTTCTTAATTCTTAGTCTGTCAATCTCTTCTAGTGCACTGATCAGTTCTCCTTCCATGTCAACCACAACTTCTTCTTCATTAGCATCACTTCCTGTGTTGTTATTATCATAATCCTCTTTGGCCATAAGTATGAAGTCATTTAGTTTATCTTCAATAGAGGAGTCATTGTCTTCATCATCTGCAGGATCATCTTCATTTTTTACGCAAATACTTTTCTTCTTAAAGTTATTCTCTTTAAAGAAATTTTTGTGTTTGTACTTCTCCTCATGATCACATGTATGATCCTTTCCTTTGTGGGGACATTTATTTGCAAAATGACCTATCCTACCATAGTTGAAGCATTTGAAAGGCAGTTTACCTTTGTATTTTATTGATCCCTTCTTCAATCTCTTCACAAATTTTGCTTCAATTTCATCGGGCTCAGAATCCTCATTCTTGTCTGCTTTAAATAATGCTTCTCTGGAGGTGGGTTTATATTTAATTATTCTCATTTCATATGCAGTCAATGTTCCTAGAAGTTGATCAAACTCCAAGGTTTTTATATCATTAATTTATTCTATAGCAAAGACCTTAGGGTTGAACCTATCTGGGAGAGATCTCAAGATTTTCTGAACTAAAGAAGGTTCCTCAATTTTTTCACCAAGTGCTTTCATTGCATTTACCATTTCTTCTACTCTTAGAAAGTATTTTCCAACAGTTTCATCTTCCTTCATCTTCAGCTATTCAAACTGTATTCTATAGGTTTGAAGCTTGGCATCCTTTACCTTCTTATTACCTTCATAACTACTAATGAGTTTGTCCCACATTTCTTTGGCAGTTCCTAGGTGCATAACTTCTACGAATTTTGCTTTTGCAAGCCCACTCAAGATATCATTCATAGCCTTAGCGTTGAAGCTAAATTCTAGCTTGTCATCCTTATTAGCTAGTACAAATGGCTTTACATAACCAGTATCTACCACATCCCATACATCTTCTCCTAAAGACATTATGTAGGTTCTCATTCTCACTTTCCAGAAGGCAAAGTTTGTTCCATTGAACAGAGCGGCCTTATTGGTTGAATTTCCTTCATGGCTTGACATGTTTAAGTTCTAGGATCTACCCTTAGATAAAAGGTGCCTGCTCTAATACCACTTTTGGGACAACTAAGGGGGGGGGGGGGTGAATCAATTGTTACCGTGATTAAACAATTATGCTTATTTTAAACTCTTCAGAAAGTACTCAATGACAATCACAATAATGCAGGGAAATAAGTAATATCACTTTCAGCATCAATCACACATATGAGATACATAGAGATAGATATTTCCTGAGGAAACCCATAGAGGGTAAAAACCTCTTCTTCTTTATATGATAAGTAATATTTACATTCTTTACATTATCATACATATGAGCACCAACTCATAATGAGGCTGAAACCTTTGTTTTGCAAGCTGCTACTTGCTGAGAGCACCAACTCTCTGGTTTCTCTAACACCAACTAGAAGGAAGCACTAACTCCCTGGTTTCTCTAGCACCCACTAGAAGGAAGTACCCACTCCCTAAGTGTTCCATCACCAACTAGATGGAAGCACCAACTTCCAGTCACACAAGCACCAACCTGCATAACAAAGAACAACAGTTCTCCCTTGCACCACCCTACCACCCTGGTTTCTCTGGCTACAACCAGATGGAAGCTAGAACTCCCTTTGTTCAAGCACCCACTTGAACCTCTGAGGACAAAAATCCTCCCTAGCACCTCCCTTCCACCCTGAAATCTAAATATTTTCTATTAATACTTATTACAACGATATAAAGTTCTTTAATGGCTTACCAGTATTCTCATTGTTCTGCTACACTGCGCTGCTCTGTCTACATCAGTGTCTTCTGCACACTCCTTGCGCTTTTTGTTCTTTTGCCTTTTATTCTCTCTGTGCCATGTCCCTTCAATGCACCATTCCCTTTTTGTGCATTTCTGCTACTGCGCTCTGCCTCTTTCTTCACACCTCAAACACACTCAACAACAACACCCATTTCTTCTTTGTTCAACATTTTTATAGTCTCTGTGCACCTTGTGCATGCAATCTCCTTCTTGCTCTCACATTCTCTCCACATTAAGGTGTTTTCTCTACTTCACTCTTCCATAGCTATCCCATCTCCTGTGTGCCACATTGTCTCTCTCTGTTCTACATCTCCTACTCATTGTGAGTACTCTGCCTAATCATCATGGTAACTCTTCAGCTTCTCTGGCAGTTTCACCCACGCATCCATCATCATTGGGTGTTGTCTAGAGATTCCTCAGCTTCTCTGGCCATTGATACTCTTTGTCTTCTTTGTCATAGATGAGCTCATCCTCTGGTAGAAACCATCATTTGTTTCTAGGAGTTACACTGTGAAGTGCAACAGTGGCCCTCGGATCTTATTCAAATTCATCTGCACTGTTGAATTGACTTCATTGAATCTTGCGTTCATTTCGCCATTTCACACTTCGGCATTTCGGCAATCTTGTTGTGTGGCATCTCGACTCTCCAAGTCGCAATCTTTGAAACTTCGAAAAATGAGCTTGCCGCTTCAAGCTTTTCTCTATATCTCATCAACCATGTGACTATGAGAGGTGACTGAGTGCTTATCCATATAGTACTTTCGTGATTTCTCTTTTCGGCACTTTAGCGTTCATGTGGCGATGAGTTCTTCATTCTCCATGTCCCGGTATCCGAAGATCCGAAATGGAGCTAGGTTGTGCTAGCTCCAATCACTTCGGCATTTCACATTTCAGCCTTTTGCGATTCTTGCGATGAAGAGTCTCGTCACTTGACTCTTCCAACTCCCGGTATTCGAAGCTTCGAAATGGAGTCGGATCAATGGTCCACACCCTAGATGATTCGACGGTCCAGATCTCTTCGTGATTTCGCACATCGTGATTTCGACATTCTTGATGTGAGAGTTCTTGAAAACTCCACCTCCTGGTCTACGAAACTCTAAAATGGAGTCAGCTCAGCTTTTCAGCTTTTCGCACTTTGCAACTTCAAGATTTCTGTCGTGAGAGTCCTTGACATCTCCAACTCCCGGTATCCGATCCTCCGGTATGGAGTCTTTGACATTTCGCGATTTTGCATTTCGTGACTACGGGTTTCGCGACTTCAGGACTCCTGTAGTAAGAGTTCTTGACATCCCCAACTCCCAGTATCTGAAATCATCCTCCTTCTTCCAGGATTTCGACGTTTCACATTTCGTGATTCCGAGATTCCTAATGATGAAGAGTCTTGACTCTTCCAACTTCTGGTACTCGAAATTGTCCTCCTTCTTCCAGGATTTCGGTATTTCACATTTCATGATTCCGGGACTCTTGATGATGAAGAGTCTTGACTCTTCCAACTCCCAGTATCCAAAACTCCGAAATGGAGTTATTTCCGAGTCTGCAAAACTCTTCGTTTATGTGCCTATTTCAGGATTTCGGGATTCTAGATTTCGCAACTCCGGGACTCCTGTGTTGAAGAGTCTCAACTCTTGACTTCTCAATTTTATGGTATCCGAAACTCCGAAATGGAGTTTACTCTTCTGATATTTCCATGCCATTATCCTTGCGATGCTAATCTTCCTTGCCTGCCTGTTTTTCATCAAATGAACAAGCACACTCTTGCACTCTACGTGCACCATTGCACTTTCTCTTCTGAGCAGCTTACGTTGTCCCTGTTTTTCCATCATTACATACTCTGATCTTGACATCAATGACAAGCACACCTTCCTGATAAACATGCCAACAATAGATATAGTAACAAAGATACAATAAAAGTGGTTTCTATTCAATAAGAAAATGTGCTAAAACTATAAAATGTAGCGGAAAACAAGCTTGCTAGACTGGTGTCAGCTTATCTCTGAGAAGAGATGTGACGATTGCACTCATTCACAAGAAGATGGTTACAATGAGGCTCTCCAAGAATTTTTTACAATAAATAGGAATGAAAAATCCCTATACATCCAAAAACCTAGCCCTAGGAGATGATGCACCAAAAGTCATGTGGGCCCCATTGGGGTAAGTTAGTACATCAAATTCCTGAGGTCGTAACTTTTGCATACGATCTCTGTTTTAAGCACATGATAGCCAATTGGAAAGGTCTATCCGAGGACTACACATATTTCCATTAGAATTTGACGTTTTTTATATTTTGATTGTGGCAAGCCCTAAAAACATTTTTTAGGGCCTCAAAACGACTCCGAAAGTCAGGGACTTGAAAACTAGGAAAAAAATGCCAAACTAGAAAACTGCCAAAATGAGCCAGTTGGAATAGGTGGGAGGCCACCAGCATCCATATGGACCAATAATAACCCCTTAGGAAGATATGGTCTCCATTTCATTGAGTTCCCCCATCAGATGAAGAAATGTCTATTGAATTTGGCCCAAGGTGAGCCACTTGCCTTGGTGCAGGAGCTGCCCTGTTTTGACAACTCGATAAAGTTGGATCCTTTGATGGCGAGTTCCCTTGACCTACCTATCCACAATATGATCATTGGATGATTTTTGCATGCATTCAGGGTTGAGATATATTGGTGTCAATTGTTCTTCTATCTTTGAGGTGTCATACAACAGTGGGAAGTATGGTTGAAGGAGATCCACGTTGAATAATGGGTGCAGTCCAAGGAAAGGAGGAATGTTGAGCTCAAAATAATTGTCACCCATGACCTTGGTGATGGTGTAAGGTTCATAACAGAGTTGGATAATATTCCGATGGGGCCCTGTAAGGCATTCTTTCTGCAAGTGTAACCACAACTTTTCTCACACCTGAAACTTATGTGGCACCTGGTGTTGATCATGGTGCTGCTTGTACTTGGAATTGGAATTCTATAAAATATCTTGAACTTGTTGGCGAAAGTGTTGGATCCACTCAATGAATTGGGAGGCTTTGTCAACTTCAGTTGGAGCAGGTGATGAATCATGTGGGGTGGCTCCAAGAGGTAGTGTAGCATCCATGGGACCCAATGGTTGGAATCCCAACCTGACCTGAAAGGGGATGTGGCCAGTTGAGCTATGTTGGGCTCTATTGTAGCTATGTTGAACATAGGGAAGAATATCATCCCATGTGTGGGGGTGCTTGGAATTGTACATGCGCATGATATGTACTATCATCTGATTGAATACCTTAGTTTGGCCATCTATATGGGGATGGAAGGAAGTGGACTTGGTGAGCATGGTGTCCAGTAGTGAATAGAGGCTTGACCAAAATGTGATGAGGAATCGATTGTCCCAATTTGAGACAATGGTTTGTGGGATTCCAAAATTTACCAAGACTCGTTCAAATAATAGTTTGGTAGTGGCCTCTGCTATGATTCTCTTCTTGTAGGCGGTTAGGATCACCATCTTGGAAAAATGATCAACAACCCAAAAGACATAGTCATTTCCCCTATTGGTGGATGGAAGGTTGGACATGTAGTCCATTGAGATGGATTTCCATGGCCTGTCAAGAGTATGCATGGGGGTGTACATGCATTGTTTCTTAGTGATCAATTTGACAATAGCATAGGCAGTGCAGGACCTGATATACTTGTTGAAATCATGTCAAAGTTTCAACCAATAGAAATGTTTTTGTAGCACTGCCACTGTATTTTCAACACCAAAGTGTCTTGTCACCCGAATATAGTGGGATTTCCAGATCAACTTTGCTCTCTATTTTGAAGTAATGCATATATTCCCCAGTCGACACAATAGCCTGGCCTGAAAATGGAAATTAGCGACAACTGCGTTTGCGCCCAACATTTCGTATGTGGTGGCAAAGTCATGGTCTGTCTCATAGAGGTTGGGCCATTTGGAGGTCTCATGGCAGCAAGAGCCTATCACCATGGTGAGTGCCATGACCAGAGGTCGGCTGAGGCAATCAATGAATCAGTTGGTACTTCATGTTTTATACTTGATGTTGAGGTGGAACTATTGCAAGTATGTGGACCACTTATGATCGCGATCATTCTACAATTTTCCTTGTATCTAGATGAATTGCAATGGTTTATGATATATGTGGATGACTGTCTTCTTCACAATAATGTAATGTCTCTAATGGCGATAAGATTGCATAATGGAGTACATTTCGTTTTTGTAAGTAGGGTACTTATGAAAAACATATGATAGTGTCTCACTATTATAGGCCACTGGATGGTCGTGTTGAGTGAGAACTGTGCCCACAACATAGTCCGAAGCATCTGTCTCGATCTCAAAGGGTTTTTACAGGTTCGGTAATGAAATTACTGGGAATAAGAACAAACATTACTTTAAATCATCAAATTCTTGTTGTTGGGACATGCCCCACACAAATGTTTCCTTACCACCACCCCTGGTTACAAGGTTGAGGGCCCATGCAATATGGGAGAATCCCAACATGAACTTGTGATAGAAATTGGAAAGGCCTAAGAAGATCTGAAGCTTAGTGAGTGTAGTTGGGGCTAGCCAGTCATGGATGACCTGGATCTTGGCTGGATCCACATGCACACCATGATGATCCATGAGGTAACCTAGGTACTGGACCCTGTCCATGCCGAAGGATCATTTTTTCAAGTTGGCATATACCTTGTTCTATTGTAGGGTGTGCAGAACTTGTTGAATATGATGCAAGTGTTCCACCCAAGTCTTGTTGTATATGAGGATATCATCCATATACACCACTACAAAAGTATTGGTGAAAGGTCGTAGGATATCATGCATCATCCTTCATGAAAGTTGTTGGAGAATTTTTCAAACCAAAGGGCATGACCAACCATTCAAAAATACCTACTTTTGACTTGAAGGCGGTCTTCCATACAACTATATGTTTTATGGGAACCTGGTGGTAGCCAGAATTCAGATCAATATTACTGAAGTATTTGACACCCTTGATATGATCAAGGAGATCGTCGATTCTAGGAATTGAGTACCGGTTCCTAAATGTGATTTTATTTAGGACCCAATAATCAATGCAAATTCGCCAAGTCCTGTATTTCTTATGCACCAACATGATTGCCCCCCCACAAGGCGATGATATGGGATGGATGTGCCCCTTGTGGAGCAGTTATTTGATATGTTACTTGATATCCTCATTCTCTAATAGAGAGAGGTGGTAGACTGATCCATTGAGTAACAGTGCATCGAGGATTAAATTGATGGAATTATTGACTTGAAAGTGCAGAGGTAACACGGTAGGTGAGGAGAAGATATATTGTATTCTTCCATTACCTTGTCCACTTTCTTCTGCTATGTGGAGAGGTCGGTCGTGGAGGCCCTGAATGTGGCCACAATATTTCTCTCTCTTTGACAACAAATCACAAAGAAGAAAAATTTCTTGGTCTAAGAGATGACCTTCCTGCATTGCTTGGCAAAGATCAAGGAAATAACACTAGTTGGGACTGCCTCGGGTATCCTGTATAATTTCCTGTTCAAAGTTATAATAACACTGCGAGGCCTAGACTCATATACAACATGATGTTTCCATAAATAAGGTTGGCCAAAAATAATAGTACAAACTTTGAGAGGAGAAAAATCACACAATACCTCATCTTTAAAGGGCTTGATGTCATACGAGAGGAGACACTATTGGTTGGCGCGGAGATCGCTTACTTGGCAGAGCCATCCAATGGTGTAGAGCTGTGAGTGTGGTGTTGTCGGCAGGGCTAGCCGCTTGACGACCTCTTCTGAGATGAGGTTCTTCTGGCTACTCCTATCAATGATACAGTGCAGCGGAGTGCCTTTTACCCACATCTTTGAATGAAAGAGGCGCTCTTCTTCTTCTGGATCGCCTGGTTCATCGGGCTTGACCTTGGTGGTAGCAATAGTGGCACTGGGTTCCGCATCAATGATTCATCTCCCCTTTTCTAGTTCTGAATCAGATTTGGAACCCGCATATGATTCATAGGCTTTCACCTCATCCACCAATGATTTCTTGGAGTGGAAATCAACAATGTTATACTAAGGGATCTTATGGAAGTCGCACCACTTTGTGATATCTTTCTTTGTATTTCTGGTGTCCTTCTTTGCTTGCGGCCTAGACTAGTTTTCTTGAGGTTGTTCATATTTTATATATCCTTTTTTTTGCGGGTAGGGGCTTCCATTTACTTTCTTCTTATGTGAGGGGTTCCCAGGCCCAAATTTCCATGTCTTTTGTTTAAGATTTTGCTCAATTTTGATGGCATATCGATAGGTCGCACCCAAGGACGAGATGTCCAAAAACTCCATTTCATCATGGATGTATCTATGTATACCACCGTGATACTTGAGCATTATATGTCGCTTAGAATCTTTGATACCTAGCTTGGTGCGCAAGGTATGGAAGATATTTTTGAACTATGGCACTACTTGGTCTCTTTCCTACCACAGTGTGGTCCATTTTGTATACAGGTCATCATAACTTCCGACAGGGTAGTATTGTTCCTTGATAGCATCCCTAAAGGACTCCTAGGTGACCATGACTATAAATAATCAGGTTTCCTCTATTTCCTTTTGCTCATAGAAATTCTCCCACCAATATTTGACACGGGGGACGACTTTGAGGAGCGCAAACGTAATCGTTTCTCTTTTCGAAAAGTTAAGGATAGAAAAATACCCTTCCAACAAATTTAACCATTTGTCTACAACATCTGCATCTATATGACCTTCAAATATGGGAATATCAAAGTTGATTTGTACCTTGAAGGGGGAGGCACCTCTGTTCGAGGAAGATGCATCGCCTGTTGGTAGCCGCCCAAGGATTTTCATAAAACTATCCATCATTTCATTCCTCTGTTGCATGAGGGCTTCCTCGAGCAACATTTTGAAACTATCTCATGTCCCTTCATATTTTGTTTCTCCCTCCATGAGAGGTCACTTGGGCATGTGAGAGATTTTTTCCTCAAGATAAATAAGCTCAAGACCCAATTATTTGTACCTTGACCTCGTCGGGGACATGCATTAAGAAAGACAAGGAGAAAATTGCTTTGATACCATTGATCCATATTTTATGAGCAAAACGAAAATGAATACAGATTATTATTATTATTAACAAAGAGACACAAGAACAACAAAGATAAAATAACAAATATACAATAAAAATGGTTTATATTCAATAAGAAAATGTGTTGAAACTATAAAATGCAGCGGAAAACAAGCTTGCTAGAATGGTGGCTTATCTCTGAGAAGAGATGTGACAGTTGTGCTCATTTGAAATATGATGGTTAAAATGGGGCTCTCTAAGACTTTTTTACAATAAACAGGAATTCCAAAAGCCTAGACATCCAAAAACCTAACCCTAGGAGATGAAGCGCCAAAATTCATGTGTGCCCCGTTGGGGTTGTTATCACTCTTTAATTTCTCAGGCTGAGGAAGAAGTTGGCAAAGGTAACTACAAAACCACTTTGGAGTCCAGGATCTATCCCTCGTGCACTCATAGAGGGATATCTGTGTAAGATTTATTTTTGTTTGTTGGAAATTTTAGGCTAGTTATGATAGTACTAGGTTTGTTTTTTTGAATTGTTGGTTGGAATAAGGAAGATGGGTCATTGGGAAATGGAGTCACAGATTTAGATTGATCAAATACAATATTAATAGGATAATATTGTAGGGTAGGGTAGTAAAATTGTTGGATCTATTCAGATTAAATGAAATGAATAAGAGGGAAAAGAGCGGAAAGTCTACTAAGCAGAGGAGCAGTTAAGAATTCCTTCACTTCGTTTCAGATGAAAACATACAGATCATTAAAAAACCAGAGACATATTATATAAGATAAATTTTGTTCTTTTGACTTTCTTTTAATGATTGGAATTGGAAATACATGAAATGATTACAGAGACTAAGAAAACATTTGACAAAGGGAGAAAGACATCACCAACAATCTGACACAAGAATCCTATAATGCTACACTGTATAACTGAAAATATGATCAATGGTGTTTTTGTGGGTTTCCTTACAGTATTTATCCTATCCTACGAACAGGTCCCAACCCTTCATGCTTCGAAATGTGAAGTATTTATAAGTTTATTTATAAAGATCATGTCATAAATGAGAAGGATATATCTAATCTAACTGTATATCTAATTACAAAATATAGGAATCTTTAGGATTTGTTCAGATTTTTGGTGTTTGATTTGATTGACTTTAGATGTAATCACTATGAAACAAAATTCCAGGTGGCTTGAATGTTGGAGCTTGTAGATGAATTATGTTTGGATACTGGAACTACCTGTTGGTTTGATGGAGGTTTTTGACCATCAATCTTTGACTTCTTCTTATCTGTTGGTCTTTATTGGTGATTGTGATAGAGAACTAAATGTAGGATTTTACATGATATCAAAACAGATCCCATGATTCACTGTCCTTTCTGGAGCTAGAGTCCACCCTGAACTTATTATTGTCACCTATTCTTATCCTCTGACTGTTTATCAAAGCCTGTGGATTCTCAAGTGTCCACATTTCCCGTGAAGTAGAAGGATCCTTTTTGAAACACTTGCAATTAATCCTAAATCAAAAGGAACCTTTCCACTTGGAAAAATGATTATGGAACAAGGAACCCTAACTTTGGGTCTTCAGGTGAAATGAACCAATGGAAATTCTATTACCTGAAGGTCGAAATCCAAAGTGGAGGAATCACCAAAATGGAACTGTGACCGAAGGCATATTGGGGCATGATTAAACTATTCACAAGTTACAATATCTGAAGTACCCGACTGGAGTTGATATGCGTTTGATATGGACGGTTAGATGATTCTTGAAATCTAAGATATTTTACCTTCTGGCTGCCATGATGTATTTTTAGTGGTACGATATCATTACAGAATAGTTGTCAGTTAAACGATCATGGGGGAAGATGTGATTGGTTATGAATAGGGTGGCATGGGGACAAGTGTCCAATAGTGAGATCAAATGATTATATGCATGAGTGTAAGCGATAGGG
>JZKD02S1697452.1:1419314-1440619 GCA_000966675.3 Picea glauca
AGGAGGGGGGGTCTGAAACGATGAGGACGCACCATGTTAGGTTGGGGGAAAAACCACTTTTAAGACTCCCCCCCCACCATTAAAGGAAGATAGGTCGGGGGGGGGGCGTCCAAAATGCGATGAGGATTGTCGATCTCAGTGATGGGTTTGCCATCAATGGAGACTAGCATGGGGATTACCCACTACATGACATAAAGTCTTGTCCTCTTGCAAATTAGGATAAACATTATGCACCACGAAGCGCTAAGCTTGCTTTTTCCCATTTTAGACTATAATTTTATTTTCTTACGCTAAATTAACCAAATTTGGTTAACTTAGGGCGTATTTTGAAATGCAAACCCTAGTTTATGTTTTATTTCATTTTTCCTTTGGGAAATTATTTGCAGAATGGAATGCCATTTACCACATAAAATCAATGAAGTAATAAATTTCAATCACCATCTAATCCTATGAAATATATGACTCTAATAGGGGTAAGTTAGTACATCAACTTCTCGGGGTTGTAACTTTTGCATACAATCTCCGTTGTAGGTGCATGATAGCCCGTTGGAAATCTATTTCTAAGGAATACACATGTTGGCTTTAGAATCTGACATGTTATACCTTCTTAATTTGGCGAGCCCTAAAAACGCTTCTTAGGGCCTCAAAATGGCCCCGGAAGTCAGGGACTCGAAAACTAGGAAAAAACTTGCAAACTTCCAAACTACCAAAATGAGCCAGTTGGAATAGGTGGGAGGCCACCAACATCCATCTGGTTCACTCTATTTACTGGGTATATTAGCCTTAGCTTAATTCTTTCAAAACTACCTTAGACGACCTCCTCTACTAACATATCATTCCATTTGATTGTTGGTCCATTCCTAAGTAAGAGCATTGTAGGAAAATGGTTTCAAATTTTGATGGTTGTTTGTTTATGTTACATGGAGAACCTGATTAATAAATGAATGATTATTTAAAATTTTGTGGCACCTTTTTTAGCATGTTTTTGGCAACCAGAGTTTCAAGTCTGCATTCAAGAATGGTTACAATGTTTTTTTTATACGTAGCATATTTTCCTAACATACAACCTAAGTGGGACTAATGGTTAAGAACTTGTGTTTCCTCCTAATAGGTCACGAGTTCAAATCCATAGGGGGGGTAGGGTATGTATACCTCCATAGACTTTACAAGTCAAATCGTTGGGTGGAGGAGGTCTCATACACCAATTTGGTGTTTGGATTGGCTGTGCCCTTAAAAATAGATTATTATTATTATTATTATTATCTAAACATATAATTGGTGTTAAACACCATTTACTCATAGTTTCTATTTGTGGTCAATTTCGGTATAAATGAGATATGATCCATGCATATACTCTTAACTAAAATTTCGTACTTGTTCATTGTATTTGAAATCTGAATTTAAACTGAATACTGGAATTTACTACAACAATGATCCTCTTTTTTACCAATTGATATGAATATTATACTTACATTATGACTTTCAGATTTCTCATTGAAAATTGTTGCAACATTGATACACCTTGGCCATACTGCACACATGTGAACTCAACAATCTAAATGTGTTATAGAACCATTGAATTGTTGTATCCTCCTACTACAATTATTACTTTCACATCATGTTTATATTATATTGCAACATGAAGATATAAACTTTGATGCTAACCATTAAGTTGTATACAAAAATCACCATATCACATTGGTTGCTTGGCATACATATGATGCATATTTGATTAGTCAAAAATATGATATATTTGAGGCATATGCTACAATACCCTAAACTCTTCATGAATGTACCTTTGCAAACAACATGTACTAAAGGATATGAAATGTCATCCGATTGACGACCTCATTTTGGCCATCTGTCTAGGGGTGGAAGGCAGTGAACTTGGTGAGATTGGTGTCTAAATGTGACCAGAGGCTTGACCAGAATGTACTGAGGAACTGTCTATCACAAACTGAGAAAACAGTTTGTGGGATTTCTAAATGTACCCAGGCTCGTTCAAAGAAGATCTTGGCAGTGGCCTCTGCTGTGATTCTCTTCTTGCAGGTAGCTAGGATCGCCATCTTGGAAAAGTGATCAACAACCACAAAGACACAATAATTTTCCCTCTTGGTGGATGGAAGTCCTGGCATGTCATCCATTGAGATGGATTCTCATGTCTTGTCAGGAGTAGGTAGGGGGGTGTACAAGCCCTGTTTCTTATTGTTCGGTTTGGAAATAGCGCAGACAATGCAAGACCTGATATACTCGCTGACATCATGTAGAAGTTTTGGCCAGTAGAAATGTTTCTATAGCACTGCCACTGTATTTTCGACGATGAAGTGTCATTCCACCCAACTATAGTGGGCTTCCCAAATCAGCTCCACTTTCTCACTTGATGGAATGCATAGATGGCCCAGTCGACACAATAGCCCATCCCGAAGATGGAAATTAGCAGCAACTGAGTTTGCACCCAACATTTAGTATGTGCTGGCGAAGTGAGGGTCTGTCTCATATAGGTTGGGCCATCAAGAGGTATCATGGCCGAAAGAGTCTAGCACCGTGGTGAGTTCCGCGATTGGAGGTCGGCTGAGGAAATTAGCGACTCAGTTGGTACTGCCTATTTTATACTTGATGTTGAGGTGGAACTGCTACAAGTATGTGGACAACTTCTTATGGTGGTCATTATGCAATTTTCCTTGTGTCTACATGAATTACAATGGTTTATGATCTATTTGGATGATTGTCTCCTTCCCGAGAATGTAATGTCTCCACTGGCAGTAGGATTTCACAATGGAGTACATTTATTTGTCATAAGTAGGGTACTTACGAACAACATATGATAGTTTCTCACTATGATAGGCCATGGGATGGTCATGCTGAGTCCGAAGCATCTGTCTCAGTCTCAAAGGGATTTTGCATGTTCGGTAATGAAATTACTGGAGTTGAGCACAAGAACTTCTTTAAATCATCGAACACTTCCAGTTTGGACAGGTCACACACAAATTTTTCCTTACCACCACCTCTGGTTACTTGGATGAGGGCCCATGCAATATGAGAGAATCTCAACATGAACCTGTGATAGAAATTGGTAAGGCCTAAGAAGCTCCAAAGCTCAGTGAGTGTGGTTGGGGCTGGCTAGTCACGGATGACCTAGATATTGGTTGGATCCACATGCACGCCATGTTGATCCATGATGTAGCCTAGTTACTGGACCTTGTCCATGTTGAAGGAGAATTTTTCCAAGTTGGCATATAGCTCGTGTTGTCGCAAGGTGTGTAGAACCTGTTGAATATGTTGCAAGTGTTCCGTCCAAGTCTTGTTGTAGATGAGGATGTCATCTAGATACACCACTACAAAAGTATTAGTGAAATTTCATAGGATATAGTCCATCATCCTCATGAAAGTTGTTGGAGAATTTGTCAAACCAAAGGGAATGACCAACCAATCAAAAAGAACTTCTTTTGACTTGAAGGTGGTCTTCCTTACATCTGTATGTTCTATGGGAACCTGGTGGTAGCTAGACTTCAGATCAATCTTACTAAAGTATTTTCCCCCTTGATTTGATCAAGGATATCGTCGATTCTGGGAATTAGTTATTGGTTCCTGTCTTTGATTTTATTTAGGGCCCGATAATCAATACAAAGTCGTCAGGTCCCATATTTTTTCTGCACCAACATGATTGGGCTTCCACAAGGTGATGAGATGGGATGGATGTGCCCCTTATGGAGCAGTTATTTGATCTATTGCTTGATCTCCTCATTCTCTAATAGAGATCGAAGGTAGACTAACCCATTGGGAAATGGTGCGTCGGGGGTCATATCGATGGGATTATTGACTTGAAAGTCCAGAGGTACCATGGTAAGTGAGGAGAAGATATCTTTGTATTCTGCCACGACCTTGTCCACTTACTTTTTTTGTGTGGAGAGGTCAGTCGCGGAGGCCCTGGATGTCACCACAGTATTTCTCTCACTTTGAGAGTGAATCACGAAGAAGACAAACTTCCCGGTCTGAGAGATGACCTTGCTACATTGCTTGGAAGATATCAAGGAAATAACACTAGTTGGGACTGCCTCGGGTATCCTCTATAATTTCCTATTCAAAGTAATAATGACACTGTGAGGCCTAGAGTCATATACAACATGATGTTTCCATAAATAAGGTTGGCCCAAAAGAACATTATAAACTTTGAGAGGAGAAACATCACACAATAACTCGTCTTTGAAGGTCTTGATGTCGTACGACAAGCAACACTGTTGGCTTACACATAGATCGCTTCCTTAGAGGATCCATCCAATGGCGTAGGGATGCAGGTGCAACATTGTCAGCAGGGCTAGCCGCTTGATGGCCTCTTATGAGATGAGGTTCTTCTATCTACCGCTATCAATGATAAAGTGCAGCGGGGTGCATTTTACCCACTTATGTGAATGAAAGTGGCGCTAGCCTTCTTCTAGCTCGTCTGGTTCACCGGGTTGAACCTTGGTGGTAGCAACAGTAGCACTAGGTTCCACATCAATGATCCCTCTCCCCCTTTTCTGGTTCTGACTTAAATTTGGAACTTGCATCTGATTCAAAGGATTTCATCTGATCCACCAACGATTTCTTGGAGCGACAATCAATGGTGTTACGCGAGGGGCTCTTATGGAAGTCGCACCACTTCCCGAT
The DNA here is from genome assembly GCA_000966675.3 of Picea glauca. Lineage (NCBI taxonomy): Eukaryota > Viridiplantae > Streptophyta > Pinopsida > Pinales > Pinaceae > Picea > Picea glauca. Next base: position 1,423,962 of record JZKD02S1697452.1, read on the forward strand.
ATCTTTCTTTGTCTTTCTGGTGTCCTTCTTTGATTTCTTCCTAGAATGGTTGTCCTGAGGTTGTCTGTCTTTTATATTTCCTTTGTTCTACGGGTTGAGGCTTCCCTTTACTTGCTTTTGATGTGAGGGGTTCCCAGTCCCAAATTACTACGTCTTTTGTTTAAGATTTTTCTCGATTTTGACGACATATTGATAGGCCGAGCCCAAGGACAATATGTCAAAAAAACCCATTTTATCCTAGATAAATCTATGCATACCACCACGATACTTGAGCACTAGATGTCACTCAAAATATTTGATACCCAACTTGGTGCGCAAGGTATGGAAGATATCTATGAACTCTCACACTGCTTGGTCTCTTTCCTACTATAGTGTGGTTCATTTTGTATACAAGTTATCATAAGTTATGACAGGGAGGTATTGTTCCTTGATAACGTCCTTGAAGGACTCCCAGGTGATTGAGAATATAAATAATGAGGGTTCCTCTATTTCCTTTTTCTCACAGAAATTATGCCACCAATCTTTGACATGGGGGACGACTTTGAGGAGCGCAAACGTAAAATTTTCTCTGTTCGAAAAGTTATGGACAAAAGAATACCCTTGTAGTAGATTTAACCATTTGTCTATAGCATCTGTGTATATCTGACCTTCAACTATGGGAATATCAAAGTTTATTTCTACCTTGAAGGGGGCGGTGCCTCCGTTCGAGGAAGATGCATCTCCTATTGGTATCTGTCGAAGGATTTGCGCAAAAATATCCATCATTTTGTTTCGTTGTTGCATGAGGGATTCCTTGAGAAACATTTTGAAAGGATCTATTGTCCCATAGTATTTATTTTCTCCCACCATGAGATATTTCTTTTGAATGAAAGATATTTTTTCCTCAAGAGAAATAAGCTCGAGACCCAATTCTTTGTACCTTGACCTCGTCGGGGACATGCATTAAGAACGATAAGGAGTAGACCGCTCTGAAACCACTAATCCATATTTTATGAATAGAATGAAAATGAATACATATTATTATTATTCTTAACACAAAGACACAATAATAATAGATATACAATAACAGAGATATAGTAAAACTAGTTTCTATTTAATAAGAAAATGAGTTGAAACTATAAAATGCAGCGGAAAACAAGCTTGTTAGAATTGTGGCGGCTTATCTTTGAGAAGAGATGTGAGGACTGTTCTCATTCGCAAAAATATGGTTAAAATGAGTCTCTCCAATCCTTTTTTACAATAAACAGGAATGCTAAGACCCTAGACATCCAAAGACCTAACCCTAGGAGATGAAGCGCCAAAAGTCACGTGGGCCCTGTTGGGGTAAGCTAGAACATCAACTTCCATGGGTCATAAATTTTTCATACAATATTTGTTTTAGGTGCATGATATCCCATTGGAAAGGTATATATGAGGTGTTGGCAGCAGGAAGAACTGGGAAAGAAAGCGTGCACGAAGAAGAATGTCAGCTTGAAGAGAAATCGTGGGAAAGGAAGCGGGCAAGAGGAAATCGACAACTAGTAAGAAGCACAGAACGAGCGCATGCAAGAAGGAGGCGACAACTGGAAGGAAGAAAAGAATGCATGCAGATAAGGAATACCTAACGAAAATAGGGTTAGGTTTTTTGTAAGGTTTTGTGTAAATGGATGAAGAGCTCGATATATATATATATATATATATATATATATATATATATATATATATATATATATATATATATATATACATAGGTATCTTAGAGGGGGTTCGGGTTTTTTTTATGTAATGTTTTTGATAGACGAACTGCTTTTGTAAATCAGTTGAACTAGAGAAGAGGAGAGAAGGTAGATATTGAGGATTATATTGCAGGCCGAGGAGCCTGGTGTGATCAAGTTTGCCTCATATATATCTTACATCTCTGAGGAGATTTGTAAGCACACGACACGAGAATTGCAGAACTACCATAATAAGAGAGCCAAGAGACAAATCTTTGTGGACGTAGCCTAGGAGGGGGTGAACCAAGGTAATACATGTGTAATGTGATGAATGCATACATATCGTTGTCATACTTTTAGTATTTAAACGATGTGTGTAATGAATGAATGGGTTTTTATATTGCTTGGTTAATTGTTGTTGGGATATCAAGAAAAGGTTAAAATATAAAAGAGAGTAACAGTAGTTTGTAATGAAATTTAGAATAAATGGCTCAGAATACAGGTCCCATATATCGTACTCAATCATAGGCTGTAAACACCTGAGTCTTACAGCCACCCATTTAACGATATCTCAGGTGAGACTGCGCAGTGCATTCTTTGTGTTGTGTTGCCTTTTGGTTTACCAAAAGGGCCGATAGTTTTAGGCTTTGTTGGTTCCTTTAAAGATATGAACCCTAGGTCAACAACGCAGGAAGTAGGGAAGAGAAGTTCAATCAACCCACAAATGGCTCCGTTGCTATGTTAAGAGGAACAAGAGAAGACTGAGTAGATGAGATAGAATTCATAAGAAAAGAATGAGTGAAACCTGAAGACCGCTAAGCCACTAGAAGGGAATGTTGAGACCGTGGAACCCCATGAAAGCAGAAATTGAAGGTTGGATGAGAACTGAAGAGCTAGAGTTTGCCCAGAAAGACAATAGAAACCCTAGCATCACAGCTCGTAAATATTTGGATAAATACATGTTTATGGATTTACACAAAGTCTTTTTCTGTGATTCCCCCACCTACTACAGGAGTGGATACTACAGTTGAAAGATAGCCATGCAACGAACTAGATCCGACAGCTAGATTGGACCCCAGTACAGGTTGAGAAGTTATAGTAGGTGAACAATAAATTCACTCGCGTAGTTGACTTTTGGCTTGACAGTATTCTGGCAGGCTTCATCACAGAGTTTGCAGTTGACACAACAAAGTCATATAGTGCAGCAGAGAAGGAATTTCTACGCAGACCCCATGGAAGGTACATTTGATCATTGTTTACTTCTATTAAAATACTGCTATATAACAAAGGGGTAATGAAAATGGAATCTGACAGCTAGACTTCCCTGCGTGCATGGGGGAAGGAGGGAAGCACTGACAGAGAGAGGATAGATGGACGGAGGTGAGGATAAATGCAAGAAGGAGGAGGAATTCTTGGACCTGATCTTGATGGATGACGACCAACTTAAGTGGATCTTGGTTTCATCAGGAATGATGCGTAGCAGAGTACCCTACCAATACAAGGTGAATACCAAGAAGTGAGTCATATCCGTGAGGGAGGGATTGGCAAGTGATGAGGAAGAGGTAGAGGATCTCCGAGCTATGGAGCAGATTGAGGAAATCCTGCGTGCAACCTATGAGAGGAAACAAGAAGCCCAAGAATGGGAGGAGAAGATAGCCATCCTTTCCATATTAATGTCAGTGTGGAACCCATAAACCCATGTGTGACCAATACAACAACGAGAGCACCACCATTTAGACAACCGAATTTTGGAGGAAGTCCGACAACAAGAAGTACATCTACCGCAGGAGCAAAAACTGGAGGAGCCAGTCCAAGAAATACTACTCAAGTATATACACTGCACGTCAGAGGTAGCAGTTTAGTATTTAGAATGGAAAGACATGATCCCACTATCAGATTACCATAATTTCGAGGAGAAGCAGCAGAAGACCCTAAGAAGCATTTGTTCATTTGTGCAAAGATCTGGGTGGACAAACATATCACTGATGAAGATACCAAAGTTGCGTAGCTAGCGATCAGGCTAAGAGACCGCGCACTAGAATGGTACATGAGTCTAGACACAAATAGTGCCCCTAGGACGACGAGGACACTGGAAGACATTAAGAAGCTACTGATTAACGAGTTCCAAAATCTGAGCTCAGAGGATCAATACATGAACGAGATGATCTAAATAAGACATAAACGAAGAGAGTCTGTATGGGAGATTGACCAAAGATTCAAGCGAATGAAGGGGAAGTTAAAATACCTTATGACCAAGATGCAACACCGACACCTATTTGTCAACTCACTACTCCCACACCTAAAATATCCCTTACGACAGTGGAAGTTTCACATGCAAGTTGAGGCTCTATATGTAGTCTTGCAACTGGAAGAGAACCAGTACCAACAGACGGACCCAACTATTGAAGAATTGAAGGAGGATTTGAAGAACCTAACATTTCAGTTGAACCATAATAAGAACAAGGACAAATGAGAAGTCTTTTGGTGCACCACATGCAAGACATAAGGACACCATAAGAACGAATGTCCAACATTCACACAGTATATGGAAACATGCATGCCAAACCCTCTACCACAGGGAGAATTATGGTACGAAATATGCAAGAAACTAGGTCATGACCCTTATCAATGCACGATGATGCAGAAGTACCAGACAGTTCCAAAGAATTCTTATTGCACCTTTTGTAAGTCAGTGGGACACAATGACAAAGATTGCAGAACTATGGAGCTGATGTAGGAAAGAACATCAGACGCATACATGATACAGGCTGAAATGATGACTGGGCAAGCAGTGCCATAGTTCAATCAATCCCCAGCTCCATACAACAATACGCAACAACAGTACAATACTGCTCAACAACCATACAATAATGCACAACCACAGTACAACCTGACGCAACCCTAGTATAATACCACGCAGTATAATCAGGCACCACAGTACAATGCACTGAGAGGGGACCGAGTAGGCTATCGAGGAGGAGAACGAGCCAGAGGAGGTTTCGGATGTGGCAGAGGACCAGTCACATTTCACAACTGTCAGCAACTGGGACATTACACATGGGAATGCCCACTGCCGCCAACGACTTGTATGTATTTTCGCGCATCGGATCACGAGACAGAGGAATGTCTGACACTATTAGTAAAGATCTAGGAAAAGAGGAACTATAACAACCAAAATGTTCAATGGATTTTATCCGAAGCAAGGGAGGATGGACGGAACATCAATATAGTCACTCGTGGAGGAACGAAAACAGGAAACGATACAGTCTGATAGGAACCTGCACAGAACCAATGGGTAATGAAGAACACCAACCCAAAGAAGCAGTTTGACATGCCCAAAGAAAAGGAGACTTTTAAGGAAGCAAGCCAAGAATTTCATAAGGTGTACACAGCATCAACTTCCACTGCACAACCAACCCATGAAGTCCCAGAATATAAAATGTCGCCATCATTGGATCATACCAATGGAATGCCACCCAAGGGACAAGAAAGTACTATCAAATACTTTTTTCAATCATGCATAAAAATTTTAAGTGATCCTTCATCTGTGAAAATATTGCAAAACATCCTAGAGAAATGTAGCAGCGAGACAGAACAAAAGCTAGAACCGAAAATTGTCAATCATCTACACACAAGAAGAAGAATAAGTAGGGAATTTAGGATGAATTCTAACATTGGGAATTTCAATATGGGAGACATCATATTGGACCTAGGATCCGAAGTGAATGTGCTACCCAAGAAAACATGTCAATGCATGGGAGAGCCAACATTGGGATACTCAAATGTCCAATTAAAACTAACAAACCAGCATAGGGTCCTACCAATAGGGATACTGAAAGGAGTAACAATAGATCTTGATGGAGTGCACACTAAGGCAGACTTTGAAGTCATCGAAATAGTAGATGGCACAACACCATACCCGACACTACTCGGCCTGGATTGGGCATTGGACAACCAGACCATAATCAACTTGAAGACAAGAAAAATGACATTTGAATCCAGATATTATAGGGTCATAGAACCACTAGACCCATCATAAGAGGAGAGGTTCATAGAACCTACTTGCCTGGACTTAGAGTAAATCGGCCAGTTGTACAGAACAATTGTGCGTGAGGAGGATTACGTAAAACCAACTGCAGACAGGGTACTCAGTTGGCACAAAATTACTTCATTCGCAATAGATTCAGACACCAGGCTAGAAAACTGGCAACAGAGACTACATGAAGTATCTTCGAGAAGATGTGCAAGAATAGATCACGTAGTATGGTGGATAGACATAGAAATAAAAGAACCACCCAGTCTCCATAGACTAAATGATTTGGAAACATTCTTGACATAATATGAAGACGAAGTATTAGTGAACTAGAGGATACTAGCATTGGAATTAGCACTCAAGGAAACACCCGCAAGATGGTGGGGCACACACAAGGATACTATCACAAACTGGTACCAATGTAAGCGGTTACTGCGCATAAGGTCGACGCAGAACATAAAAACAAAAAACAATGGAGATATGAAGGACTAGGGACACCAGGGAAACACTTGGAGGAGTGAAAAACGCTGTGGAAAATGACACCACCAGAGGAATGGCCTCACCACTTCATTCACACTTTAGAGGGCATACCAGCGAACTGGTATACAGATTAGGAATTGTGCAAAGGAATGACACCATGGGCGACATTGCAACAAAACATTGTCGTCACTTTCTCATTCAAGCATGAGAACCCCAACATAGATGCAGCCTTGAAACGGATCAGAGGAGTCATATTCATTAAGGAAATGGAAATAGAACATATTACCGAAGAGTATCAGCGAAATAAGTAGACAGTCAAGGAACTACTATCATGTTACCATGTATAGGAGGAAGCACCAAATGAATATGACCCACGTGACATTCAGATTGAAGAAGTAGAAGGCGAAAGAGATGTGAAGGGACCACCCATAGAATCCGAATTTATTTCTGCACCAATCAAGGTAAACAAAGTCAACATCGGAATAGTTGAACATCCCAAAATGGCCAATATTGGAGACTACTGGGATGATCCAACGGTAGAAATCATCACAGAGTTGTTGCGCGAATACAACGACTTGTTTCCTACAACATTTATAGAAATGAAGGGCATAGCAGGAGAACTGGGAGAGATGAATATACCTCTCAGACCTGAAGAGAGACCGATTAGACAATGACCATATAGACTAAACCCCATATATAAACAGAAAGTTAAAGAGGAGATCGATGATATGCTCGAAGCCGGCATAATCGAACCAGTCGAGGAATCAGAATGGATAATTCCGATGGTCGTACAGGACAAGAAACAAGGAAGAGGGATTAGGATATGCGTTGACTTGAGGAAGTTGAATGATGCATGCCTACATGACCCATTCCCTACATCATTCACGGATGAAGTGTTAGAGAATGTGGGGGGACATGAAGCTTACTCATTCACTGATGGATTCTCAGGCTACCATCAGATTAAGATAGCACAGGAGGACAAATACAAGACCACGTTCATGATGTAATGGGGATGTTACCAATATACAATCATGCCATTTGGACTGAAGAATGCACCGACAATATTCTCCAGAGTGGTTATCACATCATTTAAAGAATTCATCCATCAGTTTCTTGAAGTATACCTAGATGACTGGAAAGTCTATAGTCTGTTGAAAAACCATGTGGAAGTTTTACGCTTGATGCTAGAACGATGTAGATAGTGTTAGATATCACTAAACATAAAGAAATGTATATTTGGAACACCGTTTGGGATACTATTGGGCCATATAGTATGCAAACAAGGGCTATTAGTCGATCCAGCAAAGATTGCAGTCATCGTTAATTTACCAGCACAAAAAACAGTCTGTCAGCTATGAGCGACGTTAGGACACACAAGATACTACAGGAAGTTCATCAAAGGATATGTGTAGATCACAACACTAATGGAGAAACTGCTAAGAAATGACACAAAGTACCAATGGAATGATGAGTGTCAACACGGTCTGGATACCCTGAAGGAAATGATGGTCACTACACCGATATTAGTATTTCCAGACTAGGGAAAGACATTCCATGTGCATGTAGATGCATCATCAATGGTACTTGGAGATATATTAGCGCAACCAGGAGTAGGAGACTTGGATCACCAGATAGCGTTCGCAAGCAAAAAACTATCCGACTCAGAACATAATTATAACACGACAGAAAGAGAAGGCCTAGCTATGGTTTACACACTGCAGAAATTCAGACACTACCTATTGGGAAATCATTTTAAGATGTTTATAGATCACTCAAACCTAAAATACGTAGTCAACAATCCAGTGTTGGGGGGGAGGATCTATCGATGGTTACTGCTATTTCAAGAATTCGACTTCAAAGTAATAGTTAAACCAAGAAAACTGAATGCAGGACCTGACCACCTATCAAGGGTCACAAATGGAGAAGAACCCATGAACTTAGAAGACAACTTTCTGGATGCCCATCTATTCTCAATATATATTTTTGATGAATACTTCACAGAGATCATCCAGTACTTGAGCACAGGTACCACACTGCAATAATATACCGTTGCATATAAGAAGAACCTGGTAGTTCGCGCAACCAACTATCAACTGATTGCAAGACATCTATATAAAATTGGCACATATAGAATTTTATGAAGGTATGTGTTAGAGCATGAACGACCAAGAATTTTAGTAGAAACCCACGAGGGATTGGAAGGATGACACTATGCATGAAAATCTACCATGTAGAAGGTACTCTGCATAGGATTATGGTGGCCAATGATTCACAGAGACTCGAAAGAGTACTGTCAAGGATGCGATGTTTGTCAAAGGGTAGACAAACCCAACATAAGGGATGAGATGTCGTTACGACCACAAGTGAAATTATAGGAATTTGATAAATGGGAAATAGACTTTGTGGGACCAATTAACCCACCAACCAAAAGAACAGGGGCAAGATACATCATCACCACGACATAATACCTAACAAGGTGAGTGGAAGCCGCACCAGTAAAAGACTGCAGCGCAGAGACAACTGCACACTTCTTATTTGAAAAAGTAATTACTAGTTTTGGGTGCCCAAGAGTTTTGATGAGCGACCAAGGCATGCATTTCATAAATAGAACCATCCGTGTGATGTTCGAAGAATTTGAATTTCACCACTAGAAAATCACACTGTATCATCCATAGGTGAATGGCACAGTAGAAGCCTTTAACAAAATTCTAGAGAACGCACTGACAAATATCTGTAACATCAACATAGACGACCGGGATCTCAAAGTACCAGAAGTACTATGGGTGTATAGGATGACATGCAATAATTTGACAGGGAACACACCATTCAAAATCGTATACGATGAAGAAGTGGTAGTGCCATTAGAATTTTTAGTACCTAGCTTACACATAACAACTATCACAAAAATGACAGAATGCGACACAATACAGGAAATACTGAACCAACTATTAGCAATGGAGGAAGACAAAATCCTGGCAGGATTCCATCATTAATTATAGAAGGCCAGAGACAAATCATGGCACGATCGACACATTAAGAAGAAGACTCTCAAAGAAGGAGATCTAGTATTTCTCTATGACAGAAAATCATTTTAGCACCCAGGAAAGCTAATAATGCATTGGTTAGGACTGTACGAGGTCAAATATGTAACAAACGATGGAGCTGTACAGTTAAGAAATTTAGCAGGCGCAAACCTCATAGGAATGATCAACGACATCCAACTGAAGCTGTATAAGGACAGTCGACCACCCATCGCATAGTTTAAAAAAAAAAAAAGCGCAAAGCACTCCCGAGATGAAAAATCCACAGGATGCTCGAAACACTAATGCAGTAAAGGCAAGAGCAACTGTTATATGCCAAATACAAACAAGAAGGAAACAGAAAGTTGTAAAAAGCAGGATGAAAGGACAACACTAAGAGGAATTAAGGCACAGGAAGGACTGATGGAACATCACATTAAACACGCCAACTGGAAATGGAAAAGCAAGCATAATGGCAAGTATGAAATTGTCGCAGATGCATTGAACCCACATTTATGGTGCATTAATCGCATCATGGAGGAATCCTCCTCGATAAGATTCATGACAAGCCCATACAACACGCGAGCATGGAGGCAACTTGTCTATTCACAAAAGGAGAACAAAGAGAAAGCAAAAACAACTCGAACGAAAAGAGTGAGACCAAAGAGCTCACCGCAGTCCTTCAAACTTAGCAAACGTTCGACACTCACCACTATGGCACCACCAAAGGTCTCCGAACTAGGCCAAACAGCCAGACCGACCAGGGTTCAAACTAGGTCATGAGGACCGCTGGAAGAAAACGAGAAGCAACATACGGAGATCGTCGATATCGATGAGATCCCATCCCCAGAAATAACACCAGTGAAATCTACACCGATACTGGAGGAGATTCAGCAGCCACAAGAAGAGGACCTGAAATAGGACATGCCAGCAGGGGTGCAGGAAACTCAAAACGAGGAAGCAGAAACCCAACAGGAAGTGCAACCAAAAAGCACTGAACCAGCTGTGGATGGTTACAGAACGACACATAATTGAGGATTAGAGGGGAAATCAAACAAGTCGCAGGTACCCAGCCTAGGTCAACCAACAGAGGATACCACAAGAACTAACTCGGCTTGGCCATAATGGATTATAGGGTAGCAACCAGGAGTTGCTGGAACTTCGTACCAACCACCACAGCAGAAAGATAGAGTTCTGATACCGATCTCACCTCGCAAGAAACCGACAACAGAAATTGTGCCACCATGCATACCAGAGGGAGTACAGGTAGAGCCGCAGCTACTGGGTCACATTGGGAAGCTCAAGTATTCTGACCATGACGTATCAGATGAAACCAAGTACCAGAAACTTGGGCCGAGGGTTTTTATGAAGAACATAGTGGTAAACCAACTTGGAGAAATGATCATCCAGCCACATCAGTGGGTAGTTGGACTAGTCAAAACAAGTATTTTAGGGTTGTTGAAACTTCTGTATTTTGGCAGAGGCCAGTACGCAAAATCATTCGTTAAGAAGCTATTAGCAGTCATGCATAGAGGGGACATATGGCTGGATAGACTTGTCCCCATAACTATTGAGATTATCACATAGATAATAGGACTACTCAGCTGGGGTATGGATTCTGCGTTGATTCTGGACGATAAATCGAAGGAGAAAGCGTTAGCAAAGGAAATGAAGAAGAAATATGGTACTGCTAGGGGGAAAATAGGAATTATAATCAAACAGATCAAAAATGCAGTGACACAATTGGGCATAAAGATCTTATCCTCTAAACTATTAATAAAATTCCACAAAGACGAAGTACCAGTAGGAGTCATCACCATTGCAGCTCAGTGCGTAGAAGGTACCTTCGTGAGTTGGGTGCCTTATCTATTAAACTTGTTCCAAGTGGACTGCAAGGATGTGCAGGACCTCGGTACATAATTTCATTACTCATGGCTACTCACCCTCATATCCTTCATGGGATGGCGAGAACCAGAGTATGTAGTGTTTGCTACTAGACCACAACCAGCAAGAGCGAGATATATATTACTAAGATCCGGGGCACAGGCCAAGCATAAGAGGGAAAATGGAATCATATTTGAAGCATACCTACGGGACATACATGAAGCTATTAGTCGATCATAGAGAATAACACCAGAGGCTATCGTGCGATATGGGGACATCGCTAACTTCTGGGCTACATGTCAAGCCATGTGGATACAACCAAGACAAGATCTAGATAAATAGTGGCTACCGATGTGCTATTGCATCAAAAAATTTGATATAGACATGGTCATCAGCGAATGTCTTGATGAATGGAGGATGCCATCCATTCCCTGAGAAGTATCGGAAGGACCCGCAGAAGGAGAAGAAACGCAGGCGAAAACACAACCTTCGCAAATCTCAGTGCCCAAGAAACCAAGGACGGGCCAAAACAAGTTGACTCAGGAAAACGAAGGGGAAAAGATGATAGGGACCCAGAAGGGGCAGAAAGAGACCAATGAACAACCAAAGAAAGCTAAAGGAGCGCAGGAGACCACCCCAAATCTCAACACATAGGAACCAGGGGGAACTAAGAGACCAGTTGTACAGGCAGCAGGCACGCACAAGAAATCAAAGGGACAACGAGCATCACCGGACTATACGATCACAGAGTAAAATGGAGAAATGATCACCATAATGGTCCAGGATTGTCTAGTAGAGGACTTCGATCACGTAACACATCACAGGGATAATCTGCAAAAAGAGCTGGAAGAAATGGGACAGCTCCTCAAGACACTCGGGGAGGCCCAGAAAGAAAGTATTAGCAGAGGCATAAAGCCATCGACAACACAAACCAACGAAAGAGTGGAGGTAGAATAATGAGACCTAGCCCTCTCGATTCCACATGCACATGCAACGATCTACATAAAACCAAGAATTCTATGAATGGATGAAATAGTGGGATAGACACCACTGAAGTATTTGGAACACATCCAATTGGTCTTGACACGGATGCCATCAAGGGCACTGTACAACTTGCAGGTTAGCGTTGACCACAAGATGCAGTCTCGGGCACATAAAAACTTAGTCAAGCTACAAAAAGAAACAAAGCAGCGGGAAGTGTTGGAAAAAGAGTATGATAAGGCCAAATCCAAAACTTAGACGAAGACAAAACGCAGGAACGAATTGGAACACAGAGTGGGAGAAATTTTTGGGAAAATTCCAAGGACTGCGCAAGGAAACAAACTCCTAGCCGCAGAAAAGATCGACCAGATTGCACAAGAAATTGGTCGATACTAGAAGGAGATCGAAGATCTCTGAGAAAAGATGACACCAACAAATCCACCAGTATTAAAGGAGCAAAGGAGGTAGGAAGCAACAATGCAATTATAGGAGATGGAGAAACAGGTTAGCATGATAGCTGACTTGCTAGAGAAAGTAGCGCAACCTTGGACAAGACTAGAGGAGGATCCACAGGTTCAATGTTGGGACAAGGAAGAGGAAAGGATCAGGGAAATGATCCAAGAACTCAAACAGAGAAAAAAGACCATACCAATCCCAGAATGTATCAAGGGGATGAAAGAAATGAAGAATATGCAGGCAGAACTTATCACTGTGCAAACACAGAAACAAGAGCGTCAGGCTCAAATAGAACCATTACAGGAACGGGTAGCAGAAGTACTCGCATAGGCATAAGCAGCTAGAAAATAGATGGCACAGACACAGAAAGAATGTGCAGGATTACTGAGCGATGAATTGGCAGTTCAGGTAGTGGATACCATTAAGGAGAGGACCGCGCAGGCTATGACAAAAGTAGCAGAGCTGAGGGAAAAGTTCCAGACGATCACCGGGGAGATCGAGGCAGCTCAGAAAGATTAGGTGACTCGGGACAAGTCACATGTTAGTGTTGGGGGCCTGTTGGCAGTAGGACGAAGTGGGAAAGAAAACGTGCATGAAGAAGAATGACAGATGGAAGAGAAATCGTGGGAAAGAAAGCATGCAAGAGGAAAGTGATAAATGGTAAGAAGCACAACACGCACGCATGCAAGAAGGATGCACATGCAAGAAGGAAGCAAAGAATGCATGCAGAGAAGGAAGACCTAACGATAGTAGGGTTAGGTTTTTTGTAAGGTTTTGTGTAAACGGATGAAGATATCGATAGATATATATATAGATACGCAAGTATTTTAGAGGGGGTTCGGGTTTTTTTTATGTAATGTTTTTAATAGACGAACTAATTTTGTAAAGAGGTTGAACTAGAGTGGAGGAGAGAAGGTAGATATTGAGGATTAGATCATAGGCTGAGGATCCTGGTGCGATCCAAATCACCTCATATAGATCTTAACCATCTGAGGAGAGTTGTAAGCGCACGATGCTAGAATTGCAGAACTACCATAATAAGAGAGCCGAGAGCCAAATCTTTGTGGATGTAGCCCAGGAGGGGGTGAACCACGATAATACCTGTGTAATGTGATGAATGCATGCATATCTTTGTCATACTTTTAGTAGTTAAACGTTGTGTGTAATGAATGAATGATTTATTATATTTCTTGGTTAATTGTTGTTGGTATATCAGGAAAAGAGGCCATGAAGGTTAAAATATAAAAGAGAGTAATAGTAGTTCGTAACGCAAGTTAGAATAAATGGATCAGAATATAGGTCCCATATCTCATACTCAATCCTAGGCTATAAACACTTGAGTCTTATAGCCACCCATTTAAAGACATCTCTGGTGATATTTCGCAGTGCATTATGTGTCCTACGTTGCCTTTTGATTTACCAGAAGGGACGGTAGTTTTAGGCTTTGTTGGTACCTTTAAAGATATGAACCCTGGTTCAACAACGCAGGCAGTAGGGAAGAGAAGTTCAAGCAAGCCAACATGAGGAATACACATGTTTCTATCATAATATAATGTTGTTTATAGTTTGACTATGCCGAGCCCTAAAAACGTTGTTTAGGGCCTCAAAACAACCCTGGAAGTCAGGGACCCGAAAACTAGGAAAAAACTGCCAAACTGGAAAACTACCAAAATGAGTCAGTTGGAATAGGTGGGAGGCCACCGAAAACCATTTGGATCACTCTCTTTAATAGGTATATTAACCTTAGCTTACTTTTTCCAAAACTACCTTAGACGACCTCCTCTACTATCATATCGTTCCATTTGATTGCTGGTCAATTCCTAAGTAAGAGCATTGCAGGAAAATGGTTTCAAATTTTGATGGTTGTTTGTTTATGTTACATGGAGAACCTAATTAATAAATGAATGATAATTTAAAAATTTCACCTAAGTTATAGATCCATTTAGTGGAATTGTTTTTTTCATGTGTTTGGCAACCAGAGTTTCAAGTCTGAGTTAAAGAATGGTTACAATGTTTTTTTATACGTAGCATATTTTTGTAATATACAACCTGAGTGTTCCTAATGGTTAAGAACTTGTGTTTTGTCCTAATAGGTCATACGTTCAAATCCATATGGGGGTAGGGTATGTATACCTCCATAGACTTTACCAGTCGAATCGTTGGGCATAGGAGGTCTCATACACCAATTTAGTGTCTAGATTGGTCGTGACCTTAAAAATAGATGATTATTATTATTATTATCTAAACATATAAACTATGCTAAACACCATTTACTCAGAGTTTCTATTTGTGGTCAAGTTCGGTATAAATGAGATATGATCCATGCATCTACTCTTAACTAAAATGTCATACTTGTGCATTGTATTTGAAATATGAGTTTAAAACTGAATACTGGAATTTACTACAACATTTATCCTATTTGTTTGCCAATTGATATGAATATTATACTTACATCATTACATTGATATTTCTCATTGAAAATTGTTGCAACATTGATACACCTTGGCCATACTGCACACATGTGAAGTCAACGATCTAAATGTGTTCTAGAACCATTGAATGTTGTATCCTCCTACTACATTTATTTCTTTCACATCATGTTTATATTATATTGAAACATGAACATATAAACTGTGATGCTAACCATTAAGTTGTATACAAAAATCACCATATCACATTGGTTACTTGGCATACATATGATGCATATTGATTAGTCAAAGATATGATATATTTGAGGCATCTGCTACAATATCCTAAACTCTTCACGAATGTACCTTTGCAAACAACATGTACTAAACTTAGTAAGTTGTGCTCTAAATCACTTGTCATTGGTTATTGTGATAGGTTGTTTAAAGTTGGGATGTTAAATATTGTTTTTATCATAATCATTCATTCAAAGATTGAGGTGTTTTATGAACAAACATTGATGCATTATTGATTGTAGTCATAAAGTGTTGGTCCTTCACATGATTATTATAAGCTTTGTGAATAATATTTATTCCTTAGTACCATTGCTAGCTTCACATTGAAATTGGTTAATCATGAAAAATGATGTGTAGATATGAATGTTCTAGATTATGAGAATTTATTTATTGTCTTCTCTAGATGACTTCTAAGCCATCAATTCGAGAAGTCAACCAAATCCAAGCTAGTCCATGTCCATACCCGCCTTACTTGCAATGATAGGATTTAGTTGGTCATATAGGAAAACCATCTTTAGGTTAGAGACCCTATCCTAGAAGAGTAGAAGCAAGGTTGTTGACATGACAATAATGTTCCTCATGAACAAACTTCTTGTAGTAACTACAAGTTGGCCTATCCTTCTATTGAGACGTCCCCTTTGAAGAAGAGTAGTTGGAATATGCTTTTAGGGTATACTATGATTGTGCATGATCCTTTTTGACTTCTTTTGTTTCTTGTAAGGTTTCCTTGACTCTTTTTGACCCTATAGTTGACCGACCAACAAATCCTAAGACCGATATGGCTTAAGGAGACCCAGGTAAATAAGATTTCCCTACTCATGCATTAACATTTCTGAAAAGGAAGAAAAAGAAGGCATTGTACATGCAGATCCCATAGTCAACCTATGAGTGTGAAAACTAGAAACAAATGCAACATATTCAGGTCCAAGTTTAGAGAGAGTAGTTAAGACATGTTGTATGTCATTTTTATTTATGAAAAATGATTTACATTGGGCTCTTAGGACATTAACATTTGTTACAAAATATTGGATGTTGTCAAAAGACTTAGGATCAATACTCATTAGTTCATAGTCAAGTTGATATCCCATAACTTTATCAGTTGTCCCATGCATCATGTGAATTTTTACATCCATCAATTTGAAACATTATATCAAGGGAAACTAGAGTCCTAAGGAAACTACGAGATTTTTTTTTATATCATCCAGAGTACCTTTTCTTTATCATCTTTGGGTTTACTTACCCATTTTCAAAATAAGGTGTATATCCTTGTTTCATTGATGCATTCCATGCATTTTGATTCCATGTGTTGTAGTTGTATGGTGTTAGAAATGGAAATTTAAAGTTACCCATTTGTGAATGAAAAGAGAGAACAAGTAGAAAGAGATGCACAAGAACAATCACAACAAGA
>JZKD02S1697452.1:1440650-1457974 GCA_000966675.3 Picea glauca
CAAGGAATCACTCAATCAAAGAGCCCCCCCAAGGAAAATATTTTATCAATTTATATTTAGTGTGGTTACAATTTTCAATAGCAAGATAACATTGAGTGGACTTGACTTCAATGCCTTTACAAATCCTCAAAAAAGAGTATTTGCTAAAAGTACAATTTCGGCACAATACCAAGTGAAATAAACATCACCACTATGAAGTACATGAAAATCATGCACTTTCAAAAAAAGAATCACCTCAATATGAGGTTGTATGCAAAATGAACCTTTGACGTTCTTAAAATGAGAACTACACAATGTCACTTGTGACAATATGCAAATTTTGGAAAATCTGTGCACCAAAATCAAAAACTATTTTCACCAAATGTTGAGAGAATGAAAAATTATCCCAAAATTAAAAAAAAAAATGCTCAAGAAAAGGAGGACGAAAGAATGAGATATGAGCATGTAAAGTTTATCTTCAAAACCCAACCTACCAATGGAGAGGGGTAGGAAATTTACACCAAATTTAGCGTAACTACCGCTAACTTAATGAAACTACTAATTGTAGAAACCTCCAGATAAATTAGCAAAATCCACCAAATTTAGTGGAAGTACAACCAAACTTAGTAAAACTAGAAACTATAAAAACCTCTAGATAAATTAGAGAAAACACCACATTTAGTGGAATTTCTACCAAACTTAGCAAAAACGTCAACTATAGAAAATTCTAGATAAATTAGATAAATCGACAAATTTAACATAACTACCACCAAACTTAGGGAAACGGCTAAAATTCACCTTCCACCAAATTTAGCGGAACAGATGCCAAACCGAAGTGCGAGCTGGGGCATATGAATCCCTTGGAAAAAATTCTACCTCTTCGGACAAATTTTCCCAAAATTGAAAAATGGATATTCAATCTTAGGGTTTTTAGGATTTCTAAGTGCAGTGGAAGGGTTAGATTTGACCCAAAATGCTTTGAAATGGTGGATCCCTGCTAGATCTTGCAATGAACTTCCAAATTCAAACCCTCATAGATATGGCCTCTAATGTGTAATTGGGATGAAAAGAAAGAAAAATATAGCTATCTCAACTTCTTCAGACTCAATGGTGGGCTCAAAATGTCTCCATGAAGCTCCTGAAAAACTTGCATTTGCCAAGTCAAAAAGGGAACCCCCCTAGAAACTGGTGTTTTCTCTACACTTTTCTAATTCTACAGATAATGTAAGGTTGCAAGAGAAGAGAATACTCATGTGATTTGAAAGAAATAGTTGTACGCTTATATATATAAAAGGATTTCTAAATCACAACCACTCCAATACCAAGTAAGAATTGGATGAAAATCCACCCAAGAATGCAAACGAATAAAAAAAAGAAAATCTAGAAATAAAAAATGAGCAAGAATAAAATGTATTCTATGTTGGACACATAATCCTTGAGATTTTGTTTCTTGTGTAAATATTATTGTAAATATCACTTAGGAGAAATATGAAGAATCATAGGTGATAGGAAGAGTCACCTAGAAGGGGAAGACCAAAAATCATCCATTTGTATATTTATTGAGCTTCATGTTAATGAAATAATCAAGTGTGGAGTTATATTTCTTCCCATGCCTATCCTGCCAGTGGTATCAGAGTGAAGGTTAACTACATGATTTGTTCCCTTGGCATTTTCTTTCCCCTCATGAACAAAAAATGCCCCCTATCTACTTTCCCATCCCTCTGCATTCCATTATGTTCCTCTAATCGATTCTTATGCATTATTCTATGGAGAATGAACATTTGTCATTTCTCTTATGATTCTGTATCACACGCATTCCCGTTCCATTCATATTTTCTCTGCGTAAACCCTAGTCTCTCGGAAACCCTAATCTATCGAAATCTCTACCTGTGTGAAACCATTTGCATGACTCTCTCTATGGAATTTCCCTCATATCTTCTTAAGTCCATTCAAGGATACTCATCTAATAAAATCTCAATACCTAATCTCTTTTTATTTCCAGTGCTAGGATTTAGCATAAGCTTCGACTGCAATGGTCATGATCAATTTTATGCAATGGTCATAATAATCCCTGACATATATTTTGGGTTGTTTTTAGGAATTTTATTCCACACTTGTGCACATCCTTCTTAATGCAGGGGATTTTAGACCCATGGTTCATTTATAGTTGACCAACAAAAACCACATAGCATCGACATATCAATTCTTAGCTAATGTTGAGGAAGGTATCACCTGAGATGCAAAGAGGATCACGGAGACCATAAGGTCTTATGACAGGGATGAAGGCTAAACACACAATGATCCATTAGGACTGGCATTCATGTGACTCATATCTGAAAAATTATTAGGACTAAGAAGTAAAACAATACACACAAATATCCAAATAGTACATAGTAAACATAGAATAAATCAGAACTGTTGCATCTTTATTACTAGATATATTTCATCACAAAAAAGGCATATATTACACATAGTATATATGAAAACAATAGAAATTCATATATTTTCTATATAAATTCTCAGAAATACAACAAATTGCACAATGCACCTTCTCTCAAGACTCAACCATATAACAGACTCAGAACTATATTCAAAAGTAATATAATATTACAATAGGGTCATAGCGAGCTCGATACTAAGGAATCAATGAATCTCATCCAAACATCTAGCTAGCCTTATTTTTGATATCACTGCCTCCTTTTATAGCTTTCTTTACTCGAGATCTCTGTCTCTTTCTACTCTGCTCCACTCGCTTAACTGAAAAAAATGCCTTGAACGATTTTGGCACATGCTTGTAGTCCATGTAGCCTTCAAGAATTAGAGAAATATTAACTTCCCTACCACCTCATCTTTATCCAGATCCACTCTCCCTTGTGTTGCTGGTACTAATCATTTGAGAGGATTTCCCGGTGATTATTTTTTTGATTCCAGCATGCATCTTCTTGATTTCCGGTGCACATCAAAACTTGGACTAACACACTTTCAATAATCCATTAGGCCTGTTACACACTGTAAAAATTTTGTCCAGTGCACACCCCTGGAGCATTTCCTTAGGTGTTTGTAAAAATTTGGAATGATCACACACAAATTTATTTGTGTGCACACATGAAATGAACCCAAAAAATTTCACCACAATTACTTGCCTCGTCCTCAAGCCAATGGATTTAGGGAATTACCACCGCAATGTATGATAAAGTTATTTTAAATTCATCCACGAAGTCCTTATATTGGCACTTGGGATCATTCAAATGGCCTTAGAGATCTTGGGTAAGTTGAATAGTTGCCTTGGCTTCCATGGATTTGACAATGGATAGCATCGTAATGATGCACTCCCTAGGAGGAAAACAACCCACAACCCGTTTATGTTGTGTGACCTCAGCCTCTATTGTGTGAATCCTATCATAGAGAGTAGTGATCTCGAGAGGGATTTGTAAATTATCCCTCAAATTGAATATTTGAGTGATGAGTGTGGGAAACCTTTGGGCATGATTTCGAACCTCCTGAACGGTTGTTGTGGCCTGAGAAATCTATCTTTGGAGTGAAATATCCTCCAATGTTTCTTGTTGTAGTCATTCTTGTAGTTCGAGATTCTAGGACTGTAGAACCTGAACTTGCTCGATGACCGCTTTCATTTTCTGCAGGGCTGAAAGATTCGACTACACCTGTGCATGCTAGGAAACCTAGGAATATGTTTATTTAAGTGTAGTGACCATGTCGGTGTGGTCACGGAGAACGACTACATATTGGCCCTAATTTTTTTCATGCATGGGCACTTTAGCAATGTGTAAGTATCACAAAGTTTTTTGGGCCTCTTCAACTTCCTGACATGTGCGATATTGCTGTTGTAATTGGGACTATGTTGCATCATGACTGAAATTTCTTTCTCATAGTGGAGGTGTAGTTTGGCATGTTCACAAGTGATGGATTTTTTTCATTCTCCGAGATCATGGACCATGGTAGTGATAAAGATATGAATGTTTGTTATAGGGACTTGTGACAAATCTAGTTCAATTCTGGTTGAGACTAAAGGGGTGACTAAGAGTGGACCAACACTGAGCACTCAAAAAGGATTAAATCCCAGAACCTTGATGGATGGATTATATGAAGAGGGGGATTTCAGTAAGGAAGGAAGAGAAAAATTTTATGCAAAAATATGCATCTTCCTGATCATTTCATTGTGGGAGGCTTCTTGTCTTGCAACCTGCACACAAATATCTTTCATTAATTTTGTGACTTTCCATATTTGAGTGGGACAGCCCTCCTTTGTTTTCTTATGTGAAGTTGTACACTGATGTTTACTAGCCCTACAGTGGGGTTTGGATGGAGATGCAGGAAAGGTGGCTCCTTCTACAACAAGGGTTGGCTTCAATGGAAGTGAATGATCATGATCAGACCTGGAGTCAATGTTTATCTGAGATAGGGTGTGAGTCTTGGACACCCACTTTCTCTTCTTAGCTGCAAAAATGTCCACATCATATCCACTATAATTTTGAGAACGTGCAACAAATTTGGGTGATTCTTTATTCTTAGGATATATTTTTGTGTTATCCTGCTTAGTCGCAGCCTTGCACTGGTCCTAAGAAATTTTTGTCCTAATTTCAAATTCAGATTGTATATCTGAGAAAGGAGTTTGGTCTTCAACTGATCATTGTTCGAATTCTACTTTAATATCGCTCTCAGTAATACAATAAGGAAGCATGAATTTTGTTTGACCTGTATTTGTGTGGGTAAATATCACAACATTATGGAAATTACATGTGAATCGAAGGTGATTCTCATACTTGTTGAAGATGTGGGATGGGATACAGACTTGCTCGACAGAAGCATTGATCAATTGGGTGTACCATTTCTTGAATTATTTAGAAATGGTATCCTTCTCCTAAACATCCTTGGAATGATGGAGCGATAATAACTGAGGATCTATAAAGAAGGGGGCAGTATCCATATCAATTTCAAAGTCGGGGGTTGGCTTCTAGAGTGCCATGGCTAGTAATAAAAGGACTCAACTATAATGGAATTCCTTCACCTCATCCTGAGATTTTGGGCAGTCAATGATTAATTATTTAAATAAGTAAGGGACCCAAGCCATCTGATGCCGCTCAATGAAAAACTCGACTGTGAGAACAACCCCAATAAGACATTAGTCCTTTCGACACTTATGAATAAGCTTGCATGAAAGTAGATGGGTTGCAAACTTGATCATCAAATCATTGATTTTAGGGATGAGAACATCATTTTTTCCTCTCCATGTGTCGTATTTAGAATACACCTCCTCCAACAATGCATCTTTTTCCTTAAGACTATTTGTTGTATTTTCACCGAAAATGGGAAGACCAAACACCCTATGTATAATGTCCTGGTCGATGAGATACGATTGGTCCAATTAAAGGTATCCCCCTTGTACTCCAGTGAGGAGTAACTAAACACACACCTGCACATCTTCGGACTGACTGAAGTGTGGGAATTTAATGAGGGATAAGATCTCGAATCTCTTTAAGGCTCGTTCCCACTCTTGTATTATCATTTTTTTAGTTCCATCACCATGTCAAATGACCTTGTTGGCATGTTTACAACAGAGTGTGTGTGGTATTGATGGAAAGAAAAAAAACGATGATAGTATGCTTACAAGAAAGAAAAGCAGCAATGAGGAAAGAAACAATGATGGAAAACAGGGAAAGCATAAGTTCAGTATAACACGCAAACAATATGAAAATCAAAGCTCAGGAGGAATAGCGTGAGTATGCAGAGATCAAAGCTCATAAGAGATAGCGCTTTGCACTTTCTAGAAGTATAGTCGAGTTCCAATAGAAGGACTGGAAAGAGGAGAAAAGTTTGAGACCTTTGAACACTTAGAAAACCTTCTAAGTTAGAGAGATCGAAAAGCTCAAGAGGAAGAACGACAATGGTCATTGGATCACCAATCCTGAATACCCGATAACCGTTAGATCAGTTCCCAGTGACCAGAGGAAGAGCAGAGGATAAGTACAGATCTGATATGTTGGATCTGAGCATCGAGAACCAACATTCGTCGGATCCAGTATAACTGCGAAGAGGATAATGGTCGAGAGCTATCCTACAACTTCACGAAACGCGAAGTCCCGATAATATCTAGACCATTATATCACCGAGGATCATGGGTCGTTGATCTAGAGTATTTCAGATATTGGGAGTTGGAAGAGTCAGGGTTGGCTCAAATTCAAACACCTGACACGTGATGTCATGATTTGATCACAACCATTGATCAAAGGGAGAGCGTGGACAGTTGATCTTTCATGACGAAGAACGAAGTCTGAGTTCTCGAAGAAGAGATCTCGACTGTTGGATCGAGGACTAGTCTGAGTTGTTAGATCATTTTGAGTGGAAGGACAACATAAGAGAGGAAAATGTTTGAGAAATCAATTATGCGAATTCCCGTCAGTCGTTGGATCACTTTCAAGTGGAAGGACAAGATAAGCTAGCAGAGTCGCAATGTTGACAAATCAAGCCGTCGATCTAAGATCCTGATCAACAAACAACATTTAGTTCGAGTTTAAATATACGAGGAGGTTACGCTCTGAAAAGTTTGATACTTGAAAAACCCGAAGTCCAGAGAGTCGGAGTATACGACAGTTGTCAGATCAATTTGAAGTGGAAGGATAGGATAAGCTAGAAGATATGCATCGTAGACAGATTGAGCCATCGATCTAGGATCATGATCGATGAATGACATTCACTTCGGATATAAATATGCGAGGAGGTTACACTCCAGAAAGTTTGAGATTGAAAAAACCCAAAGCCTGAAAATCTGAAATGAATAAGGACCATTGGATTTGGAGGACATACGAGGATCATTGGATTAGTGTTGTTGGGAAGAAGACCACGTCAGAAGACCACATCAGTAGATCACATCATCAATACTTCGTCAGAAAGGACATGTGGTGCAATCAAACAATGACAAGTGTCAAGTTGATTTGGAACTTCAGGTACGTGCAAATCACAAATCAAAGTGACACGTGGAAGCTGCTCGGCTCATGACACATCATCAAGTGATGCAAGAGTTACATCACTCCTAGATTTTTTCTTTGGGATTTTTACCACTAGAAAATGACAAAATCTATGAAGTCTCGAATGCCAAAGTCCCGAAGTGGACATGAGACATCTGATCTAAAGGATCACTTCAGGAGCACTCTCATCTGTTGATCTACTCGAGTGGAAGGATAGCGTAAGTTGAAATCTATAAATCTCGGAGATGCGAAAGGATCGTGTCCATTGATATGAAAGGGAAACACGTTGTTGGATTATGGACTCCAAGTGAAATCCTTTGGGAGAAAGCGGAGTTTGAGAATCGAAACTCCCGAAGCCCGAAAGGAGAAATCAATCTCGTCCATTGGTTTGGAGGGCCACATGTCACCTGATCGTTGCGACTAAGGATCGCACATGGACAAAGGAAAGAAGGAAGAGCCGTCAATTGAAGAGGACATATGTCAGTAGATCTTCCATTCTGGAAGATATCCAGTCAGCAACAACAGGGTTTCAGATCTGAAACTCACAGAGCCCGGATCACGAAGTAAATCTCAGTCGTTGATGTAGGAAGGTGAGATCTGGTCTGCAGACTTGAGAGGACATATCTGAACTGTCTTTTCAGGAGTGTCGTCAATATTGTGAGATCGACGTTCATGCTCCATTACAGGGCTAGAACATGTTCAGGTCTTAATTTTTCATGAGCGGGCCGCAATTGAAACCACGGTTTAGGAGTGTTATCGCACAGTTTGTAGTTGGGTCAAATGGCTAGAAGGTAGAGGTCAAACTGGCGTAACAGGAACCTACCCCACCCAATGTCACTACAATGGGGAGGTTCTTTCTATTCAGGGAGGTTAGCCCAGGGGAGACATCCCCGGTAACCTGGGGTTTTGAAGAAGCCAAAGTGTAAAGGTCAAAGAAAAAGTTGTTCCTCACAGGTTACCACCAAGGTCAGATAGTCTGGCTAAACAACCAATAAAGAAGTGTATGCCCAAATGAGAACACCTGCCCGGAACAAGGCAATAGAAAAACAATATATATGTAGGCTATAATTTAGTGGGTTAGTACTTCATATGACTATCTGACATCAATGTGTAAGAAATTAAAACAGTAGATATCAATGAAGTCAACGTTTATCAATATAGCAGTGGAGGAATATCAATTTATCAATAAATACTGAGATGATGTAGCCAACAATGTATTTATTCAATCCTTTAGTCAATAAATGATCTTAACCATCATATAATTTCTTATCAACAAAAGTTGTTGCATCAATATGGAACAACCAAGTATGACATCATCCTAGTTAGGGTTAGCTAGTTAGTTAGGGTTTCAAATTTAAAAGTTTTAAGAGGTTGTTTGAGCATTATCACTTCAACATTGTGGATCTAAGATCAGTGCCTAAGGGTAGATGGATTCAATTAAGAAGAGTATGCAAAGTTGAAGGGATAAAAGGCTAAGGACAAGAAGGAAGGGTTCTAAGGTAATGCAATGGTAGGGCCCTAGAATCAAAACCCTAGGGGAAAGAGGCTCTCTCTGGTTTTTCTTAAGCAAGGCCTCGTGCTCTTTCCTCCTTCCTTAGGTCAAACTTGGCAGAACGACTAGCATAAAAGATAAGTTAAAACAAGAGAGTGAGGTGAGGGAGAGTGTTGCAATGGCAAGGCTCTATCACCAAACCCTAGAAGATGGACGACCCTAGTTGTAGATAACCTAGGAATGGGATGTCCCCTCCTTCTTAACCTTTAAAAATAACAACTAGCACAAGGGAAAAAGTAAAAAGAGTGTAGCAAAGGCTAGGCTCTTCCTTCCTTCTTAAATGGCTGAATATTTCTCCTTTAGGGGACATGAAACAAGGACCTACTTGTGTGCTTGTCACCTAGGGTTTTAAATCAACAAATTTTATAAGTAAATGCAAGAATACAAGCCTACAACCATTCAATTAAGAAGTTTTCCAGAAAATACACTTACATATCATGAAGAAATAACAATGCAAACCCTAGTTGTAAACCTTCCTTCAAGAGAAATGCCAAATATGCCAAGAAAATCCTTCCTTCAACAAGTGTGCCTCACTTAAAAGATGAAATACCCCAACTAGGGCGCAAAAATCAGATCTCACAAGAGAGTGAATTGTGTCTTATTGTCAAAATGAGGGAAAAACTCCTCAATATATAGTGTATCATGACCTCTAATTAAAATTAGGTCATTAAAAATAGCCGACAAGGCTACAAACCAAAATCATACTTTTTTACATTAAATTGTTAAATCAAATCCCTAAATGAGCATAAGCAAGACGTCAATCCCTACTGAGGGACACGTTGGCCCTTTTTAGGGAAAAATGTAGCACAAATGACAAAATGTTGGCCCTCTTTGGGTCTCCAAACCCTGCCACACGTGCCAACTTCCCTATCAGACTGCCACATTCTCAAGATGACATCAATGGCTCCTAGGTGACGTCCTGGGCCATCAAAGGGAGACATTCCACCTGAAGTGGGTCAACCCCCCTGGGCTGGGCTTAGACAAAGTGTGTCGGATGGAACGTCCTTCTTCTTATTAGGTGAAAAAGATCAATCAAGCACTGTCCTGTCTCTGCCCCTGATGGGGTCCCAACAACCATCTGATGGGCTCTTCAGCCCCATGGAGGTCCGAACTAATAATCTCCCCATGTGTACCAGTCTAACTGGTACCTGTCCGTCGGGCATGGTCCTGCACATCAAAAACTCCTCCCTCCATGGGCTCATTAGTCATAGGGATCACAACAATGTAAATCATGTTTCATCATTAATGTTATCAAACACATGCATAAAAACCCTGATATATCGTTCAATAGCTCAAAGATATTACAAAGACCTACAATACAAAGCCGAAGAAAAAGACAAAATACCCTATTGGGCTAGTATCCATAAGGAAAGGAAAGTCTCGAAGGGGTATCATCCAAGCCATGCAAAATGAGGTGATGTGGTCAAGGGATGTCCAGACATACAGGTAGAGTAAAAGATAGGGATGCATGATATTACCTGTGGGTGCCTTTGTAGAAGGCGAGCTATACCTGTCACGGATGTAATTCTTTCCAAGCCCTTTATTGCCTTTATTCTTTTCTTTTCTTTATTTTCTTTTTTCTTTTTTATTTCAAGGACTAACTAGAGCACACTGCCTTGGCGTGGTGACCAGAGCTGACATTGTTACCCACGAGCAATTTCATAGAGATGATAAGGATGGCTTGTGATGAGACCCCATTTCCCTTGGCCATGCAACCAAAGGTCACTGCCCTGGCGTGGTAACCAGATAGTGGAAATGTCGTACTATTAGGTACCCATGAACATAATAGGTTGGCTCATGATGAGACCCCCTATCCTCTTGGATAGGTCTTGTTTTGTTATTTTTCTTTGGGTCCCTCTTGTTTCTTGCTGAGAGGCCTTTTATTGCCTTCTCAGGTATCCCTAGGCGAGGCATCTCTAGGTTTCATTTTTTATGGCTTTTATCTTTTACCAGCTTTTTTTACCTTCTGGGCCTTTAGACCCTTCTTCCCACGATATAAGGTGCAACCCCACAAACAGATCATCCTAATATTCAGACTAGGGGAATGGGACAGATAAATGGGAGACAGGATGTAAAAGTGATGATATGATGGGAGCGGACGATGGCTCTTCAGAAATACCTCTAGTGGCAAACCAAAGCCTATGGGTACAGGCTTGCTAGGGCACCCTGTCAATCCCCCCAACCATGGTCAATTGGGTTAATGTAAGATCCAAGCAGTTGTTAGAAATAAAAGGAGTAATATGCATATATCTAAAAGTTATAATGATAAAAAATGACACATACCATGATACCTGGACCAATTACCTCATGGAGCAAGATTCTTCTCCGATACAAGTCCAAGTCGAAGGTGATGGATGCTGATGCTGCTGACAAGATAAGTCTGATGAAGGAGAAGAAATATGGGCCCTCCAGCGCCATGCTCGGGTCAATCCTACTCTCGGTACTCCATGTCTAGGACCTGTGGGCCTCGAGACATGATATCCTAGTTATCCCTAGAAATCGGGGATAACAAGGAGAAAGGACGTGTGGAGGCTCATAGTGAATTGCAGGGTGAAAAGCGAGTTTCCCTCAAACCACCTATGGATGCACCCAAAATTGCGTGGTCACATGAAGCTTATATCCCAAGGTCATATCATGAAATGGATCCAGTGCTCAATAGACAGAAATCGTGAAGCACCTTTTGAATAGGTGTTTGGTCACCGTCGATGGTCATGTGAAAGGAAGGGTATTATCAAGAAAAGATAGTGCCTACTGCAAAGTTTTTCTTAGAAAGGGAAAAGGCACCAAAGGAACGAGTGCGCAAAAGTTCTCTTTGTAACTGCCAGAAAGGACTGATTGTAACTGCCAGAAACGAAGTGATTTCATCTGCCAGAGAATTCAAGGAGTTGTAGGGCGACTTACAGAGGAGATGAAGAGTCTCTAGGTAACTTCTAGTGAAGTGAAGATTCATCATTTATACAATTGAAATTTGGAAATGCATCAAAGACTGTAACTTCCAAAGAATCAGAAGAAACTCAGGATAACAACCACTGATGAAGAATAGACTTGGGATGATTGCCAAAGAGGATGAAGAGTTGAATGTATGCCCTGGCAGAGGACTTGGCATGATAAATATGCACAGATTAGAGAAGAGTTGGTTGCTGCCGTGGAGAGTTATTCATGTGGGTAGAGGCATGTTGTGTGCAAGACCTGAAATGCACAGAAGAAGCATAGCACATTGAATGGAAATAATACACAGAGCATAAAGCACAGAAGAAAGAGATAGACCAGAAATGATTATCAAAGAGAGGAAGAGAAAATGAGGTGTGCATTCATAGACAGAGCAGAAGAATAGAAAGATCAAGGAGATGCGAGCAGGAAGAAACTGATGCAGGCAGAGAAGAGCAGTGAAACATAACAGTGATGAGACTAGTAAGCCTTTTGACAAACACTGTATCACTATAATAAGTTTCAGGAAATCAAATATTTATATTTCAGGGTGGTAGGGAGGTGCTAGGGAGGAAAATTGTCCTCGGAGTTTCAAGTGGGTGCTTGAAAATAGGGAGTTGTATCTTCCATCTAGTTGTAGCCAGAAAAACTAGGGTGGAAGGGTGGTGCAAGGGAGAACTATTGTTCTCTGTTATACAGGTTGGTGCCTGTGTATCTAAAAGTTGGTGCTTCCATCTAGTTGGTGCTAGAACACTCAGGGATTTGGTGCTTCCTTCTAGTGGGTGCTAGAGAAACCAGGGATTTGGTGCTTCCTTCTAGTGGTTGCTAGAGAAACCAGGGAGTTGGTGCTTCCTTCTAGTGGGTGCTAGAGAAACCAGAGAGTTGGTGCTCTCAGCAAATTGCAGCTTGTAAAATAGAGGTTGAAGCCTCAAGAGGAGTTGGAGCTCCCAATAATAATAATGTACAGAAACTAAATATTACTTATCATATCAAGAAGAAGAGGTTTTTCCCTTTATGGGTTTCCTCAAAAATATCTATCCCCGTATATTTCATGTGTGTGATTGATGTTGAATATTCTATTGTTTACCTCACTGCATTATTGTAATATTCATTGACTGTTATGTAAAGCGTTTGAAATGGGCATAATTGTTTAAGCACAGTAACAACTGATTCACCCCCCCCCCCTTCTCATTTGTCCAATAAACCTATTTGTATCTGTCAAGCTAAAATTTAGGGAAATGGTGGGGGTAATGAAAATTATAATCAACGCAATTGAGCAAGTGGACCTTTGTGAATGGAAGGAATTCAAATTGGACTTCGTAGGGTAGCACATGATTAAGAAGCAATTGTTATTTCATGGCCTTAGATTTTGGGAAGGCATTAGTTTTGCTTGAGGATGCAATACCAGAATTGGTGGTAATGGTGCTGGACTATTCTAGGAGGAATGGGATGTGGGGATTCATGAAGGTTTGTCTTGCAATGGTGGTGAATGAGTGTATGCAACATGGATAAAAGAGGTGAGGAAGTGGAAGGGTAGGATGGTTCTTAACATAATGAAACCATAATGACACTTGGCTAGTCTTGCATGCAAATTTATTGTCCCATATTTTCATTGATTTGGCTGGTACCCTGCCTTAGTCTATTCGTTGGAGTTAGTGTGTTGGTTGTTGTTTTGGCATAATCACATTAATGTCAATATTTTCCAGTGACTTCATCTTTTACTCTGAAATCATCCTATTTCTAGTGATGTTAATGAGCCATCATTCCTAAAATTAGATGAAGTGGACATGTGAGAACTACCTATCACTTGAACCATTAAGAATACAAATCTATTAATGCTACCATATATTTGAAATTAATGAAGATGTAGACGACATGACACATATGTGAATTCACTTATTGGGGGTATCGTGCATGGTCATATGTACCCTGGCAGGATTTGGCTAGTCTATTAAATAGACAAAGAGACCCTATGTGGGTCACAACGTATCCACATGCGGCTGCAACCGGTCAGCCTCTGTGTGAGAGGCAAGAGAATAGGATCAGTCGTTTTTTCTAGGATCCATTGACTAAAAAGTTCATCGATAGTGATGTTGGAGTCGTTTATGTGCTTGTTGGCAGCCAATTCAATTTTTTCCATTGTCCTATCAGCCGCCTACACCTATGTCTTCCGAACTTCAAATTATCATTGCATTTTTCAAATAGACAATATTTTCATTTCTTGCGACACTTGCAAATTTTCTTCCATTAAGTTTTCACGACTGTAAGCGTGAAAACTTCTCCTTTCGAGGTCATATTTCAATCACTACCTGAACTGTCGTTATCCTTTTATCGATTTTTTCTATGGCACTTACCTTTGGTTTATCGTTATGTGGCTGAAAGGATTTTCGAACTATGCCTATTTGGACATTCTTATATTTGCATAACTTGATTTTATTAAGACATCGAGCATTTGGATTTGCATTCTATGACTTGCCTAATCATTGATTTTATGAAATACATAGGGGTATGATTTATTTTTGTTTTTATATATATATATATAATCCTTATGTTCATTTTTTCAAAACTTTGGCTAGTCGACTATATGAATTCAATTTGGCACCTTGGTTAAATGTTGATTGATACATTGGCGCATATATGATTTTTGGTGTTAGCCTATACGATGAATGTTTTGAACACTATGGTAGCGCTGGCGCGTATTGGTATGCACATTGGATTTCGATTAGTGTACACATGAATTAATGGATGATCCACCATTATGATTTGAATAGCCATATCAGCGGTTGTAATGTGACCATTATTGTTCTGCATGGCGGTAAACAACTCCACCACCTTCGCATGCTAGCATTAATGCCTACCCGATTTGGCTAGATTCATTGCTGTTAGTTCGGGTAACGATGTTACTCTGTGTTGATGAACTCGAACCAAACCCTTACCATGTGCTCGCACCATGGCTCCAGTCGTGAGGGCTGAACCTAATGGGAGCCAGGCTCTGTTGATGTTTGATAGTGCCCATAGTGACCTCAAGGAAATTGGGTGTCTTTCATTTGTACAAAAATTCGAGGGTTTTAACCTCTACGTAGCTCGACAATTCGCTTTGACCTTTGATGGTTGTCGAGCCAAGGTCGGCGATGTTCAATTGGAAATTGACGAGAAGTTTATCAGTCTTGCTATGGGTTTGCCTGCCACTAGACAACGATGGTCCAAGAACTACAAAGTAGAGGAGGTCCCATGGACGCTGCTCTTCCAGTCACGAAAAATCACCTCCTGTGATAAAGGTCTGCCAGTAACGATGCATAAACAACGTTGGCATGATTTGTTGATGATAATCAAACAGTTTATCACCTGCAAAGGTCGGTACGGGTTTTTTTTCTTACACCACCTTCGTTTGCTTATGGTCTTTATTGGTTATCAGCTTAATATTCCTTATTACTTGCATAGAATCCTATCTAAGATGTTAGAGAAATACAAAAGGAACCAGGCTGATAGTAGCCTTTTTCACTATGGGCTGGTTAAGATTATTACAGTCTACCATTTGAGTCTGCAGGGATATTGTTGGAGCACTTTCATTGCTCGGAATGATTTTGAGGATTCGAACCCTCCACAGGTTGACCAACCTGTGGTGAGCGAGGTTAAGTCTGTACCCTCAGTACCCTACAACATTCTACTACCTAAACCCTTGCCCAACTCACCTATTGACCTACCCCACTCTGTGACTAAGGATGTCGAGACTGTTCAGCCTGTGGGCAAGAAGCCCAAAGAGAAACCCACTGTAAATGCCAAAGGCAAAAGGAATGCACGGTTAATTTCATGGATGGCAAGAAATAAGTCAAAACCCCCTGTCAATCCTAACCCTATCGTGTTGAGTGAGGACTCCGACTCTGAAATAGAGCGTTTCTTGGCTAGCGAATATCCCTATTCGCAAGGTATGTGTGTCGAACCCTCGTATGACTTCGTGACAAACCTACCCCCTTGCCTACAAAACGACCCTAACTACCCAGGCATTAAGCTGCCTTGTGAATCCCCCAGTCTTATATCCAAACCCTCTCCTGCTCTGTCTAAATCTACAGCGCCACCCTGTGATCAATGCAGCTCGTGGTTAGAGAGGTATTACCTTGATGTTCCGATTCTAAAGTCGAGAATTCACTCTTTGGAGGACCAGGTTGCACTACTTACCAGTCAAAAGGCTAAGCTATAAGCCACTGATAAAAAACAAAGGACGACAGGCTCCATCTTGTTTAAAAATGTGGAATCAGCTACAACGGTCGTGAATTCTAAGTTGGCATAATTTGAGCAACCTCACACAGGTATGTTTTGATGTCGCTTGTTTATATAACGAATTCGTACTCGATTTTGGATTGGCTCTGTTAACAACATTGATTGGCTCTATCACATTGTGTGCACTCTGTACATAGCTTTGCGTTGATTAATGGAAGTTTGTTTTCCCAGTTTCGCTTTTATTGGATTTTCTTCGATTTGATTGATCTTGGTGTGGATTTGATTTGTTAGATTTAGTTAAAGTGAATGCTCTGATGTCAATTGAAGTCATTTGTATCTATTCTTGACACAAGTTGTTTCTCATATTTCAATTTTAAACACAATCACATTTCGATTCGATTTGGTTATAATGTATACGATATGATTGGCAACGGTTTTGATATGGTTGATTGTTACGGTTTTATATCTCATATGATTTTGACCAACAAGAATACAATGCGGATTATTTTCAATGTGATTCTGTACAAATGCATCCTAATCGTGAATAGGTTCAATTCATAATAGTTATACTCAGCCGGTTAATTCGCATTGGTTTGTTGTTAGTTCCACCTTGTTATCAGTCAGATTCATATTGCAATAAAAATGTTGTCTGAATTTGATTCGTAGAATGAGTTTGACTATATCCAGAATCACGATCTATTTCCATATTAAACTCAGTCGTGATTTTTTTTTATTATTTTCCTAGCTTGCAATTATAATTTCTGTTGATTCTATTAAGATTGCAATCACAATTAGTCGATCCTGTCTGTTGACTGTGCAAGAAATCTATCACGAATTTGGTTGGGTCGACGCTGTTGCGTATGATTTCGTTTGCACATAATCGAAACAGTTCTTTCCATCTGTGTATTCGATTGAACGATATGAATCTGTTGTTATATCATTATAGCTATAACAAGTTGGAAATGGTTGTGTTGGATTAGATCATATCAATTATGATATAGTTTACTATCGATTTCAATCGGATATGAAACAGTCTTGTCACTATTTGACCCGATTTTATGGTAACGGTAAAACACAGTATTCTTACCACTGTCTTCGATTGAATCACTTTTGATTATGTTTAATATTGAAAGAAAAAATCATTTGAATCTTGAGTGATTCGTTTTAAATGATCATTGGAAGAAAATTGGTTTTAATTATTTTTAAAGATTTGATTTGATTTCAATTATGATTATGTATGTTATTTTAGACTAGCTACAGAATCAGATGATTTTGTAGCTAAGTCTGTAGGATCAAATTTTTATTGTTTTGCTAGTAAAATATCTTTCTAATTTGTTATTTTTGGTTTATTGCAGATGAATTCGAAATTGCAGTGGATTTGATGAACAGTTGAGGATATTTGAAATATTCTCATGTCATTTTAGTTTCCTAGTTTAGTTGATTTTGGGGATAGTTTTCCCAGATTATGTAAAATAGTTTGATATTATCCATAGGGAGGTTTTACCCTGTGGAGAGACTTATATATACTTATTATTTTTGTAATAATGATATCCTCATTCGTGGGAGAACAAGGATATGGAATTTTAATACAGACTGAGACAAAATTTGATATTCTGCTACAGCTTTAGCTTTCATAATATCAATATTTTGTTTTATGTTTATGT
>JZKD02S1697452.1:1458024-1488342 GCA_000966675.3 Picea glauca
GTTTTATTCAAATCTGCAAGTTGTAGATATTGTATATTTGTGAATAAGTTGTAATTCAATTAGTAATTAGATAATTAATTATTAAAGTTAGTGTAATAGTAATTAGTAGTTTGTACATAGAATAGTTAGAGTAGTTTAGTTTTGTTTTGTTTTAATTTATTTAATAGTTTGTTTTAATTAGATTAGTGTATTAGTTTGTTACTTAGTTTAGTTTCTTGTATTTAGTTTTAGTTAGATTGTTTTAGTTAGTATTAGTTTATTTTATTTGTTTTAGATAGATTAGTTAGTTTAGATTAGTTTTCTCTTTGGTTTTCTTAAGACCTTAGAGCAGCCAACGGAGTCGTTAAACTCGTCAGGGTGGTTCATTCCAAACGGCTTGGGTTATTAGACAACCCCAGACCGGTTCCACTCTCTCAGTTGACGAACGGTCAATTTCCCCCGTCAACAGTGCTCAATGGGATTGGGGAATAATCATGTAGGTAATATATGATCATGGTATTTTGAGGTTTTCTTTCCTTTCCCAGTGTAGAATTGAGGAACCAGGGATATTGGGTGTTTCTTGGGTATCTTGCGATATACATTCATATACTAACCATGTGCACTATGTCATTGCTTAGATATCTAGCGCTTTTCACAAGGACACATGTATCGACAAATTTCAATATCTGGTTGAAATATTTCTTGCATTGATGCTTCGACAGATTTGCATTCATGAAAAGGTTCCTGATGTGCAACCCACCAATGTGTAGGAATTCCTAGGAGTATTATATTAAGTTCACAAGCCCTATGATGCTCGGGAATGTGTTTTATCCATGCAATAAATGTGTCCACCAAATCTGATCCATAATACCAATATGATCTAAATTCTTATGCACACTCCTTTGCAAAGATATGAACTCACCTCATTGTTGAAACTTCATATAGCTTGTTTTTCGATTTCTCCATGGCATCCTCAAAATACATGTCATGGGACTTGACACTTCTCTATCTTAAATCTCCATATGTTGTGGGGTTGATGTAGTCCTCCCTGTAGCCTGTGATCTTATAATTATTTTCAATGACTGAGCTCCATGCATCCTCGTACACTAGTTCATTGTATATGTCACCTTCATATGGATCTAGTAACGTGATTGAGCGCATGGTGTCTATATCAAATGGAATCTCTCTCTTCTTCAAGTTCAATACCACATTATTATCAAAGACACAATCAATGCCAAAAAATGAAGGTATGGATAATATTTATCCATAATTTCTATGACCTCAAATTCAACCTTTGTTTTTACTCCTATGTTCACTTCCACCTACTCCAGTCGGCCTATTGGGTATATTTTATATTGAATGGCCAACCACAATTGAATGGGAAACCAGAACAATTTTGGTTTAGCCATCACTTCCCAAGATTTATTTGGAAAAATATTCACGTCAAAACCCAGATCCAACATGATTCCATCCATGTCATAGACACCAAGTTCTTCTGTCATTTTAAATTCTTGTCTAGTGCGCTTTTTCTTATTGACCTGGCATACATCTCTTTCCAATAATGGAGATTATATGGTTTCCTCCACTCCTTGTTCCTTCATGCAAGTAACTAACTTCTATTTCAACTTAGTTTTATCTTCTGGATCATTCCACAATTGAAAACAACAACACAAGAAAGAACTCACTTGGTATTTAGATTCTTCCTTGTGACCCAATTCATGCAATACTTTTGAGTGCGATGCATGTTTCACTTTCTCCTGACATTATTATTCATATGTTTTCTGCTAAGTGTGTCACAACTCAGTTTGTATGCAATATTCTTCTATTGACTGTTGTGTCGCATGTTGTATTTCTTCATGCACACGAGCTTCCTCCAAATATCTTTGTGTCTTGCACTGCAATTCCTCACACACAAAAGCTTCTTCCAATAACTTTAGTATCACATGTTGTACTTCTTCACAGATATCAGCTTCCTCCAGTGACCTTTATGTCACCCTATGTACTTCTTATCAGGTTCTGTCCTCCTCAAGTGACCTCCGAGTTGTACACTACATCTCCTCACATGCTCTTTCTTTTTCCAATTCTCTCTATGCATCACACAAGAAATATTTTTTTTGGGAACTATCAAACCTTGGAGGGGGATGAGGTGCCTTCCTTATCTTTTCATCTAGATTTTGACCAGAGACTTGACCATACTCAAAGTCTTCTCCTATCTTCTCTCCTTCTCAGGTTACTACCTAGAAATACACCTCCTTATTCTTATTCTTATTCTTGCACAACTCCACATGCACCATTTTGCAATTGGTATTTTTGTCTTCCTACATTTTCAACAAGTCAAGACAGTCTTCGGTGACATGCTCGGGACTATTGCAGTATGCATAGAGCACATGCTATTCAATACAAAACCTTGATACATGAACAACCTCTCCACAATTTAAACATGTGGGGGGGTCTACCTTCCTCCCCTATGTACGCACCGCAAATATGTGTGCTATCTTCCGATCCTATCTATGCACTACCACTTTGTGTGCTATTTTCCTTTCCTGACAACACACTACTACTTTACATGCCATATTTTCCTCTTATCAACGCATCACTTCTATGTGCTTCATTTTCCTCTAAGATTGCAACACTCTACAACAACCAAGTGTGCAAACTTCGTCAACTAGGACCTTACTAGTATCACTATCGGTATCCCCACTAGACACCCTATCCTCTATACCATACCTCTTCTCAGGCCTCTCCTCATCTACATTCCACTCTAGCACAACATTCTCTTCCCTCTTCTGCACTACTACTTGGTGTTGTGCCTTTTCTCTTCATATTGGGCCCGAAACCTCATTGTGCACACCTAGATAACTCTTTTCCACCTCTATACTCCACTTTATTCTTATCTTAACTCTTCTTGTGTACTTCTCATCTCTTTTTCTCCTCTTGTCCTCTGGGTCCATTCCATTTCTCACCTCATCTCGACAATTTTTGGATCCTCCTCAATGGATCCATTTTCTCTCTGACTTTCCCACATATTTACAAACCCCCCCCCACTCTAGGGGATTTTACTCAAACATTCGATCGAGCTCCATGCACATCAACTCTTTCTCCAAGAGAAACATTTTTATCCAAAGTGGAATCTCTTCCAGTATCCACTTTCTCAGATATTCCACGAACTTTCTTTCATCCTTGCTAAAAAAATCGGAGTACTCCACAACAAATTCAACAATGTATATTTATTTTTCTCAAGAAAATCATAAGTCAATAGCTCGATTACACTTATTATCCAACATTTTCAATATCTCAAGATTGGCTTGATCCCAAACCATTGGTTCTAAAGGCCACACAGTAGAATTCGTATCATTTTTCCTTTTCATCCATTCAAACAATAAACATGGAAATTCAACAAAGAAAATATAATGAATCTCTGTGTAAATATAGTCATATTTCCATTTCTTCACATTCACTTTCAACCCCTAAGTTTCTTACAGGGAAAACTCATGCTCTTTCGCATTTAGCCAATCTTTAATTTCATCCTGAAATGGATTCCACCTAATCTATTTCCTTCATCATCCCCGACAAGACTTTCATGTCCCAATAATAGAACCATTTTTAGGGTGTTTTATTCCATGCTTGTGCATGCCCTTGTTAACACTAGGGAGTTTAGAACCAGGTTTCATATGGAGTTAAACAACAAAACCCCTAGAGAATCAACATATCAATCCTTGACCAAGGATGAGGAAGGTATCACCTATGATGCAAAGTGGATCACATAGACCATAAGGTATTGTGACAAGGCTAGAGGATAAACACAAGAATATCCATCAAGACTTGCATTCATGTGACTCATATCTGAAAAAATATTAGGGCTACGAAGTAAAAAAATACACACACATATCCAAATAGTACATGGTAGACACATAATAGATCAAACTGTCACATATTTCTTACCAGAGATATTCCATCACAATAGAGGCATACATTATGCAATATATATATACATACATACATATCTATATCTATATATATATATCTATATATATATATATATATATATATATATATATATATATGACATCCATAGAACTTCATATCTTTTCTATGTAAATTCTCATAAATAAAACACACTACCCAATGCCCCTTCTCTCAAGACTCAACCATATAATAGACTCAAAACTATATTCAAAAGCACTACAATATTACAATAGGATCAGAGCGAGATCGATACTAAGAACTTCATGAATATCATCCAAACATGTAGCTAGCCTTATTTTTTATATCAGTGCCTCCTTTTATATCTTTCTTTGCTCGAGATATTTGTCTCTTTCTTATATGTTCCACTGGCTTAACTGAAAAAAATGCCTCTCATGCTTCTAGCACCTGATTTTAGTCCACACAACCTTCAAGAATCAGGGAAATCTTAACTACCCTACCAAATCATCTTTTGTCAACTCCATGATCCCTTGTGTTTCTCGCAATAATCACTCGAGAAGATTTCTAGATGATTCTTTTCTTGATTCTAGCATGCATATTCTTGATTTTTGGTCCACATCAAAACTAGGACCAACACACATTCAATAATATTTTAGTCCTATTGTGCACTGTCAAAATGCAATCTAGTGTGCACCCCTTACACATTTCCTTAGGCGTGCACAAAACCTTGGAATGAGAGTGCACAACTTTGTTTGTGTGTGTGCGGAAAATGAACCTAAAAATTTGGGTGCCAAAAATTATGCACATCTTTTGACTATTCTCCATCACTCAAAGAAAACATAAATCAATTTAAATGGCAAGAGTAGCAAGGTTCAACCATGTATGCATTTTGGTTTGTTTTGGTTGAAAATTCACTCTAGGAAATTAATGTTATTGAACCCTTAACACACTATGTAGGTAACTATAACCTTTGCCAATATATTTCTACCATCTATGCATTGTTCCTCACATCCTCTGAGGATATTCCATGCTTGAATGGTGATTAAAACATAGTATTCCAAATCTATCGCTACTTGATATTCCTCCTCAATAATCAACATGTAAAGTCACAATAAAATATATCCATCTTCCCATTTTTCATTGAGAATTTTTGGAGTTGCATAGGATCTAAGAGAGACCATCAAATACACACACACACACACACACACACACATCATTAGAATAGTAAGATATGTTGTAAAGAAGATTTTTAGGTCGATAGAGAGAATGAAGATGAGGGTGAATTCTGAATATGAGTGGTATTTCTAATTTCATCCCCTTTATATCTCTTGGGATTGTGTTTGATACACAAGGTGTTAGAATATGCATTCTCTCATCTCTATCATCAACATGGTGATGAATGGTAAAGAGAATTATCGAGAATGATACAAAAAGGTGAAAATCACATTGATCTTCAATGACTTTTGGAAAGGAAATTGTAAAGCATAACCTACTAGTGAAGAAGAAGGCCATACAAAAGCACAACCGAAGAGTAGCAAACCAACCATTCATACATTATACAAGGATTGTCCCATATGGAAGGACAAATACTATAAATAATATCTTGTGATTCATACGACAATAAGGGAAGAGGTGAGAGTCCATATTGTTTCCATTAATGATTCCTATAGTTCTTTGAATAGATTGAACTACTTGTATGACACTCACTCTAAATTGGAACTGATACAACTATTGGTGAAGCTCTTCAACCTAGATTTGAAGAATGATGACCATATGGCTTTAACTTCTGAAATCAAATCCATATTCATGAAACTGATGCCACTAGAGTGAATATGGACCTCCCTCTCACAACGTTCATTAAGGCCCTCTGCCATACATAGTATCACTACCTTGAATCTCTACAAGCTAGTGGAATGAAATCCATCACATTTGACACTTTGGTGGAGAAAATTCAAAACATGATAAATACTTTGGAAAGAAGTTAACCCATTCCACTAGACTATCTTCCTTGCTAAAAAATGGAAGAGTCAAAAACATGATTCTTCTAGAGGAGAAGGAAAAAAAATATGATGTGGAGGAAATACTTTCTGAGGCAGGGGGTAGACAAAACCAAGGCGTGAGATCCAATTTTCATTGTATCCATTGTGGAAATAATGGGTCACATGAAGTGAATTACTGTAGAGTCCCATGGGATAAGATGAAATAATACTCGCAGAATCCGAAAGAAGACAAAGGTAAAACTTTAAAACCAATGAAAGGAAAAACACATGAATATTCTCATTACATTGTTGCTCATTGCAATGTAGGAGTAACTAAAAATATTTTTAACAATTCATATACTTATTGGAGATATGCACGGCTTCTTGAAAAAGAGGAAACCTACCACATGACATTTTTAAGAGAGTTCTTTGAATATTTAAATGACAATAAATATGGCATAGTGTATTTTGCAAATAAATCAAGTCTCAAACCTTTGAGAATGGGAACTATCAAACTTAAGTTTCCTCAAATATTGGATTTTCTTCTGCATAATGTGCTCTATATTCCTAATCTATATAGGAACTTGTTTTCCCTTGTGCACATTCAACAACAAGGCCACTCTGTTCATATCTTCAATAGAAAACATGAAGTAAGGAAGGATTCCAGCAACATGGTTGTCATGATTGGAGTGGAAGATGGAATATTACTAAAGCTGAAATGGACATATTCTCATGCACAAAATTTTGCATACGTCTCTCATCACAATGAAGGTACAATGCCATCCAGTCTCTTATGGCATGCTATATTTGGTCATATTAATTATGATGACCTTCATGTATTGAAAAGGAATGGTGTTTCTAATTTTTGTACTATTCTTAGGAACTTGAAGCAATGTGATGCTTGTATCCTTGTAAAGGATAGAAAAAAACCATTTCATGATTCTACTTCCAGAGAATGTAGAAAAATTGAACTAATACATTATGATTTGAGTGGCCCCATGACTATTCCTTCTGAAAATGGAAATAAATGTATCATGTCTTTTATTAATGATTACACCAGGATATGTTCAGTTTACTTCCTGAAAGAAAAATCACAAGATTTTGAAACTTTTAAAAAATTTCATGTATGGATTCAAAATGAAGTTGAGTCTCGTATTGGCTCTCTTTTCACTGATAATGGAAGATAATATATATCTAATGAATTCAAAAACTATCTTCACCAACATATAATAAAAAATTAAACTACAATTCCATACAATCCTCAACAGAATGGTGTAACTGAAAGAATGAAGAAGGCTCTCCTAAATATGGTTCATTCCATTATGTTTTTCAAGAATGTAAAATTGATATGTTGGGATGATGTTTATCTATGTGCATTTTATGTGAAAAATAAGTGTACATATCATGCTATTGAAAACATGACTCCTTATGAAATGTGGTATGGCCACATTCCTTTGGTAAGGCATCTCGGGGTCTTTGGTTCCACTTGATATGCCTTGATTCCTAAGGAGAAAAGAAACAAGCTTGATGTAAGGAGTCATAAGTGCATATTGTTTTGATACTCAATTACCACAAAGGGATATCATCTGTACTATGAGAAAAATAAGAAAATAATCCTTTCTAGAGATGTAATCTTTCTTGAATCCTCCAAGAATGATAAAACTGTTGAGAGTAAGCTTAATCATCTGGAAAGATTCACTTGTGTAAATTCATATCATGAATATGATGATGAGATTCCACATATTGAAGGGGGAATCCCTTTCTTAGATCAATCTCTGGAGTGTCCTTTTGAATCACCATCTCCCCCTCATTAAGAAGTTCCAACCACTTCATTAGAACCTGAAGTTCATTTGAATGATGTGATTGAGAGGATTGAAAATATGAGTCTCAATGAGAATTCAACGCCGTCTCAATTATCTGAGCAACCTGGACCATATCAGAAAGGTCCACCAAAATGGCTCATAAAAACACTTGAAAGTGTTCATCCTAATGATATCGGGAAGAGAAGAAAAATAAGTTACTTAAGACAAGATGGAGGTGATGTATATAATTCAAATTTAGGTGATGTAGGTGACATGGGAATTTCATATGATTGTGATTTGAAATTATCTACTAATTTTGAACCAAATTCCTTTGAAGAAGTCACTTATAATGATGAGTGGAAATAATCCATGTAGAAGGAATATGATTCTCTCATCAAGAATGGGATGTGTGAGTTGGTGGATCCTCCATTCGAAACCAAACCAATCAGACACAATTGGGTATTCAAGAACAAGTAGAAACAATATGGCTCCACTTGGAAAACACAAATCAAGGTTTGTGGAAAATGGATTTGCACAAAAAGAAGGTATCGATTATGAGGAGACTTTTTCCCCCATAGAAAAATGGGCTACCATCCGTACTCTATTTTCTATGACAACACATAATGGATGGAAAATTCATTAAATGGATGTGAATATTTCTTTTTTGATGGAGACTTGAAAGAGAATGCTTTAATCAATCCAAAGGTTTTATTGTGAAGGGACAAGAATAGAAAGTATACAAGCTCATAAAATACTTATATGGCCTAAACCATGCACTGTGAGCCTTGTGTGAAAATCTAACTGAGCATCTTTTGAAATTGAATTTCAAGCACTACAATCTTAATGATGCAACTATGTTTGTCAAGAATGTTGGAAAAACTATTGTATATATTGTATTAGATGTAGATGATCTGTTGATAACATGTAACAAGGAAATAAATATTGTATCTATAAAGAAAACGTTGAAGAAAGGATTTGCAATAATAGATTTGGGACATCTTCACCACTATTTGGGCATTCAAGTGAATCAAAATTCAAAGTCCATATTCATCTCCCAAAAGAAGTATGTTCAATTTTTTTTGAACAATTTCAACATGACTGAGTGTAATCCTATTTCCACTCTAATTCTAAAGAAATTGACGCTCACATAAAATGAAGGGAATGAATCTGAGGATGCAACCAAGTACAAACAAGTTTTGGGAAGTCTTATTTACCTTACCATCACTAGACTAGATATTTCATTTGTTATTGGAATTCTTTCCAGGCTCATAAAAAAACCTTGTGAAGGATATTGGTCTATTGCAAAAAGAGTTCTAAAATACTTGAAGGGAACTAAATATTTTGAACTAAAGTACTCTAAGTTGAATGAATTCAACCTGATTGGATATTTTGATTCAAAATTTGTTGGGGTGAAATAAAATGGAGTTTCAACTTTAGGCTATCTCATGAGTCTTGGATCAATAATTGTCTCTGGGAGATCACATAAATAGTCAGTTCCAACAGATTCTACAACAGAGGTAGAATATGTGGAAGTTGTAGAAGCAATGAAAGATATTGTGTGGATCAATAAAATACTTGAATATTTGTAGGAGAAATAAGTGAATTCTACTCCTCCTCTAGTTGACAATTCTTCTGTAGTCAAGTTGACCAATAATCCCAGATTCGAATATGATATAAGTAAGCACATAAACACAAAATATCATCTGATTTGATATCATGTAGAGGTAAATACTATTCACTTGAGACATTGTTCCAAAAATGAGGAAATTGAGGACATCTTCACGAAAGTGCTTGGAAGAGAAAAAATTGAAATGTTCATAATGATGCTTGGACTCACAAACACCCCTTCAGATTAAGGCAAGGATGTTGGACATGTAATCCTTGGTATTTTGTTTCTTGCATAAATATTATTGTAAATATATCTTAAAGGATAAATATGAAGAGTCATAGATGATAGGAAGAGTCACCTAGAAGGGGAAGACCAACAATAATCCATTTGTATATTTATTGAGCTTCAGGTTAATGAAATAATCAAGTGTGGAGTTACAATTCTTCCCATACCTTTCCTGTCAATGGTATTAGAGATGTAATCTTTCTTGAATCCTCCAAGAATGAAAAATCTATTGAGAGGTAGCTTCAAGATCATCTGAATATATTCACTTGTGTAAATAAATATCATGAA
The DNA here is from genome assembly GCA_000966675.3 of Picea glauca. Classification (NCBI taxonomy): domain Eukaryota; kingdom Viridiplantae; phylum Streptophyta; class Pinopsida; order Pinales; family Pinaceae; genus Picea; species Picea glauca. Next base: position 1,467,891 of record JZKD02S1697452.1, read on the forward strand.
TATAATGATGATATTTCACATATTGAAGGGGGGATACCTATCTTGGATCAATCTATGGAGTCTCCTTTTGACGCACAATCTCCCCCTCATGAAGAAGTTCCAACCACTTCATTGGATTCTTAAGATCGTTTGGATAATGTGATTGAGAGTATTGAAAATATTAGTCTTGATGAGAATTCATCTTTTCAATCCTATCATTATACTCGAGAGAATGAAAAACATACAATAAAATGAGATTAGCATATGATATCAATGAGTGATTGTTTATAGGATTTACCATCCAAGAGACTAAAAACACAAACAATATGGGATAAAGTGAAAAAGTCCCGAAGTAAACTCAACCTAGTGTGAAGAGGGATAAAGGAGAGAACTAGTTAAGAAAGAACTAGATAGCTAAAAAACTCTATTCACACTGAAAATCGTAAGGGTCAAAAGCATAAGAAAGTCATCAATGCAAGTTGGAAAAATTGTTGTATATATTGTGGTGTATTTAGATGATGTTTTGATAATAGGGAACAATGAAGGATATATTGCATCCATAAGAAATAATTGAAGAAGGGTTTTGAGATCACAAACATGGGACATCGTGGGGACATATTCACTACTACTTGAATATTGAAGTAACTCAGCATTTAAGGTATATATTAAGCACCCAAAAACACATTGGAGAGTTTTTAAATAAATTTGGCATGGCTGATTGTAATTCTCTCTCTACTCCAATGAAGAAACAATTGAAGCTAACATCGAAAGAAGGGAACGAATTTGAGGATTCAACTAAATATAGATGGTCTGTGGGGATTCTTATGTATATTACCACTGCTAGACTAGATATTTGATTTGTATTTGGGATCCTTTCTAGGTTCATGTAAAAACTTTGTGAAGGACATTGGTGTGGTGAAAAGAGTGTTCTAAGGTACTTGAAGGTATTGATGTTTTACTTGTACAACTAGAAATTACGGTTCTTATTTATTATAAAAATTCTTTAGTACATTAGTTGCATATATAAGATCATTGAAAGAGAGGCAATCACAGAAACAAAAGAGACACAAATATTGTCATGGGAAACCCTCTATGAGGATAAAACCCAGTAAACTTCATCAATATAGATTAACCAACCAAGAACAATGCCTCTCTCCTCGAGAGAGAACTAATAAGGAAAAAGATCCTTTTCTACTCCTTCACTACGAAGAGTAGTGCACTACTTAACCAAGAGATACCAAGAGATAGACGAAAACCCTCCTTCAAGTCACCCCCAGTTGCAATATCTTCTCTTCCAAGACTTGCACACTTTTTTCTCTTATTGCAGAGATTATGAGTGAGTGAGTAAGTGAGGAGATAGACTCCCTTATAAATAGTAGTATGGCCTCCTTAAATTAGGTCTGGGCCGACCTGTCAATTTACCCTCCTAAATTACATTTAATTGTCAAGGCACAATAGGGCCAACTTTTACAAAGGCACAATAGGGTCATCTTAATAAATATAATATAATAACATTCTTTAGGGTTTTTCTTGGTCAAATACAATAAGGATATCTTATGAAGCTACTGAATCTTCAACACTCCCTCTTAGAAAGGAAGGTATTCTTCTTGTCACAGTCATCATCATTGTTTCAACGCTTCTGCATACTTGGTGATTGTCTTGCTATCAATAACAGATCTATATATCATAGGAAGTACTACACTTTCACCAGAATAATGTACCATCCTGTGTTGGGGTTAACAACCTATGTTGGGGTAGCGTACCAACTTGTGTTGGGGTTACCAACCTATGTTGGGGTAGCGTACCAACATGCATTGGGGTTATCAACCTACATTGGGGTAGTGTACCATCATGCATTTGGGTTACCAACCTATTCTAGGGTAGCGTACTAGTCTATGTTTTGGTTACCAACCCATGCTGGGGTAGCGTACCAGCTTGCATTGCTAGGGTAGTGTACAAACCTACATTGGGGTTACCAACCTATGATGGGGTAGCTCATGAATTCAATCTACTGGGGATTGCATCACCTCCCTCTAATGGGTATCACATCACTTCCCGCTACTAGGGAACACACCACTTCCCACTACTGGGAAATCCTTTCTGGATCACTCCAATATTTTCTCTAAAATTTTCAAACTTAACTATGGATAGAGGTTTGGTCAACACATCTATTACTTGCTTGTCGGTAGGAACATACTAGATATTTACTTCTCCCTTTTGTATCATAATGGTACTTTATCTCAATTAGCTTGAACTTGTCATGACACACTAGGTTCATTGACAACTTTATGCAACTTTGGTTGTCATAAAAGATACAGGTTTCCTCCAACTCAAGATCAAACAATTATACTATCAAATTATGAAGCCACACTTATTCGCCACAAGATGACCATGTTGCAACATACTATTATTCTGTGGAACTGAGTGCCATATAGGTATACTTCTCCCTCGATCATGAGATCATAACTGATCCCATACTAAAGAAACATCTGGATGTACTTTTTTGGTCTGTGACACTGCCTGCCCAATCTGAATCTGTGATATTACCTCACACTCCGAGATATATCTGGGTCCATAATCGATTGTAACTTTTAGCTACCTCATCACATGCTTTTTCATAATCAGGTGAGAACGTATTTCACCACAAAACATATATCTGTCCTCGTGTTCTTTGAACCAAATTTTGACATCACATTGTACCAACCTGGTACACTTGCTCGACTGCAATTTAATATACACAATCATGTGTTGGATCTATGTGCTTTCTGCAAATCAATATTTGTTTCATTGGTTGAGAATATGTACTCTACTCTCTCTACAATTATTCCTTATGGAACTGGGACTCTACACCTGCAATTTGTCTTTTTGAGGCTGAGAATGACTACTCCATTCTCACTGTAGCTACTGAACTTTGAGAGTATCTCCTCTAGTACTCCATCACAATAACAAATTCATCTTCTCTCTCTAAATATGATACTGCACCGACTTCTTTTAATGGAACATGGTTTTTATATATAAACTTCTTATAGTTACTGGAGAAAGTGTACCATCATAGTATTCTCCCTCTTGCTGGGAAAATCCTCTTGACACAAATCAGTCTGTGTACATATTTATACTATTATTTGCAATATGCTTGATGTACTAGATCAATCTTGGAATTCACCACTGACTTCTCTTCTAGTCTCAAGGAAAAATCCATATCCCAATCCTTCTGGCTAGCTCCCTCCTCTGTCACTAAAATAAGGTAATATTCCCAAGAGATTTCACATCTCCTAGAAGTTTCTGAAGATATGATCTAGTCTTCTCAACTCATGGAATCTCTCTGTCAGTCTTGGAGGATGTCTCCTTTTTCCCATCTGATCTTCTATGAGATTAGGCTCACTCTAAGTCTCCATGCTCCCTCTGAAGCTTGACTCCATATGAGTCTATATAATATTCAGAGCCATCTTCTCCCTTTGATATGGCTCATCAATGCTATATCGATTTTCATCATGCAAAGTTTCATGGGACCATGATGATCTCTTCTTGATTACTGCAATGGTTCTGGGTAGGCCCTTCTGGATCTACTAATTTTTCATGATGATATGAAGAGTGATGAATCTGTGCCATCTGGCCCTGGGAGTAACTCAATCTCAAATATAGGGACTATTATGCTTGCTCCCTTTGAACATTGACCTCTTTTGAGTCTAAAATAACCTGAGAGTCTCTGTAGGATATAATTGGTGTTGGATACCAAGCCTTAAAATTAAAATCTAAGTCAGACTTCAAATGAATTATGCTTCCTATCAAGGTGGCTTCATCATCCATTGGCCAGGTCTTCTCATCGAGAAAATCCAAAACACCGTGAGTTCTATTCTAATGTGCTCGTTTTACCATAGACAATGTTGCATTATTGTCACCCAACCATAGGAATTTACATATGCCACCCTCGAACACATAAACTATTTCTTGATTTTAAATGAGACCTTGTTGGATTCCCATACCATGGATAATTATCCAACAAGATAAGATAAAAAAATGCATAAAATCTAATGTTAATAAACTTAAAATTGAAATCAAATGGAGAGTGAACACCTGGAGCGTGCATTTGTCAGACTACTTTCTTTGATATGTATGATGTCTAGATGAATATTGATACTTCTTCACAACTTGTACTTGACCCTCATGATACAACAATTCTCCATCTCTTTTACTTCCTGAAGTTTTAGTGTGGAAGGAAACGAGATATATCTATCAATATCACTTGATATGAATCAAGTTATTCAGGGGCAGTAATTTATATATAAAAAAAGATATAGTTCATCCGGATCATCTTCTTTTGTTGTTTTCTGATTAGGTTCATGTTCTCCAATGAAATGAACATGATGCATGCTATCACCCAGTTTGTAGTTAGGATAATGGCTTGATGAAAAGAGGTCAAACTGGCGTAACTGAACTAATCCCACCCACTGTCACCTCGATGGGAAGGTTATTTTTGTTTAGGGAGGTAAGGCCCAGGGGAGACGTCCCCGATGACCTGGGGTTTTGAGAAGGCAAGAAGGCTTAGAAGGGCTAAGTGATAATAATCCCCCTTACAAGTCACCACCTGATAATAAAGTTCTGGCTTATAGCCAATAAAGGTAACCAGAAGTAATAACCAATAAGAGTACCTACTTGAGACAAAGCAACAAGAAACTATATAGGAAAGATAAGAACGATAGTTGCACAAAGGTGTTTATAGCACAACAATATGACAACAACAACAGGGTTAGAAGAATTAGTCTATGCTAAGGTTAGTAAGAGTTAGGGTTTGTTCAAAGTATTTAGTTTTTTGAATGATCAAATTACTCAACACACAAGGCCTTAGATCAGTGCGCTCCTAGGGTATATGGAGTCAAAAGAGGATGGAAGGGCTGAAGGATTAAGTGATGATGATGAAACTAAGGAAAATAGAGTTAAAATTTGCAGTGTTGCTATGGCAAGGCCTCAAAGATGAAACCCTAGGGGAAAGATGCTCACTTTGGTGTAGAAATTCTAGGCCTCAGTGCTCTCTCCTCCTTCTTTAGCTCAATGGAAAAATGACTAGTTTAATCAAAGATTGCATAAAACTAAGACAAGAAGGTTTGCAAGATATGTGTTGCTATGGCAAGGCTTTACTAGGCAAACCCTAGGGAAAATCGACTCACCAAGGTGTAAATACCTAGGCCTTGGTGCGTTTTCTCCTTCTTAGCTCAACAAATAAGAAAAATGGCTAGCTAGAAGAAGATGGATAAAGTGTTTCTATGGAAAGGCTCTATCCTCTTCAACAAATCAAATGGATCAAAATCTTGATGGGGACATGAGACAAGGACATTAACTAGTGCTTGTCACCTAGGGTTTGATTCAGCAAAATATAATAACATATGCAAGTAAATGAAACTAAAACCATTCAATTAAGAAGTGTTTGCATAAATTCACTTACATAAACCAAGAAACCGTGTAGCAAAACCCTAGTTGTAACACCTTCCACCAAGAGAAATGCCAAAAATGCCAAATAAAATCTTCCTTCAACAAGTGCGCCTCAATATTTCAGCCAATAACCCTAATAAGGGCACAAATTTCAGACCTCACTAATGAGTGAGTGAGAGATGATGAAAAAATGAAGGTAAAAACCTTCAGTTTATACAGTAGCAATGACCTAAATTACATTTTAGGTCATTAAATAGTCGACATGACCAAAATACTAAAATCATATTGTTTTACATTAAATGTCTTAAAATTAAACCCTAATCAAGAAATAGTGAGACATCATCCCCTTTCTAGGGTGACGTTATCCCTTTTTAGGGAAAATGAAACCTCATGGAGAAAAGCGTTATCCCTCCTTGGGCTTCTCCAAGCTGCCACACGTTCCAAAACTGCCATATCTTCCTCCCAAAACTTCCATACTATTGGGTTATGTCATGGGCTTTATGGGAAATGTCCTAGGCCTTCCAAGGCCACCTTTCATGTGGAGAGGGATCAACCCCCCTAGCTGCAGGTCTACTCAGCTGCCTCTAGTTGATTCTTCTACTCTTCCCTGGTACAAACGCTATGCCCTATCTCTATCCCCTGTTGGGGTCTCAACATCCATCTGGTGGGCTCTTCAACCCCATGGAGGTCTGAAATGATCATCTCCCCATGTGTACCTGTCCAACATGGTACCTATCCATTGGGCATGATCCTGCACATCAACAACTATGCCTTCTATGGGCTCATAAGTCATAGGGATCATAGTAATGTCAAACACATCTAATCATAAATATTTATTAAACATGTGAATAAAACCCCTTTACCCCAATCAAGTGCTCAAAGAGATTATACAAGTCTACCATACAAGTTTGGGGGAAGTGACAGGATGTCCTATTGGGCTAGCGTCTACTGGTAGAGGGACGTTTCTAGAAAGTATCAAATCCAATTCATGTAAGTGGGTGAGGTGGATGGGTATGCCTGGGAAAAAGGTATAGTGATAGAAGGGATGGCTTACCATTGGGTGCCTTTGTGGAGGGTGACCTGCACATGTCATGGATGCATATATTTCCAAGCCCATCCATGCCTTTTAATCTTTATTTTTTCCAAGATGCTAATCAAAGGACCCTTTCCTGGCTTGGTGACCAGTGGTGGCAATGTTAGCCACAAAAATTTCATGGAAATGAGAAGGTTAGTAATGAGACCCCCTTTCTCTTGGTTATGCCACCAAGAGCCACTACCCTGGCATGGTGACCAAATATTGGTAGTGTCATACCAATATATGCTCATGGACCTAATAGGTCGTCTCGTGATGAGACCTCCTATCCTCTAACCAAGTCTTGTCTTATTGTTTTTTATCTTTTTATTGTTTTTTCTCTCAATAATTTAGTCAAGGGACACTGCCCTGCCTTGGTGACCAGAGGTGGCAATGTTTCCCATAAGTACTTTCATGGAAATGAGAAGGTTGGCATGTGATGTGAGCCCCTTTATTTTGGCTATGCAACCAAAATACACTACCATGATGTGGTGACCATATGCTAGTAGTGTCATATAGTTAGGCACCCATGGACCTAATGAGCTAGCTTGTGATGAGATCCCCCATCCCTAAACTAGGTCTTCATTTATTTTTTACAGGTCCCTCTATTTCTGGCTGAGAAACCTTTTATTTATTTCTTAGGGATCCCTGGGAAAAACATCTCAAGGTTTTATTCTTAGGATTTTATTTTCATCTTCTTTTACCCCCCATGCATTTATCCCATTCTTCCCACAAGGTAAGGTACAACCCCTAAATGAATGGCTAAACCTATGCCTAGACCAATATAACGTGATGGGTTAGAGGGAAATAAGATGGAAAGTGGTATGTATGATGGGAACAAACAATGGCTTTTCAGAAATCCCCCCAGTGGCAACTCAAAACCTAATGGACACAAGCTTGCTAGGGCATCCTATGATTCCCCCCAGACATGGTTAAGTGCAAAACCATAAGATCCAAGCACCTGTTAGAAATAAAGGAATTAAATGCACATATTCAAAGGTTTTGAGGATCATAGTGACACATACCATGATATCCAGACTCATTACCTCATGGAGAAAGAACCATCTCTAATGCAGGACCAAACCGAAGGTGATGGATGCTTCTGATGCTGCTAACAAAGTGGAGGCACGGAAAGGGGGAAAATATGGGCCCTCTAGGGCCATTCTCAAGTCGATCTGGCTCTTGGTACTCCATGTCTAGGACCTATGGGCCTCGAGACATAATATCCTAGTTATCCCTGAAAGTGGGGGATAACATCTGGCTCCAACTCTGGGACATGTGCTTACCGTAGAGCGCATAAGAACCTCAACATATCTGGCATAACCTACAACCTACTTGATCTCAATAGAAAACATTAGTAACCAATTGGGGTGGTGATACCACCCTAGCATATATAAGACTGAAATAAAGCAATTATAAGCGTGAATGTGAAAGAAAACTATTCTAACATGCAATGTAGATGGTATAATACAATGAATGAAAAATGCATACCTACTTACCTATACTTACCTATGAGGTCAGGTTCCCCCACCTTGGTGAGGTTTGAGGAGGTGCTCGTTGATCAATAATGGGCCCCTTCTTCCTTCCAAAGTGCACAAGTAGTATGAGTCATCCACTGATTCTCTTCCAACTTTGAAAGGTCCAAGCCATGATTGAGTACTTCCTTTGACATTAGTTGGCTCTCCCTTCTGGGTATCCCACATCCACACTATGTCCCCTTCCTTGTACTTTCTGATTTTGGTACTTGGTTGTTCCTTGAACGACCTCGATGTATTGTGTGGAGGGAGGGGGGTGGGATTCTACTATAAACACTTCCTGCCAGGAAGGATGAATCAATACATCATCTTCTGATGTTTTTAGTATCTTCACAGTCCCGACTTCCTTGTCTTTATACTTTTCTAGGAGTTTTTGGTAATCTTCTTTCTTGGGCCACTGAATCTGATCAAATCTTCCTCTATTGCAAAAGACATATAATTCAGTGAAAACTTAGGAAGATTTTGTATCATTAGCTCATGTGTTTTTTCATCTTTGATGGGATCTCTAGGTTTTTTCACATGAGTTGTAGTCATAGGTACATTCAGGAGATGACCTATAGTTCCATGTTTCAAAGGTATATTGACATAAGCGAGGTCCATCTCAAGAGTACCTCCCAGTTTTGTAGCAAACTTCCTAGACAACAACATCCCCCACACATATGGGACGTCTACTACCACTATGTCCATGTGGATGAATTTATTGGGGTATTCTTTAAGCTAAACTTCGACATTCTCAATCACCCCATGTGTGGGTATGGATTTAGATTCAAAGCTACACACCTTCCTGTAAGGTCATGTGACTTTTAAACCTACTTGTTGCATGACCTTGAGGGACATCATGTTAGCACCGGCCCTTGAATCCAGCATGTAGTTGTTGAGGCTCTTGTTATTCATTATAAAGGTCATGAAAAAGGGAGGATTCTCATCGTATTGCACCCTAAAGTGATCATCTTGAAACATGATAGGAGGGTCCATGGGTCCATCTGATTCTTTGAATAAATTGTCAAATCATTCTTTGACAGACGGTACCTTAATGAATTCTTTCAAAGTGATGGTTACATGCATATTAGATAACGCCCCTTCAAATTCAAAGTTCAAGTCCCCCTTCTTGGTTTTGGAAGTTTTAGAGAGGATAATGTCCGAGGGTGGAGATTTCGTTTGAGTTGCTACAGGAATGGTAGAGATGGGTTGGTTCAGCTTCTTTCATCTATACACCTAGAACTCTTGTTTCTTCAACTTTTCTTTCGATTCTTGGTCTAGGTTGTTTATTAACGCCATTCTAGCCAACCTGGTTGTTTCTTTCATGCCCTCCCGATCCTCTTCAGCGGTGATATTTATTTGAGGGCCTTCCATGAGATGTCCCATATTGTTCACTTGTTCATGGAAATCATTGTTATAATGACACTCATGTTCCCAATGGGCTTCACTACACTGCAAACACCAAGGGTTTTCATCCATGACATTTGCAGGAGAGAAGGTGTTTGGAACCTCTTGATCAATCTTTGGTTTATAGAATTGGTTCCCCTTTTGGCATTGTACTTTGTACAGGACCCTAGGTCCTTGGCTCTGGGCTCTTTCCAAGTTGACAATTCTACTCATCATTAGCTCTTGATTTTTGATCATGCCATCCATGGCTACTTGTAATGTTTCCATACTGGTGCAATGGTCGGAAGCAGGTTCAGTATTGTGGACTATCTTGGGTTTAGTGTCCATATTTCCCCTTGGATTTGTGAAAGGCTAAATCTCAGATGAATGGAGGTTGCATTCAATATTGGTAGCCAATTCTTGAGCTTCTTCGATTGTTTGGGGGTTCTTGTCTCTAAGGAGATACCCTAGTTGACCCGTGAAAGACTTGGTGTAGATGTAGACAAGGTAATTATCGGTTGGATGATGGCTCACAGGAATATTTTGCAACGGGGTTTCAAGCCTGGTGTGGAATTCTCGAATGGACTCATTCTCATGTTTCCAAAGGGAATTTAGCCTGGTTAGAAGCATGTTGGGGTCTTCTTTGATACTCCACCTCTTGATAAATGCTTCTTCTAGTTTGTCCATGGTTTTAATACCTCCATCAGGAAAAATATGGTACGAATTCCTTGAAGCATCAAGGAGGGTAGTGGAGAACAATTTCATGAATAGGTCTTCAACATCATCACTAACAGGGTGAAGTTGAAAAAATGCACAAAAATTTCTCATATGCTCTTCAGCACTGATTACATCAGTACCAGTAAAATTAGGCAAACACTTCTCATACTTGGGTGGCATTTTCCTAGGGTATCCTGGTATAGATGACATGTCTAGCAGCTTGAAGAGAGTACATGAACATTGTCTTTGATTAGTTCCTGGATTCGGTGCATTGGTATGAGTTGTTGTGGTAGACTTGGTGTTCAAAGGAAGATTTTCTCTGAAAAGTGATTTCACAAAAGGAAATTTTCGGGGAGGAATTCTTCTGAAGGATTGAGGAGGATTTGTGAACCTCCTTGTAGTTTTTGGAGTCACGACATAATTTTCTTGAAACTATCAAAGAAAAATGGAAAACACCCTAAGTGGAGTCATGATGCAGTCCCCCTACTCCCCCCGTAGGGCTGTGCGACCTCCCAATCAATGGATATCCAATTCCTAAGTCGAAAGACTCTTTGGAACCTTAAAGGTCCCCTCCTATGTCTAAAAATATGCCCCTTGGCTTCATGGTGCAGGTCTAACAACAAACTATGACCTTCCCTTTCGCTCTGCTGCGAAAACTCAGAGTGTCGACGTTAGCTCCTTTTCAGATAAACCCTCTTTTGGTGTGACCTTGGGCTATGACCACGCAATTGCGGGCATGGCCACAAGTTCTTTGGGGTCAAACTTCTTTTCGGCTTGCATTGCTCCTACAACCTCCATGTGTCCTCTTAACGAAACAATGGTTTGGATTAGGGCCCACCCTTGATTGGTTAAACTCCTTGCAACTACTGTCCCCGCAATGTTAGGGGATCGTTGATCTCACTATATTGACGATAACTTCTAAATCATGGATTCAGACTTGCACGCTTCAAATCTACGAACCAGATCTATTCCCTCTGAAGCAGCGGTTGAGATCTCTTCACAATTCCGGACTTCGGGAATTCGAAATATCAAACCCAGTTTCTTTTCGTATGTCAATCCTCCAAAGTTGGCGATCTATGGACACCTATCCTACTCATCAACAGTCATGCTCTATCTTTGGGTGTTTGACTCTTCAAACCCATATCAACGGTCCATCGACCCCCTGCTCGATCGATGCTTGAGATCTCCTCTAGGTCTTCGAACTTATGAGATCTCAAATCTCAAACCACGCCTTTTCTCCCTTTCTTTTATCCAAAGGTGGTGATCTTTTGATGTGTATCCTCCTGATCTAAAGATCGAGGATTACTTTAGGAATTTACCTGGAGTGCATGGATCTACCCCACATCTCCCTTATATCCAGTGGCTACAAATCACTTTGGGACTTTACTCGGAGTTCAAAGACTCCCACCACGTCTCCCTTAGATCTCACGGTCCAGAAATCACTTCGGGACTTCCGGTCTTCGCACTTCGGCAATCTTAGTTCTCAAACTGAAAACACACTTCAAATTTTCCTTGGAGCTCGAGATCTGCTGACAAGTGTCTCCTAGATAAATGGATCACATCTCTTCAACTCTTTGGGATTCGAGTATTTCTACCTTTCACCTCTTACCTTCCTCTAGATCTCACGAACCATCGACACGTACCCTCCTGGATCTAATGGTCCAGATATGATTCAACTCTCTGGTTGTTCTTTCTTTGGAAGTTTCAAGTTTCAAACTCAAATCCTTATGAACTCGCGATATCTGACGGTTCACACTCACTTGACTGATCCAACATATGAGATTCACTTCAGACAATCTGATGTCTCAGGTCTATTTCAAATGATCGAATGGATGAGATTCCACTTCGGTGTTGCGAAGCTTTAGGCTTCGGGAATATCAAGCTTCAAGTCGTTCCTCCTCTTGAACTCACAACAATCAACGACTATGATTCCTCCTGGCGATCCAATGCTTGATATTTTCCCAGAACAATCTGATGGCTCAGATCGGTTCCTATGATTGAGCGACTAAGATTCTATTTAGGGGTTCCGGTTCTTCGGGCTTTGAAAACATCAAGTTTCAACCCCGATACGTTCTCTCTCCTCTATACATGAAATTTTAAAGCTCGTACACTTCCTTCTGATCCGACGACTGTTGGTCTCTTTTCACTGTGATCCAATGATCACGGTCCCTCTTCCTCTTGATCTTTTGATATCTCCCTCTTGGAATATTTATCCTCTTTCAAAGGTTCCAGACCTTTGTTCTCCCTATGAATCTGACTCTAGGATCTTGTCAACACTTGTGAAAAGTGTTATCTCTTCTGAGATTTGGTCCTTGAAAGGATTTTCGACTTCCCATGCACACCTTGTGTTATCGGGATTTCGAATAACTCAGTTTGAAGGATTTATTGAAAATAAATTCTTCTCCTCACCCACCTGGCAATCCTTTGCACTGGTTCTTCGAAGCTTGTTGGCTTCTTGACATTGTTCACACTTTGCACCTGGTCTAAGTTTCCCTTGTTCTCTCTGAACTTCTCTGATTCAATCCAAGACTCAGTGGATGAACTCCTTGCGTTCAAGATGCACACCTTTCATACAAGTATCAAAAGAGAAACAATTGAAAATCATCCAGTTTCATCATGAACTCCTACAATAAATCTCTCAAACAATCATGCATGAACGAAATAAACTCAAGAACACATATAGAATATAACAGTCATTTAATCACACAAAAAATGAACACAGTCCGAGCTTTGGGACAATTTTGTCTATTCAATTCCTTCATGAAAACAAAATTTCATACTATCATAGTATTTCTCCTACTCTACTCTATTCTACTGATCTCTCTGATCTCTATATCCTTCTTCCTATTCTGTCTATCTGTTACAATACAACAATGAAAAACCTATCTAAGGAATGCTCCACGAGCTCTCTGTCATGTCTGAAATATATCCTATCAAACTCAAAGTTGTTACCTACTTTTTCCTATTACAATAACTACCAGTTATTGCCAGATAGAGTCAACACTCCAGATATGCAATCTCTTACAGTCCTTCACGAATTTACAAACAAGTTACAATTTTAAAATTGATTTTTACAAAATATACCATCAACCAATTTAAATTCTGAAATTAATGTTTCATTTGAAATTCTAGCATTGCTAAGATGTCATTCGTTTGTCTCCACGTGTGCGTTGTTGACTTTGAAGGCGATGCTCCTGCATCATACTCCTCTGGTTAAAAAAAATTCATGGACTCCTGTCCATGACCTTCTGAACTATTTTTCCATGCTTCAAAATACCAGGTTCAGTAACCCAACTCGCATCTTCCATTGGATGATCTTTCCACTTCACTAAGTATTCAGGGTATGTCTTCCTCCTAGTTTTCTTTCCATCCCTCTGTTCAATGATTTTTTCCATCTGAGGTTTTTCTACTATGGGAAATTTCTCTTCCCACTAAATTTATTTCTGATCATATGATTCTCCTGCCTCATCTCTCCTGCAAGGATACAGGTCTGCAACATTGAATATCAGTGATATCCCAACATTGTCTGGAAACTCAATCTCATATGCATTGGCTGTGAATTTTCTGAGAATCCTGCATGGTCCTATCTTCCTCATCTTCAATTTGTTATACGTTCCCCTTGGAAACCTCTCTTTTCTCAAATGAGCTAAAACTTCATCTCCAACTTCGAATTGAACTTCTCTCCTCTTTTGATCAACTTTTCTCTTGTATTTTTGGATGTTGTCCTGTAGTTTCTCTTTGACTCTATCATGAAGTTTCTTCATTTTTGTTGCAAAATCCTCTACTCCAACACTTCTGAACTCATCTTGATCCAGATATCTCAACTCTGTAATCCCTCTAGGTTGTATATGTTGGCACAAGGGCAGACCCAGGGTTCAGCTCCAAGAGAGCACCAACAAGCCCTAACTACTAGCCCTTTCGGCTACACCTGCGAAGAAGATGTTGTCTCACCCGAAGAAACTATGGGGGGGTTACAGGATAGAGATGTCTACAACCAAGGGAACTATCAAGTGGATCCAACACTAGAAAAATACAACATGCATATATCACTTATCAGCTTAGATCTATTCCACACATCTATCAGATCAACCACAGTAATGCAATAACAATATATCAAGGAAAAAGAACATAGCATCAATCACACACACAAGACAAGATATATGTGGTTCACCCTCTCTCTAGGGCTACGTCCACAGAACTGTGACTGTGCTTTATAATGTATTAAGATGAAGCATACAGTTCTTGTCTAGCAGGTCTTCTTTATTCTTCTCTCTATCTCTCCCCTCCCTATGCACCCAACTGCAGGGTTGATCTTCACACCAAATGAATATATTACAATATAGAAGTCTCTTGTACTCAAAACTTCTCTCTCACACAATATTACTCACTCGATCACACAACAACAATAGTAACAACAATGACAACCACCCATCCCAGGTCCTCTTGAACTCAATTTATACATTATAATCACTCACCGACATCCTTAGGCCGAAGCCTAGGTGTCAAAACCCTAGATACCAAAACCTTAGGTGTCTAAAACCCTAGGTCAACTTGACCCACATTTTCAGGGCTTCACCAATCTGTCTTTCCTTCCTTCTCGTGCAGTGCTCCAAATAATCCAACGGTGGGTTTTTCCCCTTATTGAGTTGTCCACGATCCTTCTTCCTTATTGATCTGTCATCCTTGATCTCCTCATCCAATGACTTTCTTCTGTTTACTTCGCTCCGTCTTTTCTTCTCTTTTTCTCACTTTGACCCAGTGACAGTCACTGTGTCTTCTACACAGTTTGCATTTTTCTTTTTATTCCTTGAGCTTCACTTATTTCCATAACCAAGGGCCAACATGCCCCCAACACTCACCTGTGACTTGTTCCGAGGAACTTCAGATCTGACTTTTCTATTTTACTTCGACTTCAAACTGCGCAGTGCAGCCTTTGCTTTCCGCTCTATGCCTCGTCTCCTTCCTTCCTTGTGCAGACTGTCTTTTATGTGTATGGTACCTAGTTTAAATTGCACCTGGTACCTAAACCTTTTTCCTTATGCTTTTACTTAGAGATGTGGGGCAGCTGGTTCTCATAGTACAACTTTAGTTGGATCCCATTCACTAATCCTTCCTTCCATTATCCCTTCAAAGTCTTCAACTGAGCAACTCCTCCTGCTATAACATAGACGATCTCATATGGACTGAGCCAATGCGTTCTGAACTTCCTAGGATGTTTTATGAAATTACTTTCATATACCAGTACTAGATCACCTTGTTGGAATGCCTTCTTCTTGATGTGTCTATCATGATAGACCTTTTCTCTTTCCTTTTGCACTTGTTGATGGAATCCTGTAATAAATTTGTCTTCTTCTAGTTAGAGAAAATGTGAAAGCCTCTCTTGAACATCACCAGTGTCATCCATATCTGTAAAGGAAACAATTCTTAAGATTGGTACCAAGTATTCCAAGTATTCCATTGGAACAATGGCTTCGAGACCATATACCAACTTAAAAGGGGTCTTCATTGTTAATTTTTTGCAAGTGGTTCTATAGGCCCATAGTACTACTGGTACTCTTAAATCCCAATCATCCATGTTTACATTGCAAATATTCATCAGCGTTGTCTCCAAGATCTTGTTGAATGCTTCCACTGTCCCATTTTCTTGTGGATGGTAAGGCTTTTGGCATACTTACAGAGAGAAGGCAACGTGTGCATGTTTGTCATTGATGGTGTAGATCAACACAATCAAAAGTGCAACGATAATGGCATGGAAATGGAAAGATCAACAGTGAAGAGAAACAATGATCAATGGATCCCATTCAGAATTCCCAACGACCATCAGATCTTAATTCAGATAGGAGGAGCGCCCAGTAGAAGAGAACAGATCTCAGGCGTTAGATCTGAGCTCGAAGACCAACCCTCGTTGGATCCAGAAGAAGGAGCACGATCTTTATGTGAAAGATGAAGTGGGCTTACAAAGTCTTGAAAGCAGAAGGACTATCCATCTTCAAGAAGGACATGTGACGAGCGACTAGAATTTCGCTGACTTACACATTGGAGGAGTCAATGGAGCATGATGTGGGAACTTGCGATATGCGATATCCTGAAATTATCTGGGTTGTCGGATCGAGGATTGATCTGAACCCTTGGATCAAGGGTCATGGACTGTTGTATGCAAACTACACATGGTGAGAGGTCATCTTTTCGCTGACTGGAAATTCAAAGGAAGGAGGAGCTCTATCCTTTGAAATCGTGAAATACAAAATCGTAATTCAATCTGAATCGTTGATCAAGGTAGAGCGTGGACCGTTGATCTGGCTCCATTTTGAAGTTTCGGATACCATATGTTAGAGGAGTCAAGGACACTCACTGAAAAATCGTGAAGCACCTTTTTGGTCCAGCTTGTGGTCACCGCTAGTGGTCACGTGAGGGGAAGAAGCTAGCAGTGCTAAGCTCCATTTTGGAGTTTTGGCGATCGCGACTTGGATTGTTGACACCCTTCATCATAGGAATGCCGAAATGATAAATCACAAAATTCAAATTTTGTTTAGCGCTCGGTCACAGCTAGTTGGCATATGAGATAAACGTGAAATCCTATGGATTTCATCCAATGGTGTTGTTTAATTGGTAATCTGCTTGAAGGGCTATTGTTTCTCTTCACGATTAATTGTTCAGTTATGATTCAGTTAGTAGAACTGAATCATGGTTCTTGGACGGTTGGCGATTCAGTTGCTATGGTGTTTTTGTCCTAGGAGATTCGAGGTGTAACTAAAGGGGTTGGAGTGAATAAAAGATATATGTAGTGACTATGTGGGGTTGGTTGTGCTCACGGAAAAATGAGGTAAAATGGGAGAAAGGAAAATCACAGAATGCACAGTGTGAGATAAAACTCAGAAATGATAAACATAAGCTAAACATAACAGAAAAAGGTGAAGAGAATAGAATGAACAGATATCAAAGAGAATGAGAAGAATAGAGAAAGAATAGATAGAAAGAGATAGCAATTCAAGCCAAGTATGAACAAAGAAGAAGAATATTGAAGCAGAGAATATTTGCAGAACAGAGAAGAAGTGGTAAGAATCGATATACCTGTATTGTTGCTTATTCAATCATTTATGTACACTCAGCAAGGTAGGGTGGATCTAGGGAGGAATGTGGTCCTCTGATATTCAAGTTGGTTCTTGAATATTGGAAGTTGTATCTTCCATCTAGTTGTGTCTAGAAAACTGGGTGGTAGGGTGGTGCTCGAGAAAACACATAGTTTTCTGTATGCAATTTGGTGCTTGTATAAGTCCAGTTGGTGCTGGAACATTTAGGGAGTTGATGCTTCCTTCTAGTGGGTGCTAGAGAAACCAGAGAGTCGGTTCTCTCAACAAGTTGGAGCTTTTAAAATAGAGGTAGTAGCCTCACTTTGAGTTGGTTCTCAAACATAGATGATGTACAGAACTTAAAAGACTGCCTATCATTCGAAGAAGAAGAGGTTTTCTCCCTTTATGGGTTTCCTCGAGAAAATATGTCTCTGTGTATATATTATGTGTGACTGATGTTCATTCTTCATGTTGTTCATATGTTGTATAATATTGATGGTCACTTGGAAGAGATTAAAAATTGTTTGAATAGTCATAAATTGTTTAAGCACAGTAACAACTGATTCACCACCCCCCTCTCAGTTGTCTTAGTATTTTCAACAATTGGTATTAGAGCAAGGTTTCTTTATTTAAAGGTAGATCTATAAGCTTAAACGTGACAAGTCATGAAGGGACTTCAGCCAATAAGCCTCCTCTCTTTGATGGAACAAATTTTTCCTTCTGGAAGATTAGAATGAGAACATACTCAATGGCCTTAGGTGTTGATGTTTGGGATGTAGTAGAGACTGGATATGTAAAGCCTGTTGTGCTAGATTCCAAGGATGATAAGTTAGAATTTATCTTTAATGCTAAAGGAATGAATTCTATCTTGAATGTACTTGTTGAAGATGAGTTTGTAAAGGTGATGCATCTTGAAACTGTTAAAGCAATGTGGGATAAACTTATTAGAAATTATGAAGGAAATGAGAATGTAAAAGATGCCAAACTTCAAACATATAGATTGAAATTTGAACAACTAAAGATGAATGAAGATGAAACAATCAGCATGTATTTTTTAAGAGTTGAAGAGCTTGTGAATGCCAAGAAGGGTCTTGGTGAGAAAATTGAAGAATCATTTTTACTTCAGAAGATTTTAATATCTTTGCTTGATAAATTTAATCCAAAAGTCTCTGCAATAGAAGAACTAAATGATCTTAAAACTATGACTATTGATAAAATACTAGGAACTCTAACTGCATATGAAATGAGAATTAGCAAAGATAAATCCATCACTAGAGAAGCATCGTTTAAAGCAGACAAGAATATTGATTCAGAATTAGATGATATTGAGGCAAAATTTGTGAGAAGGTTAAAGAAAGGATCAGGAAAATATCAAGGAAAGATCCCCTTCAAATGTTTTAACTATGGTAAGATAGGTCATTTTGCATCTAAGTGTCCTCACCAGAAAAAGGACCATAACTCTGATGATGAAAATAAATACAAATTTAAGAAATATAGTAAAAAGAAAATTTTGTGTGCAAACAATTATGACTCCTCAGAAGACATAGATAGTGATTCATCCTGTGAATACAAAGTGAATGATTTTATGCTTATGGCTATGGGATATATTGATGATGAACATTTATGAGGTGAAATGGATGATGAAGAAGATGTGGTGGATATAGAAGGTGAATTAATCAGTGCTTTGGAAGAAATTGATAGACTCATATGTACGAAGAGAAAAAAAAATGGTTGTTGATGCAGTTTAAAATGAATGATAAAAAACCTGATGAAGACTTTGCTCTACTAAAAGTGGAGTTAGAAGAGGAAAATAAAATAGAATACATTTTGAAACAACAATTATTAGAGAAGAAAGTGAGGTGTGAAGCCTTAGAAGAAGAGATAGTAAAACAATAAAAGAAATGGAGAAGTTTAAGGCATTGTATCACCAAAATCTGTCAAGTATTAAAGCCTCAAAAGAATTAACTTCCATTCTAAATCATCAAAGGAATCCAAAGTTGAAATTTGACTTGGGCTAGGAAGAAGGATCAAGTAGTGAGCATCCAAGTTGTTATCACTCTGTAATTTCCTAGAGGTTGAAAAGAAGAAATATACAAAGGTAACCTTAACCAACCACTTTTAAAGCTGAGATCTAGCCCTTCCAGCTTCAGAGAGGGATCTCTCTGTACAATTTAGCTTTGTTTTGAATTTAGATATTAGGCTAGCTATAGAAAATGTCGGTTTTGTTGTAAAGGGTTTTTGAAATTGGTTGAGACAAATTACACATCCGTTGGGCTATGGGGTCTGTACTTAATCAAATCCGAGATGCAACCAGAAACGCTGAAGAAATCTTTCACAAGGCAAAGTAACAAGCTCACTGGATCTTTAATAATTTAATTGATGGACAGAAGAAAAGATAAGGGAAATAACTCCAATTAACAAGCACTTAAGAATCTCTTAACTGAAGATATTTAGAAGAAGAACATTAAAATCTATAGAATTGGAAACAGGGTATCAGGGATAAATCCTGCAACATAACGCTATTCGTATAGATTAGTTATAGAAAAACACGATGATCACAAAGCAAGAAAACATTTAACTGAGAAAATCACATCACCAGTGAAACCAGCGCAAGAATCCTGTGAAATGCCTCTTCTTTATTAATGGTGGATCTCGTCAAAAAGTTACAGCTCGATAACAGTCGGGTGTGCAAAACAACAACAACCCTCAATACATTGGAAAATGAAGTATTTATAAGACAAAATACATACGATCCTGTCATAACTGACCAGGACGCGTTCATGCTATTTTTAGAAAAACTAACTTAACTAAGCAAAACCATTTAGATGATTCATCATAACTGTATACTGAAATTTAGGGGTAGGCCGTTGGTGAGGTGCCTTCGCCACCTCTACTGACAGGACAGCTGACTGGAAGTGACAGCTCATCTACTAATCTAGTAGATCACACAGCTCCTCCCATCTGAGATGACCTGGCACTGTGACTTTAAGAAGTCGCCTGTACACTTCGTCCATATCCGTGTACTTAGAAAAAGTGGGCTTGATGACGAATATGTGCTTGATTTCATGTTGGATATCAATATCCAACTGCAGGGCTTCTACGAATTCTTTTCCCGTGATACTCCCTTGCACACCTGCAAACTTGGAAACGGATGCTTCAGCCAATTTCTTCATATAATCAGGAAGTGTCATCAATTTATCATTGATGACCTTCATGCCAGGCAATCCTTTTCTTTGCAGAGTATCTATCTTGTGGAAAAACTTCTGCACTCCTTGATCCATTACTTG
>JZKD02S1697452.1:1506937-1547802 GCA_000966675.3 Picea glauca
ATCATGACATTGACCTCCGACCCTAAGTCGAGGACCACATAGTCTATATCATATTCTCCTATTTGAGCATTCAAGTGTAATTCCTTATTTTTCCTTCTCTTTTTAGTGATTTGGTATAATTCCCTATTCAGTAAGGGGTCTATGTTCCCTAGATCATACTGTCTGATTAAATTTTTTAGTTCTTATACAATGCTCTCATCCTGAATCAACTTAATACAAGTATATAGAAATTCCATGAGATTTCTTACCTCTTTTCCTTCTCTTGGAAAAGAAGACTGATCAAATGCCAGAGGCATTCCATATTCTCTTACTTCTGGCTATGTCTTTGATGAAGAGCCTTGGTCTGCTTTGAACTATTTTCTTGCCTCCTCAAATATATTTGTTTCTTTCTTTGCATAAAAAAATTGGGTCTTCTCTACAACTTTCTTTATTCATGATTCTTCTGTAATCTTTCCTTGGGTTAGTCTGTCTTCTCTTGTAACAACGCCTCCTCTAGTTATAACAACGAATTCATGGTCTTCTCCACAAGTTTTAGCATATATCAACTGCACTTGTGGGTTCTGCTGAGGTCCTCATCTCTCCTGAAGCTTAGCCAGTAATGCTGGACATTCCTCAATAACATGCTCGAAGGAGTTGCAATAGCTGCAAGTGGTACAAGGGTTATGAAAATCCCTTGCTAGGTGTCCTGGATGTGCCTAGTTATAACATATTATCTATCCTCAGCCTCGACCCGTACCTCATCCTCATCCTCGTCCTCTGAATCCACCACGAGGATTGAAGTTTCCTCTCCCAGGGGAGTTATACTACGTAGTGTTTCCTTCTTGATGTACTTCGCCTTAAATTTTGTATATGTATCTTGACCTTTCATGCATGAGGTCATAAGCCCTACAATCTCTATCATCATGCCCCATATACTTACAGAATGTGCAATACAAATTTGTGGGTGTGTGGACATATTTTTGCATGTAATAGCACTCACCAGGGCGATGTCTATTTTGGCATACCTCGCACCAGGGTAAAGTGACTTGCTTCAAAGGGCTCGAAGATCCAGAGGCTAAGTATTCATGGAATAGGGGACAATGTTTCTTGTCATGGCCTTGTGATCTGCATTTGACACACCAGATGTCTTCTCTTTTATCGTTTCCCTTGTCTTTTTTCATATCTTCGACCTGCAGAGACAAACTAGTTAGCTGACTCAAGATCTGACTCATACTTGAGCTAGATTCTCCCATAGGGGTTGATTCTAACTTCATGGAGATCTCCAGCACCTCAACCTCTAAATCAATCTTTTGTTGCATCATAGGAACTCTGATGTGTGTTAAAAGGGTAGCAATGAACCACTCTTTGTTCTGCTCGTCTGGGATCTGAAAAGTCAATCGGCCTGTTAAGGTCTTGAATCTTTGATCGAATTCCCAAACGAGTTCTGTTACCTTCTTCTTGATCTCTTTAAAATCTGTGATACATTGTGACTCTGATTTGGGTTTCTTGAATTCTGTAATCAACGCATTCTTGATCTCATTCAGGGGCTTAGGTTGTGCAAGTCCTTGGACAAGCTTCATGTACTAGCTCAGTGCGCGATCCCTTAGGGTAGTACTAAACTGGGTTCTTTTAATATCTTTGTCGGTGACATTATTAATATTCCATACGGCTTCACATAGAAACTAGTGTTGATCAAGGTCTTCAGACCCATCTCCCCTAAAGATAGGGAGTCTCATATCATCTTCCATAGATCTTCCTAGGTTTCCTAGGTTTCTTGTCTGAGTATATACTAAACTGCTAGTAATAGTACTCTGAGGACTCTGGTGACTCTAACTATTTTGATTGCTTTGAGCTTCTGAATCAACATGAGGGATAATAGTACTTACTTCAGTAGTCTGTGCAGTTCCTGATGTTTTTGGCTCGTCCTTGCGAGGTTCTTCAGCTTTCCCTTCCTCTATCCTAGCGGGTTCTGAGTTTTCTTCGTCCGTCAAGTCTACCTCTTCTCCACTATAGAAACCCTCATCCCCATAGTTCTTCTTAAATAGGTTTGTAAGATGAACTTCTCTGAACGCTCTCCCACTACGCGTATGTCCAGCTTCTGTGTCATTGTCACTGTCCGAATTTTTTAACATTATCTTTTTCAAATCCGGCCACTCTACTGTATCTTCAAGATATTCTTCTCATGCAATAGGATCTTGATTTTCAACTTTAGAAAATGTAAAAAAAATTCCTCTGGGTCCCTTGAAGAAATATCTCTCGGCTTAGGTGTATGACTCTACTCTTTCAACAACAAACTCGGTGATGTACCCTCCAATGGTGTTATCAAACCAGTGATCTATTTCTCTTGACACGGCGTTATCGACTCTCTTGACCTTCTTGATCAATGCCGACATCCAAACCATAGGAGGTCTAGATCTGATCTCAAATTGGGTATCTACTAACCTAGCTAACCATTCATATAGCTCCTAATGGATTCCTCCAAAGAAAATCTCATGTATATCAGTAACGATATATCTCTCCAATTATTCCTTTGTACTAAGATTAGGGTTCTTTTTCTTGGCTTTAGCAAAGTCCTTTTCTTGATCCTCTATCCAATTTTGAATTTCTGTCTTTGATGGAAACCACCTTGACATTCCCTCAAGAAGATTCCTGTCCTGACAACGAAACCATTTGTTGGCACAGGGGCAGACCTAGGGTTCAACTCCAAGAGAGCACCAACAAGCCCTAACTACTGGCCCTTTCAGCTACACATGCGAAGCAGATGCAGTCTCACCTGAAGCAACTATGGGGGGGTTGCAAGACAGAGATGTCTACAACCAAGGGAACTATCAAGTGGATCCAACACTAGAACAATACAACATGCATATATCACATATCAAATTAGATATATTCAACACATCTATCAAATCTGCCACAGTAATGCAATAACAGTGTATCAAGGAAAAATAACATAGCATCAATCACACACACAAGACAAGATATACGTGGTTCACCCTCTCTCTAGGGCTACATCCATAAAACCGTGATTTAGAATGTATTAAGATGAAGCATACAGTTCTTGTCTACACTCTTAGATAGCAGATCTTATTTCTTCTTCTCTCTATCTCTCCCCTCCTTGTGCACCCAGCTGCAGGGTTGATCTTTGCACCCAGTTGAATATATTACAATACATAAGGCTGTTGTACTGAGCACTTCTCTCTCACTGGATATTACTCACTTGATCACACAACAACAATAGTAACAACAACGAAAACCACCCAACCCAGGTCCTCTTGACCTCTATTTATACATTACAATCACTCAAGGACATCCTTAGGATGAAACCTAGGTGTCAAAACCCTATATACCAAAACCCTAGGTGTCCAAAACCCTAGGTCAACTTGACCCGCATTTTCAGGGCTTCGCCAGTCTATCTTTCCTTCCTTCTCGCACAGTGCTCCAAAGCATCCAATGGTGGATTTTCCCCCTTGCTGAGTTGTCCACGATCCTTCTTCCTTATTGATCTATCATCCTTGATCTCCTCATCCAACGACTTGCTTCCCTTTACTTTGCTCTATCTTTTCTACTCTTTTTCTCACTTCGACCCAGTAACAGTCACTGTGTCTTCTGCGCAGTTCACATTTTTCCTTTTCTTCCTTGAGCTTCTCTTATTTTCATAACCAAGGGCCAATAGTATACCATACAAAATTTCAAATGGACTTTTCTCTGTGCTCCTATTCACTGAGTTATTGAATGCAAATTATGCTTGTGCCAGAATCTGATCCCATTGACGACCTTTCTCAGTGACTAATCTTCTTAACAAGTTTTTGAGACTCTTATTTACTACTTCAGTCTATCCATATGTCTGAGGGTGATATGTTGAACTAAAGGACAATTTCATCCCCAACCTCTTCCATAGAGTCCTCCAAAAGTGTCCTACGAATTTGGTGTCCCTGTATGAAACTATGCTCCTCAACAATCCATGTAGTCTCACTACTTCCCTAAAAAACAATTTGGCGATGTGTGTAGCATCGTTTGTCTTCTGGCATGGTATGAAATGTGCCATTTTTGAAAATCTGTCCACCACAACAAATATGCAATAACTCCCTTTTTGAGTTCTAGGCAATCCCGAAACAAAATCCATATTGATTGCATCCCATGACCTTTTTGGAATTGGTAATGGATGATACAAACCAATGTTTTCTTGTCTTCCTTTTGCATACTGACAAATTCTGCATTTTTTCACAAACGTTTTCACCTCTTCTGTCATGATCGACCAATAATATGAATTTCTTAGTTGTGCAAATGTCTTATCATGACCAAAATGTCCAACTAAACCTCCGATGTGTTTCTCTTTCGGCAAGTTATCTCTCATTGAGTATTTCGGTATGCACAATTGGCTTCCTTTGAGTAATATCCATCCTGGATCAAGTATTCATTCCATGGGTTTTTTTCTCCCAACAAAGGATTCTTGCATGCCTCATAAGCTTCCTTAAAATATACATCTTCTTTATACATCTCCTTGAGGTGTTCAAACCCTAAGGTCTCCACTTGGAATTCCTGTACAATCAAACTCCTCCTGCTCAAAGCATCTGCAACTTTGTTAGCAGTTCCAGCAATGTGCTTCGTAACAAAAGTAAAATTCTACATAAATTCTACCCATTTTGCATGTTTCTGATTCAACTTTTCTTGCCTTGTAATAAACTACAAAGCTTGATTATCATTGTACAAGACAAATTCCTTAGCAATTAGATAGTGCCTCCATTTTTCCAAAGCTTGAATCACTGCATAAAATTCCTTGTCATACATGGAATATTTTTGCTTGGTGTCATTTAGTTTCTCACTGAAATAAGCAATTGGCATATTGTCCTGACTCAATAATGCTCCAATAGCTAATCCACTTGCATCGCATCTCACCTGAAATATTTTTCCAAAATCTGGTAAGACCGGAATTGGTTGCTCTGTGATTTTCTCCCTAAACACTTTGAAAAAAATTTCATCTTCCTCTATCCAACTGAAGGACTTGTGTTTTTTCTTCATAGTGTCCACCATGGGTGCACATATACCACTGAAATTTCTGATAAATTTTCTATAAAAATGCGCTAACCCATGAAAACTTCTTACCGCAAATATGTTTCTCGGTGATGACCACTGTTTGATCGCTCTCACTTTTTCTAGATCCATCTTCAATTCATTTGAAGAGATCATGAAACCCAAATATATGAGCTCCTTCTTAATAAAAGAACTCTTCTTTAGATTTATCAACAACTTCTCCTGCTGCAACTTTTCCATCACTGATGTCAAATGCCTTAAGTTCTCTTCCTTTGTCTTACTGAAGATTAGTATGTCATCTAGATATACTATGAAAAAATTGCCTATGAAGTCTTTCAACACTTCATTCATTAACCTCATATACATGTTTGGCACACTTGTCAACCCAAATGGCATGACCAACCATTCAAACAATCCTTCGTTTGTCTTGCATGTTGTTTTCCATCCATCTCCCTCTCTCATCCTTATTTGATGATATCCACTTTTCAAGTCTATCTTGGAAAAATAGATCGCTCCAATGAAATAGTCCATCAAATCGTCCATCCTCGGTAAAGGGAATTTATACCTAATGGTTATATTATTGATGGCTCAAGAATCTATACACATTCTCCATCCCCCATCTTTCTTTGGACTTAACACAGTTGGTACTGCGCAAGGGATTAGGATTTCCAACCTTTATCCAACAACTCCTGGACTTGATTTTTGACTTCCTCATTCTCTCTAGGTGTCAACCTATAATCTTATTTGTTTGGTAAACTAGCTTCTAGAATAAGGTCAATATGATGGATTATACTCCTAATCGGTGGAAATGAGTGTGGTAACTCATCCACTACTATATCAACAAAGTTTTCTAACAATTCCTGGATTTCCATAGGAAAATCTTCCGCATAAGTATATGTAAGGATAAATGTAGGTTTCCTCACTACAACAAACTGCATTTCTTTCTCCTTTTTGACTTCTTTCAAGAGCTCCTTCCCATTCATGAGAAGTATGCTTGAACTAGCTTCCCTCTTTTGCTCTTTGTCTTTTATGGGTAACAACATATGTGTCCTACCATTCTTTTCTAGGGTATAGGTATTCTTCCTTCCATCATGAATAAACTTTCGGTCATACTGCCACAACCTCCCCAATAAAATATGACAGACATCCATAGGAATTACATCACATAATATTTCATCCCTATAACCTCCTACTTTAAATTCAACTTGGCATTGTTGATTTACCATTACTTGATGTCCTTCCTGCAACCATGATACCTTGTATGGGTTTGGATGTGCAGTTGTCTTAAACTCTAGCTTCTCCACCATCTCTGTGGATACTAGATTGTCAGTGCTCCTACTGTCTATGATCACCTTACCAACTCTGTATTTCGCCTTGCAGGCATTTATGAACAGACTTGTTCGCTAAACTGGTTCCTCTGCCTCCTTTTCTGGCTCAAGAAGAATTTTCCTCATCATCAAGTTCCATCGTCATTCTGCTACTTCTTCTTCCACATGCTTATGTGCTTCAACTATGTGTTATTCACCTCCTCCTTCTTTATTTCTATCGGGACATTCCCAAGATTTGTGTCCTTGTTTTCCATAGGTATAACATTTAACAACGCCTCCTTTGGCTCTTCCTCGTCCTCTGGAAAAAGAACTTCTTCCTCAATATTTTCCTTCTTTAGAACTTCCACCTTTCTCTGGGTGACTATGTTGTTTACCAGCTTCAGGCTTCGGTTTTAGAACTTCTCTCTGTTGGTTCCCTTACCTCTGCTTGAATTTCCTCCTCTACTTCATTGGCTTTGCTTCCTGGACAATTTTTCTTTAGATTTCAAGGTTGCTTGATAAGCATACTCGACTATACTAACCAACATCATGTTGATCTCTTCTTGTATTTCATATTTCATCCCATTGATATATCTGGCTATCTTTTCATCTTCATTTTCCTTCTGTCAATCCCTGATGTTCAGTCTGTAAAATTCTTCAGTGTACTCCTTCACTGATAAACCTTTATGTCTCAGGTTCTGCAATCTCCTGTACATATTTATTTGGTAATCCCTCGGGATAAATTTGTCTTTCAGTTTTTCTACCATCCTATCCCAGTTTTTAATTTTCACCTTACCATTTCTCTTGCATTCGGCTTGCAGTTCATCCCACCATAGCATTGTGTGACCCTTCAGTCTTGTCACTACATGCTTCACCATCTTGTCTTCTTCAATATATTCATAATAGAAGTATTTTTTCATAGCACATACCCAATCCAACAATTCTTCAACTTCCAAATTGCCTTCATACATTGGTACCTATATCCTTGCTCTAGATCCTATCTTTGAAACATCTTTTATTAAGCGATCTTGTGCAGCATCCTCTCCTACATTTTCTTCGAACTCTTCTTCTTCTTTGCTCTCAACTTCATTCATATCTCCAGTTTCTGGTGCTCTCCTCTGTGTTGTTTCCATGGCATCCAGTCTCATACGGATTCGCCTCATTTATTCTTCCATTTCTACATTCACTCTATGCCTTCTGGGTGGCATTATTCAACTGCATCACCTACAAACAGAAATCAAATTTTTGATACCACAATTGATACCAATTTTCCTCCTTTATCCTTTTGTTTGTTGTCTTCAAACAAAACCAATATCATCTCTGATACCACCTGATGCAGCCCCCCTAATCCCCCCGTAGGGTTGCGCGACCTCTCAGTCAATGGATCTCCAATTATTGAGTCGAAAGACTCTCTAAAACCTTAAATTTCCCCTCCTGTATCTAAACACAGGCCCCTCGACTTCTTGGTGCAGGTTTGAAAGCAACTTGCGACCTTTCCTTTCGCTCTGCTGCAAAAAATCAAAGTGTCGGCGTTAGATCCTTTTTAGATAAACCCTCTCTTGGTGTGACCTTGGGCTATGACCACATGATTGTAGGTGCGGCCACAAGCAGTTTGGGGTCAAACTTCTTTTGGGCCCGCAATTCTCCTACAACCTCCATGTGTCCTCATAACGAAACCATGGTTTGGATTACAACCTGCCCTTGATTTGTTAAACTCCTCGCAACTCTTGTCCTTGCAATGTTACAGGATCCGCAATCTCACGATCTTGACAATAACTTCTAAATCGACGATTCAGACCTGTGCCCTTCAAATATATGGACCATATATGTTCCCTCTGAATCAACAATCGAGATCTCTTCGCAATTCCAGAATTCAAGAATTCGAAATCTCAAACCCAACTTCTTTTCGTATGTTAATCCTCCGGAGTTGGCGATCTATGGACACGTGTCCTACTCATCAATGGTATTGCTTTGTCTTTGGGTGTTTAACTCTTAAAACCCATAACAACGGTCCAATGACCCCCTGCTCGATCGACACTCGAGATCTCCTCTGGGTCTTCAGACTTCTGATATCTCAAATATCAAACCACGCATTTTCTCCCTTGCTTTTATCTGAAGGTGGTGATCTCTTGACACGTGTCCTCTTGATCTAATGATCGAAGATAACTTCGGGAATTTACCCGGATTGCATGGATCTACGCCATGTTTCCCTTAGATCCAGCGGCTACAAATCACTTCGGGACTTTACCCAGAGTTCACAGACTCGCACCACGTCTCCCTTAGATCTCATGGTCCAAAAATCACTTTGGGACTTTGGGTCTTCGCTTTTCGGCGATCTCAGTTCTAAAACTGAAAACACACTTCAAATTTTCCCCAGAGCTTGAGATCTGTTGACAAGTGTCTCCTCCCAGATCAACGGCTCACGCCTCTTCATCTCTTCGGGCTTCGAGTATTTCAATTTTTCACCTCTTACCTTCCTCTGGATCTCATGACCTGTCGACACATACCCTCCTGGATCTATCGGTCCATATATGCTTCGGCTCTCTGGTTGTTTGCGCTTTGGGATTTTCAAGTTTCAAACTCGACTCCTTATGAACTCACGATATCTAACGATTCACGCTCACTTGACTGATCCAACGTCTGAGATTCACTTCAGACGATCTGACATCTTAGGTATGTTTTGGATGATCGAATGACTGAGATTCCACTTCGGCGTTTCGGAGATTCGGGCTTCAGGAATATCAAACTTCAAACTGTTCCTCCTCTTGAACTCATAACAACCAATGGCTATGATTCCTCTTAGCGATCTAATGCTTGATCTTTTCCCTAAACAGTTTGATGGCTCAGATCTATTCATGTGATCAGACGACTGAGATTCTATTTTGGGGTTCCGGTTCTTCAGGCTTCGAAAACCTCAAGTTTCAACCCCGATAGGTTCTCTCTCCTTTGTACGTGATGTCCTAAGGCTCGTACACTTCCTTCTGATCCAATGACTGTTGTTCTCTTTTCACTATGATCCAACGATCATGGTCGCTCTTCCTCCTGAGCTTCTCATATCTCCCACCTAGAATATTTATCCGCTTTCAAAGGTTCCAGACCTTTGTTATCCCTACGAATATGACTCTCGGATCTCACCAACACTCGTGAAAAGTGTTATCTCTTCTGAGCTTCGGTCCTTGAAATGATTTTCGACTTCCCATGAACACCTTACGTTCTCAGGATTTCGAATAACTTAGTTCGAAGGATTTATTGAAAAGAAATTCTTCTCCTCACCCACCTGGCGATCCTCTGCACTGGTTCTTCGAATCTTGTTGGATTCTTGATCCTATGCACACCTTGCACCTGGTCTGAGTTTCCCTGGTTCTCTTTTAACTTCGCTAAGTCAATTTGAGACTCAGTCGACGCACTCCTTGCATTCAAGATGCACACCTTGCATACAAGTATCATAAGAGAAAAAATTGAAATTCATCCATTTTTGTCACGAACTCATACAATCAATCTCTCAAACAATCATGCATGAATGAAATAAACTCAAGAACAGATACAAAATATAACAGTCATTTAATCACACATCAAATGAACACAGTCTGAGCTTTGGAACAATTATGTCTGTTCTATTCCTTCATGAAGAAAAAAATTTCATACTATCATAGTATTTAACCTACTCTACTATATTCTACTGATCTCTCCGATATCTATCTCCTTCTTCCTATTATGTCCATCTGTTACAATACAACA
Source organism: Picea glauca (assembly GCA_000966675.3). Classification (NCBI taxonomy): domain Eukaryota; kingdom Viridiplantae; phylum Streptophyta; class Pinopsida; order Pinales; family Pinaceae; genus Picea; species Picea glauca. The sequence continues at coordinate 1,516,993 of JZKD02S1697452.1, forward strand.
ATGAAAAACCTATCTAAGGACTACTCCACGAGCTCTCTGTCCTGTCTGAAATCTATCCTATCAAACTCAAAGCCGTTACCTACTTTCTCCTATTACAATAGCTACTAGTTATTTCCATATAGAGTCAACACTCCATATCTACAATATATTACAGTCCTTCACGACTTTACAAACAAGTTACAATTTTAAAATTGTTGTTTACAAAATATCCCAACAACTGATTTAAATTCTGAAATTAATGTTTGATTTGAAATTCTAGCATTGTTGAGATGTCATTTGTTTTCTTCCACGTGTGCGTTGTTGACTTTGAAGGTAATTCTCCTGCATCAAGTCGCCGGGTAAGCTTGTAAGGGAAAAACTCTAGAGGCAAGGCTTACCGAAAAGTATCATCTTGAGGAAGTTTTGACTCGGTGTTACCTGACAATGGCACCAAAATGTTATCGCACAGTTTGTAGTTAGGATAATGGATTGAAGAAAAGAGGTCAAACTGGCGTAATTGAACCAATCCCACCAACTGTCACCTCGATGGGAAGGTTCTTTCTGTTTAGGGAGGTAAGGCCTAGGGAAGACGTCCCTGGTGACCTAGGATTTTGAAAAGGAAAAAAGGCTTAGAAGGGCTCAGTGATAATAATCCCCCTCACAAGTCACCACCTGATCAGAAAGTCCTATCTTATAGCCAATAAATATAACCAGAAGTAATAACCAATAAGAGTACCTACCTGAGACAAAGCAACAAGAAACTATATGCGCAAGCTTGCTTGTTGGTTAGTACTTCATATAGTCAATGAATTTTCTAATAATAAGCAATTGAGAATTAATATTGATGAAGTAAATCAATGTTTACAATATAGCAATGATTACAATATCACTTCTCAATAAATGCTAAAGAAACTCAGCATCCAATGTAAGAAAATCAACACTTCATAGATAATGCCTTAACCAACCATTCAATTGCTTTAAAATTAAAACGATAGCTGCAAAAAGGTGTTTATAGCACAAGAAGATGAGGATAACACCAGGGTTAGAAGAATTAGTCTAGGCTAAGTTTAGTAAGAGTTAAGGCTTGTTCAAAGTATTTGGTTGTTTAAATCATCAAATTAATCTAGACACAAAGACTTAGATCAATGCGCTCCTAGGGTATATCGAGCCAAACAAGGATGCAAGGGATGAAGGATTAAGTGATGATGATGAAACTAAAGACAAGAGAGTTAAACTTTGAGGTGTTACTATGGCAAGGCCTCAAAGATGAAATCCTAGAGGATAGAGGCTCACTTTGGTGTAGAAATGTTAGGCCTCAGTGCTCTCTCCTCCTTCTTTATCTCAATGGAAAAAATGGCTATCTTAATCAATGATTTCATAAAACTAAGACAAGAGGGTTTGCAAGCAATGTGTTTCTATGGAAAGGCTTTACTAGAGAAACCCTAGGGAAAATCATCTCACCAAGGTGTAGAGACCTAGGCCTTGGTGCGTTTTCTCCTTCTTAGCTCAACAAATAAGAAAAACGGCTAGCTAGAAGATGGATAAAGTGTTGCATTTTTATATCCTCTTCAAAAAATCAAATGTCTCAAAATCTTGATGGGGACATGAGACAAGGACATTAACTAGTGCTTGTCACCCAGGGTTTGATTCAGAAAAATATAATAACATATGCAAGTAAATGAAACTAAAACCATTCAATTAAGAAGTGTTTGTAGAAATTCACTTACATAAACCAAGAAACCATGTAGCAAAACCCTAGTTGTAACACATTCCAATAAGAGAAATTCCAAAAATACCAAGTAAAATCTTCCTTCAACAAGTGTGCCTCAATATTTCAGCCAATAACCCTAAGAAGGGGAAAATTTTTTGACCTCACTAATGAGTGAGTGAGAGATGATGAAAAGAGGAAGGTAAAAACCTTCAATTTATACAGTAGCAATGACCTAAATTACATTTTAGGTCATTAAAAGGCGGACAAGGCCAAAATACTAAAATCATACTATTTTACATTAAATGTCTTAAAATTAAACCCTAATCAAGCAATAGTGAGACGTCATCCCCTTTCTAGGGTGACATTAGCCCCTTTTAGGGAAAATGAAACCTCCTGGAGCAAAATGTTATCCCTCCTTGGGCTTCTCCAAGCTGCCACATGTGCCAAAACTGCCATATCTACCTTTGAAAATGTCCATACTGGTGGATGATGTCATGGGCTTCCTGGGAGACGTCCTGGGCTTTCCAAGGCCAAGGTTCATGTGGAGAGGGATCAAGCCCCCTAGGTACAAGTCTGCTCAACTGCCTCTGGTGGATTGATCTTCTCTTCCCTGGTAAAAACGCTTTGCCCTTTCTTTTCACCCTACTGGGGTATCAACATCCATCTAGTGGGATATTCAGCCCCGTGGAGGTCCGAACTGATCATCTCCCCATGTGTACCTGTCCAACATGGTACCTGTCCATCGGGCATGATCCTGCACATCAACAACTACACCCTCCATGGGCTCATAAGTCACAAGGATCATAGCAATGTCAGGCACATCTAATCATCAATATTTATTAAACATGTGCATAAAACCCCTTTACCTTAGTCTAGTGATCAAAGAGATTATACAAGTTTGCAATACAAGTTTTGGGGAAGTGACAGGACGTCCTATTGGGCTAGTGTCTACTGGTAGAGGGATGTTTCTGGAAAAGATCAAATCCAAGTTACGTAGGTGGGTGAGGTGGATGGGGATGGCTGGGAAAAAGGTACAGTGATAGCAGGGATGGCTTACCAGTGGATGCCTTTGCGAAGGGTGAGTTGCACCTGTCATGGATGCAAATATTTCCAAGCCCATTCATGCCTTTTAATCTTCATTTTTTCCAAGATGCTAGTCAAAGGACACTGCCCTGCCTTGGTGACTAGTGTTTGCAATGTTAGCCACAAACATTTCACGAAAATGAGAAGGTTGGCTTATGATGAGACCCCCTTTCTCTTTGCTATGCCACCAAGAGCCACTACCCTGGCATGGTGACCAGATAATGGTAGTGTCATACTGCTAGATGCTCATGGACTTAATAGGCCGGCTCGTGATGGGACATCCTATCCTCTAACTAGGTCTTGTATTATTTATTTTTTATCTTTTTATTGATTTTTCTCTCAAGAAGCTAGTCAAGGGACACTTCCCTGGCTTGGTGACCAGATGTGGCAATGTTACCCACAAATACTTTCATGGAAATGAGAAGGATGGCTCGTGATGAGACCCCCTTTCTTTTCTCTATGCAACCAAAAGCCACTACCCTGGCATGGTGACCAGATGTTGATAGTGTCATACTGTTAGTCACCCATGGACCTAATGAGCTGGATAGTGATGAGAACCCCCATCCCTAAACTAGGTCTTGATTTATTTTTTATGGGTCCCTTTGTTTCTTGATGAGAAGCCTTTTATTTCTTTCTCGAGGATCCCTGGGAAAATAATCTCGAGGTTTTATTCTTAGGATTTTATTTTCAGTTGTTTTTACCGCCCAAGCATTTATCCCTTTCTTCACACAAGGTAAGGTACAACCCCTAAATGAATGGCTAAACCTATGCCCAGACTAATGTAATGGGATGGGTGAGAGGGAAATAAGATGGAAAGTGGTATGTATGATGGGAACAGATGATGGCTTTTCAGAAATCCCCCCAGTAGAAAACTCAAAACCTAATGGACACAATCTTGCTAGGGCATCCTGTGATTCCCCCCAGACATGGTCAAGTGAACAAGCATAAGATCCAAGCACCTGTTAGAAACAAAGGAATTAAATGCACATATTCAAAGGTTTTGAGGATCAGAGTGACACATACCATGATACCCGAACTCATTACCTCATTGAGAAAGAACCATCTCTGATGCAGGACCAAGCCAAATGTGATGGATGCTACTACTAATGCTGGCAAAGTGGAGGCGCAGAAAGGGAGAAAAGATGAGACTTTCAGGGCATGCTCAAGTCGATCTATTTCTTGGTACTCCATGTCTAGGAGTTGTGGGCCTCGAGACATAATCTCCTATTTATCCCTGAAAGTGGGGGATAACATATGGCTCCAACTCAAGGACATGTGCTCACCATAGAGCGCATGAGAACCTCATCATCTCTGGCATAACTTACAATGTGCTTGATCTCAATAGAAAACATTAGTAACCAATTGGGGTGGTGATACCACCCCAACATATATATATATATATATATAAGACTGATATAAAGCAATCATAAGTGTGAATGTGAAAGCAAACTATTCTAGCATGCAATGCAGATGGTATAATACAACGAATGCAAAATGCCCACCTACTTACCTGTACTTACCTGTGAGTTCAGGTTCCCCCACTTTGTTGAGGTTTGAGGAGGTGCTCGTTGATCAGTAATGGGCACCTTCTTCCTTCCAAAGTGGACAAGTAGTATGAGTCGTCAACTAATTCTCTTCCAACTTTGAAAGGTCTGAACCAATATTGAGTACTTCCTTGACATTAGTTGGCTCTCCCTTCTGGGTATCCCACATCCACACTATGTCCCCTTCCTTGTACTTTCTGATTTTGTATTTGGTTGTTCCTTGAACAACCCCAGTGTATTGTGTGGAGGGAGGGAGTGGGATTCTACAGTAAACACTTCCTGCTGGGAAGGATGAATCAATACATCATCTTTTGTTGTTTTTAGTATCTTCAGAGTCTCGACTTCCTTGTCTTTATACTTGTCTAGGAGTTTTTGGTAATCCTCTTTCTTGGTCCACTGAATCTGATCAAAGTTTTACTCTGTTGCAAAAGGCATATCATTCAGAGAAAACTTAGGAAGAGTTTGTATGATTAGCTCATGTGTTTTTTCATGTTTGATGGGATCGCTAGGTTCTTTCACATTAGTTGTAGTCATAGGTACATTCGGGAGACAACCTATAGTTCCATATTTTAAAGGTATATTCACATAAGTGAGGTCCATCTCAAGAGTACCTCCCTGTTTTGCAGCAAACTTCCTAGAAAACAACATCCCCCACACATCTGGGACGTCTACTACCACTATGTCCATGTGGATGACTTTCTCGGGGTATTCTTTAAGGAAAAAATTGACATTCTCAATCACCCCATGTGTGGGTATGGATTTAGATTCAAATCCACACACATTCCTGTAAGGTCGTGCGACTATTAAACCTACTTGTTGCATGACCTTGAGGGACATCATGTTAGCATTGGCCCCTGAATCCAGCATGCAGTTGTTGAGGCTCTTGTTATTCATTATCAAGATCATGAAAAAGGGAGGATTCTCATCGTATTGGACCCTAAAGTGATCGGCTTGCAACATGATAGGAGGGTCCATGGGTCCATATGATTCTTTGAAGAAATTGTCAAATCGTTCTTTAATAGATTGTACCTTAATGACTTCATTCAGAGGGATGGTTACATGCATCTTAGATAGTGCCCCTTCAAAGTCAAAGTTTAAGTCCACATTCTCGGTTTTGGAAGTTTTAGAGAGGATAATGTCTGAGGGTGGAGATTTCGTTTGAGCTACTACAGCAATGGTAGAGATGGTTTGGTTCAGCTTCTTTCATCTATACACCTAGCACTCTTGTTTCTTCAACTTTTCTTTCGATTCCTGGTCTTGGTTGTTTATTACTGCCATTATATCTAACCTGGTTGCTTCTTTCATGCCCTCACGATGCTCTTCAATGGTGATATTTATTTGAGGGTATTCCATGAGATATCCCATATTGTTCACTTGTTCATGGAAATCATTGTTACAAGGACACTCATGTTTCCAATGTGCTTCACTACACTACAAACACGAAGGGTTTTCATCATGATATTTGTAGGATATAAGGTGTTTTGAACCTCTTGATCAATCTCTGGTTTATAGAATTGGTTCCCCATTTGGAATTGGCCTTTGTACGGGACCCTAGGTGCTTGGCTCTGGGCTCTTTCCAAGTTGACAATTCTACTCATCATTAGCTCTTGATTTTTTTATCATGCCATCCATGGTTGCTTATAATTTTTCCATACTGGTGCAAAGGTCGGAAGTAGGTTTGGTATTGTGGACTATCTTGGGTTTAGTGTCCATATTTCCTGTTGGATTTGTGAAAGGCTCAATCTTAGATGAATGGAGGTTGTCGTCAATCTTGGTAGCCAATTCTTGAGCTTCTTGGATTGTTTGGGGGTTCTTGTCTTTGAGGAGATACCCTAGTTGACCTGTGAAAGACTTGGTGTAGATGTAGACAAGGTAATTATTGGTTGGATGATGGCTCACAGGAATAGTTTGCAACAAGGTTTCAAACCTAGGGTGGAATTGTCGAATGAACTCATTCTCATGTTTCCAAAGGGAATTCAGCCTGGTGAGAAGCATGTTGGGGTTTTGTTTGATACTCCACCTCTTGAGAAAGGATTCTTCTAGTTTGTCCATGGTTTTAATACCACCATCGAGAAGACTATGGTACGAAGGCCTTGAAGAATCAAGGAGGGTAGCGGAGAAGAATTTCATGACTAGGTCTTCAGCATCATCACTAACGGGGTGAAGATGAAAAAAATCCCGAAAAATGCTCATATGCTCTTCATCATTGATTGCATAAGTACCGGTAAACTTAGGCAACCACTTCTCATACTTGGGTGGCATTTGCCTAGGGTAGCTTGGTATATATGACATGTCTAGCAGCTTGAAGAGAGTAGATGACCATTGTCTTTGATTATTTCCCAGGTTCGATGCATTGGTCTGAGTTGTTGTGCTATACATGGGGTTCAAAGGAATATTTCCTCCGAAAAGTTATTTTACAACAGGAGAGTTTCGGGGAGGCTTTCTTCTGAAGGATTGAGGAGGATTTGTGAACCTCCTTGTAGTTTGTGGAGTCGCCGAATAATTTTCTTGAAACTATCAAAGAAAAAGCAAAAACACCCTAAGTGGAGTCGCCAGGTAAGCTTGTAAGGTAAAAACTCTAGAGGCAAGGCTTACCGAAAAGTGTCGTCTTGAGGAAGTTTTGACTCAGTGTTCCCCGACAACAGCACCAAAATGTTATCGCACAGTTTGTAGTTAGGATAATGGCTTGATGAAAAGACGTCAAATTGGAGTAACTGAACCAATCCCACCCACTGTCACCTCGATGGGAAGGTTCTTTCTATTTAGGGAGGTAAAGCCTAGGGGAGACATCCCCTGTAACCTGGGGTTTTGAGAAAAAAAAAAGGATTAGAAGGGCTAAGTGATAATAATCCCCTTCACAAATCACCACCTGATCAGAAAGTCCTGGATTATAGCTAATAAAGGTAAGTGGAAGTAATAAACAATAAGAGTACATGCCCGAGACAAAGCAACAAGAAACTATATATGCAAGCTTGTCTGCTGGTTGGTACTTCATATAGTCAATGAATTTTCTAATAATAAGAAATTAAGAAATAATATTGATGAAGTAAATCAATGTTTACACTATAGCAATGATTACAATATCACTTCTCAATAAATGCTAAAGAAACTTGGCATTCAATGTAACAAAATCAACACTTCATAGATAATGCCTTAACCAACCATTCAATTTCTTTAAAAGTAAAATGATAGTTGCACAAAGGTGTTTATAGCACAAGAAGATGATGACAACACCAGGGTTAGAATAATTAGTCTAGGCTAAGGTTAGTAAGATTTAGGGTTTTTTCAAAGTATTTGGTTGTTTGAATGATCAAATTAATCAACACACAAGGGATTAGATCAGTGCGCTCCTAGGGCATATGGAGTCAAAAGAGGATGCAAGGGTTGAAGGATTAAGTGATGATGATGAAACTAAAGACAAGAGAGTTAAACTTTGAGGTGTTTCTATGGAAAGGCCTCAAAGATGAAACCCTAGGGGAGAGAGGCTCACTTTGGTGTAGAAATGTTAGGCCTTAGTGCTCTCTCCTCCTTCTTTAGCTCAATGGAAAAAATGGCTATCTTAATCAATGATTGCATAAAACTAAGACAAGAGGGTTTGCAAGCAATGTGTTGCTATGGAAAGGATTTACTAGGAAAAGCTTAGGGAAAATCGGATCACCAAGGTGTAGAGACCTAGGCGTTGGTGTGTTTTCTCCTTCTTAACTCAACAAATAAGAAAAACAACTAGCTAGAAGAAGATGGATAAAGTGTTGCTATGGGAAGGCTCTATTCTCTTCAACAAATCAAATGGCTCAAAATCTTGATGGGGACATGAGACAAGGACATTAACTAGTGCTTGTCACCTAGGGTTTGATTCAGCAAAGTATAATAACATATGCAAGTAAATGAAACTAAAACCATTCAATTAAGAAGTGTTTTCATAAATTCACTTACATAAACCAAGAAACCATGTATAAAAACCCTAGTTGTAACACCTTCCACAAAGAGAAATGCCATAAATGCCAAGTAAAATCTTCCTTCAGCAAGTGCACCTCAATATTTCAGCCAATTACCCTAAGAAGGGTGTAAATTTCAGAACTCACTAATGAGTGAGTGAGAGATGATGAAAAAATGAAGGTAAAAACCTTCAATTTATACAGTAGAAATGACCTAAATTACATTTTAGGTCATTAAAAGGTCGACAAGGCCAAAATACTAAAATCATATTGTTTTACATTAAATGTATTAAAATTAAACCCTAATCAAGCAATAGTGAGACGTCATCCCCTTTCTAGCGTGACGTTAACCCCTTTTAGGGAAAATGCAACCTCCTGGAGCAAAACGTTAGCCACTCCTTGGGCTTCTCCAAGCTACCACATGTGCCAAAACTGCCATATCTGCCTCCCAAAATGTCCATACTGTTGGGTGATGTCATGGGCTTCCTGGGAGATTTCCTGGGCCTTCCAAGGCCAACGTTCCTATGGAGAGGGCTCAAACCCCCTAGGTATAGGTCTGCTCAGCTGCCTCTAGTGGATTCTTTTGCTCTTCCCTGGTACAAATGCTCTGCCCTCTCTCTACCCACTGTTGGGGTCTGAACATCCATCTGGTGGGATCGTCAGCCCCATGGAGGTTCGAACTAGTCATCTCCCCATGGGTACATGTCCAACATGGTACCTGTCCGTCAGGCATGATCCTACACATCAACAACTACGCCCTCTATGGGCTCATAAGTCACAGGGATCATAGAAATTTCAATCACATCTAATCATCAATATTTATTAAACATGTGCATAAAACCCCTTTACCCCAATCTAGTGCTCAAAGAGATTATACAAGTCTGCAATACAAGTTTGGGGGAAGTGACAGGACATCCTATTGGGCTAGTGTCTACTGGTAGAGGGATTTTTCTGGAAAGGATCAAATCCAAGTCATGTAGGTGGGTGAGGTGGATGGTGATGCCTGGGAAAAAGGTGCAGTGATAGCAGAGATGGATTACTAGTGGGTGCCTCTATGGAGGGTGAGATGCACCTGTCATGGATGCAAATATTTCCAAGCCCATTCATACCTTTTAATGTTCATTTTTTCTAAGATGATAATCAAAGGACACTTCTCTGGCTTGGTGACCAGTGGTGGAAATGTTCGCCACAAAAATTTCATGAAAATGAGAAGGATGGATCGTGATGAGAACCCCTTTCTCTTGGCTATGCCACCAAGAGCCACTACCCTGGCGTGGTGACCAAAGACTGGTAGTGTCACATCGCTAGATTCTCATGGACCTAATAGGTTGACTCATGATGAGACCTCCTATCCTCCAACCAGGTCTTGTCTTATTGTTTTTTATCTTTTTATTTCTTTTTCTCTCAAGAAGCTAGTCAAGGGACACTGCCCTGGCTTGGTGACAAGAGGTGGCAATGTTACCCACAAGTACTTTCACGAAAATTAGAAGTTTAGCTCGTGATGAGGCCCCCTTTCTTTTGGCTATGCAACCAAAAGACACTACCCTGGCATGGTGACCAGATCTTGGTAGTGTCATACCATTAGGCACCCATGGACCTAATGAGCTGGCTCATGATGAGACCCCCCATCCCTAAACTAGGTATTGATTTATTTTTTACGGGTCCCTTTGTTTCTTACTGAGAATCCTTTTATTTCTTTCTCGGGGATCCCTGGCAAAGCATATCGATGTTTTATTCTTAGGATTTTATTTTCAGTTGCTTTTACCCCCCATCCTTTAGCCCATTCTTCCCACAAGGTAAGGTACAACCCCTAAATGAATGGCTAACCCTATGCCCAGACCAATGTAATGATATGGGTGAGAGAGAAATAATATGGAAAGTAGTATGTATGACGGGAACAGAGAATGGATTTTTAGAAAGTCGCCCAGTGGCAACTCAAAACCTAATGGACACAAGCTTGCTAGGGCATCCTATGATTCCCCCCATGCATAGTCAAGTGGACAAGCATAAGATCCAAGCACCTGTTAGAAACAAAGGAATTAAATGCACATATTCAAAGGTTTTGAGGATCAAAGTGACACATACCATGATACCCGGACTCACTACCTCATGGAGAAAGAACCATCTCTGATGCAAGACCAAGACGAAGGTGATGGATGTTGCTGCTGCTGCTGAAAAAGTGGAGGTGCTGAAAGGGAGAAAATATGGGCCCTCCAGGGCCATGCTCAAGTCAATCTGGCTCTCGGTACTCCATGTCTAGGACCTATGGGCCTTGAGACATAATCTCTTAGTTATCCCTGAAAGTGGGGGATAAGAATGCCTTTTAAAATTTCTCATTTTATCTTGTTCTTTTTCTTGGGGACAATTTCTTGCAATATGTCCCATCTTCTGGAAAATGAAGTATCTGAAGCTTGAGAGATCTTTATGAGAATATTTTTTTTAAGAGGCTTCTGAAATCTTTTGTGAGAGTGAACTTCTTTCTTGTTATTTCCTTTTCTTGCGTGAATTATTAGCACTTGATCTTCATTGTTCTCTATCTTTTCCTTTCTTTCCTCTAATCTATATTATTCTTGAGTACAATCTTCCCACAACCTTTTGAACTTAGTTAACTTTCTTCTAGAGCAGATTCCTTGGATGAAGGATTCCCAAGAATTTGGAAGACCATTTAATGTGGTCATCGTTATCTCAACTTCTTCAACTAAGTCTCTAATAGCTTCAAGATGTTCTTTAATCTGGGACACTCTTGTGAAGTAAGATTATATGGTTTCTGAACTTTGCATTTTCACACTGTTGAGTTGTGTCCTCGAGGTCATTTTTCGAGTGATGTTCTTTCCTTCAAATAGATGGGATAAGGCATCCATCATTTAAATTGGAGTATTTAATGCTTAGACATGAAGAATAAAATGGTTCTTGATGGAATTAGCAATGATCCTCTTTTCTTTGATCAGATATTTCTTATGTTTGGCTTTGCCCTCATCTTCCTCTCATTCTTCAATACCTTGTTCAACAAAACTTACAAGGTCATTCTCTTCTAGAATGAGCATCACTCTATACTTCCATGCTTGGAAGTCATCGACTCCTTCAATCTTTTCGTCAAGCTTGGTACTGGTAGTCATCTTGCATGGAACAAGTAAAAAAATAACTTTTCAAGATGAGGATTTTAGACATTACCAGAGAGATTGTTGAGTCAAGGATGAAATCCTATCACAAAATATGCAACAGTTGCAACCAGACTTAAGGTTTATGAGGAAACCCTAATTTTTCAACTTTCAAATCTTGAAATTATGATCCACGGACTAGATACATTCTACTAGGGAGAGCTCCTAGGCGTGGTTACTTTCTCCAACATCCTCCTTAACAGTGAAAACGTCACTTTTAGGGTTTATGCAGAAATCCTAATTCTACAGTAGCTGCAATACTCAAAAATGGATTTTAGAGTGGGTGCGCTAAGGCTAGTCACTTATTATAAACTCTGAGTTGGTCTCTTTCAAACCTCGATATGATACCATGTTGATATTTTACTTGTACAACTAATAGTTACGGTTATTCATTACCTTGATGATTACAACTTCATGTGACATTCTCCAAATCGTACTCATCTGGAATGAGCTGAGATGATCTATGAGAACACCTATGTGATACTTGAGTCGTACTCCTCTAGACTGAGTTGAGATGACTTGTGTTTGTCTCCTGTCATGCTCCTCTGGACTGAGTTGGTATGACTTGAGATGGTCTCATGTCGTACTCCTATGGACTTAGTTGAGTTGACTTGAGATGGCTCTTCAGTTTGTACTCCTATGGATTTAGTTGAGTTCATGTCTTGAGAGTGACTTCCCTTTTGGTTGATCACATGTGGACTTGTCCCTAGTGATAGATCACTAGAGGATGTGTGTGAGACCCCTTGTTATATTGTCAAAGAGTAAGACTATTGTGTAACCCTAATTTGTATTGTAAAGGGTACAAGTCGGCTCTACTGTGTAAATATAATTAATATTGTGTAAAATATTAATTATATTATTGATTTGTACAAGTCCGCCCTATTGTGCCAATATATACATCTATTTGATGATTTAGGTCATGTATTTATAAGAGAGATACATCCCCATTGTGGATGCTATCTCATTCTCTCATAACACATTGTGGAGATCTGAAATTTAATGCAGATTTCTTCTTATGCACTAGCTTTCTTGGTCATAGAGTACCCTCTTGTGTGCGCTAGGGTTTATGGTGTGAAGGTTCTTCTCTTGGAAATATAGTAAAGGGTTGTTGGGTTTTACCCTTGGTTGAGAAGGATTTTCCCAGGATAAATTCTTGTGTCTTGTACATGGTTATTCTTCATGTGATATTGGTTACTGCAACTATTGTGTTGTTGCATTGTTTATGGTTCAGGTTCATGCTAAATTTAAAAGAAACTACATGTGCTCGAGCATTCATTAAAATTCAACAGAAGTCATCGACTTCTTCAAGCTTTTTGTCAAGCTTGGTACTGGTAGTCATCCTGCATGGAACAAGTGAACAAATAACTTTTCAAGATGAATATTTTATACCTTACCAGAGATATTGTTGAGTCAAGGATGAAATCTTGTCACAAAATCTGCAGCAGTTGCAACGAGACTTAGTGTTTATGAGGAAACCCTAATTTTTCAACTTTCAAATCTTGAAATTATGATCCACAGACTAGATGTGCTCTCCTAGGGAGAGCTCCTAGGTGTGGTTACTTTCTCCAACATCCTCATTAAATAATGAAAACATCACCTTTAGGGTTTATGCTGAAACCCTAATTTTTCAGTAACTGCAATACTGAAAACTGGATTTTAGAGTGGGTGCGCTAAGGCTAGTCACTTCCTATAAACTATGAGTTGGTCTCTTTCAAACCTCGCTCTGATACTGTGTTGGTACTTTACTTGTACAACTAGAAGTTATAGTTCTTCTTTATTATAACAATAATTTAGTACATTAGCTGCATATATAAGATCATCGAAAGAGAGGCAATCACAAAAACAAGAGAGACACAAAGGTTATCCTGGGAAACCCTTTAGGGGGAGAAAACTTAGTAAAATTACTCAATATAGATTAGGCAACTAAGAACAATTCTTCTCTCCTCTAGAGAGAACTAACAAGGAAGAAGATCCTCCTCTACCCCTTCACTAGGAAGAGTAGTGCACCACTTAACCAAGAGATAGACCAAAACTCTCATTGACGTCACCCCAAGTTGAAGTAGCTTCTCTTCCAAGACTTGCACACTTTTTTCTCTTATTGGAGAGCTTATGAGTGAGTGAGTAAGTGAGGCGCTAGACTCCCTTATAAATAGTAGTCTGGCCTCCTTAAATTAGGTCTAGGTCAACCTGTCAATTTACCCTCTTAAATTACATTTAATTGTCAAAACACAATAGGGATGTCTTTTACAAAGGCACAATAGGGCCGTCTTAATAAATATAATATAATAACATTCTTTAGGGTTTGTATTGGTCAAATACAATAAGGATATCTTCTGAAGCTACTCAATCTTCAACAGAAGGGAAATCAAGACTTTGGGATAAAATACTCTAAGGTGAAGGACTTCAAACTAGTCATATATACAGATTCAAACTTTGATGGAGATAATGCGAACAAAGTGTCCATTTTAGGATGCCTCATGGGTCTTGGATCAACAATTATCTCTTGGAGATCATGCAAGCAACCATTCCAAAAAGTCCCACAATAAAGGAAGAATATGTGGCTATTGCAAAAGCATCAAAGGAGATTGTGTGGCTCGAGAAGATACTAGAGGATTTGCAGGAGAAATAGACAAATGTTTTAAATTAACAACACTTACACAATCAAGTTGGACAAGAATCCTAGATTCCATGACTAAACAAAGGAGATCAACATGAAGTATCATCTCAATCCACATCATGTAGAGGCGAAGACCATTCATTTGATACATTGTTACATAAGTGAGCAAAATGTTGACAACTTCACTGAAACATTTGGAAGACAAAAAAGAAAAGTTTAAAAAGTTTAGAAAGCTTGGAATTATAAACACCTCTTTGGATTAAGGGGGGATGTTAGATACCTAGTCCTTAAAATTATGGTATATTGTACATATTATTATAAATATTTATTTTAAAAGAAATATGAAGAGTCATAGATAAATAGGAAAAATCATCTACCACTTAGAAGATGAAACCAAAGATCATAACTCATTGTAATTATATATGACTCACATTAATAAAATTATTCAAGTTGGGAATTACTCAAAAACTGTAACCATCATTGAAATGACCAAAAGTGCTCATTAGGGTTATCCAATATATGTATTTGATGGAAAAAGCAAAACAAAGCGATGGATAGAGTTCATCTGGTATAACATTATTGCCATGGGAATTTCCAAATTTCAAAGTACATTGCAACACTTCTTTGACAGACATGAACGTTGATTGAATCATTGCGAAGACAAGTTTTAGAGGGAAAATTTAGCTCCATGGCTATCTCCAGGTACAATCCATGGAGATAAATTCATGGCTATCTCAGGAAATTTAGCTCCATGGCTAGCTTCCAGGCGATCTCTAATTCCAATGTTGCTTCCTCTTCACGGGTGCCCATAGCTTATTTGACAATAAAAGAAACTGATGAAAGTACCAACCAAAAAAATGAAAATAGATGACAGGGGTCAGATATCTCTAGAAAAAGTGATTGGACAACTACAATTTATTTGTTGCGGACATGCATGCTCCATGGTGAGATACAATGAATCTTGTGGTTACATAACGTTGAGATTCCTATATAAAAAAACGGCCAGAGAGATAAAATGATTTTCAAATAGGGATTCTTTATTTGAATTTAATGAGATGAACAATTAAAGAATCCAACCGCAATTGCGTAGAAGCCATCGGAATTATTTTATGGTTGTCTGGAGCATTCAGGTGGAAGCTGATAATCGAATCTGGCAGGATCTTTGCAGTAATCGTAAACCAAATAATTATCGCGAACCCACTGTAATTGTCCTTGTTGGGCATAGGTCAAACTCTCATAAGCTGGCTGATTCCACCAGTTACTGGGACTAGTGGCCCAACACTGGGAAGGGCTGCCACTGCCTGTCCATCCGCATACCTCTGTTGTGAAATTCCTGTAGGAAGCCACAAATGGTGAGTACGACCAATCGATTTTCACCCGTCCGCCTTCAGTTGCCCAATTATCTGCGTTCCATATGCTCGAGTACACTCTCATCGCCTGCTCGTTCGCGTAAGGCACACCTATGTCTTCATTGTTCCCAAATACTCTGATAGGCAGTCCATCTACAGAAAACCTGAAATGAAGAAATCAGGTAAGATGGATTCATTATTAAGTAGAAAGATTTACATCTATTGATAATGGGTATATTTAATGATTTTTTAATCATAAATTTCAATCTTATGTTAGCATAATCTTAATCGTCCTTCCAAATCAATGAACGATATCATGTTTATAACTTTTTAACATTTTTAAAAGCTTCGACCATATCATGTTCATAACTTTTTAACATTTTTAAAAGCTTCAATTAACCTGTTTACATTTTAACATTTAATTAAAATGATTAAAAAACTAGCACAGCCACAATTACATGGCTGATTAAGGCATATTAAAACGAAACGCGTCCAGCACAGAAATGAAACAAAACTTCACCAACATATAAACAGATGTCTTTATAACAGCTCGGAAGTTAATGGATGAAATCAGAGCCATTCATTTATTGTGACGACTAAGAATATTCTAGGCATATGTAATCTTGTCCATTAAAAACGTATTAAAAACTAAAAATGTATTAAAAGTACCCATTGTCAATAGGTGTAAGCCTTTCTACGTAATTACTATGTGACCATCAAACCGATTAAACTAGATTCAGAGGAAGATATAGCT
This sequence comes from Picea glauca, assembly GCA_000966675.3. Classification (NCBI taxonomy): domain Eukaryota; kingdom Viridiplantae; phylum Streptophyta; class Pinopsida; order Pinales; family Pinaceae; genus Picea; species Picea glauca. The sequence continues at coordinate 1,533,123 of JZKD02S1697452.1, forward strand.
TACACAATTTGCTGTGGATTCCACAGAATTGAATAATTGTGGAAATCTGCTGTGGGATCGAACCATAAATAGAATTCTTGCTCCCTATTACCTGAACCTTGTGTATAGATGTTTGTATGCAGAATGTAGGGCTGACCAGAAACATTTCCTAAAAATTCCATATCAACTTCGTCGTGCCTGTCGCCTGTCGAAGATAACTGCAGCGCATTTCAATATTTTCCCTACTCGTCAGCGGACAATCATAAAATGGAATTTTATTTGCTATAAATTACACAAATTTATCTCACATAGAATGTTGTAACTGTTCCTGAGGAATTTCCAGGCACCAGCTTCATAAACATATCGATGCTTCCAAACAAAAATTGCGTATTGGATTGAAATGCCGAGCCTGATTAAATAGTACCCAATGAAATATCCACTGTTACTCTATTCCTGATAGTATATTATCGCAGAAACATAAAGCATTAAAAGCTAACAATACAGTTATATATCGATAAGATAAGAATACCGGAAGCGTTATTGAGACAAAGCTGCATTTCCTGGCCATTGTTAAATATGTTGACGTTGTTGTAGCCCCATGTTACATCTATATCATTGTAAAAATTTGCATAAATTGTGGGATATGTAGCTGCACTGCATATGATCATAACCATAAAAATGAGATGGACATAACCTGATGGATTAAAAGCATCCATGGATGACATATTATTTGACAAGTATTGAGGATGCAGCAGGTGCAGACTAGTCTAATTGCATGCCTGTTTCAATTGGGTTTGGAACAGAATAAATAGGATTGAATGGGAAGGGTATAAATGTAACCTTGGGGCAGGTGGTTGAAATCATGCGCTACTGCGCAGATCCAAGAAAAATTAAATATACATTAAAAATTATTATCCAGGTAGGCGGGATCTGCTGTCACGCGGTTTATCCCCAGACGTCTTTCACTCATGAATCAGGACTCTTTCCGGGCCAAAGCTCAGCGTTTACATAGCGGACCATTAGCGATACGTGGAGACAATTGCAACACAGCGGAGTTGTTAAATCCAATAGTGGAGGGCACAAATATATATATATATATATATATATATATATATATATATATATGAGAGAGAAAGCGAGCAAGAGCGCTCGTATTGTTATTTTGGGCACGTAGAAAAGTTCAACAGGGCGACTACTCTGCCGGCCGTCGCTGGCACGTTCTCAGAAAGAGGAAGGTGTGGCATAGCTTTCAGTCAAAAGTCAAACAAAATGGTTTGATTTTTTTTTATAGAAATTATTAGATATTTTATTTAAGTGGGTTTGTTTATTTTATTTTATATTATAGAAATTGATTAAAAGTGGGTTAGTTGTTCTAAGAAATATTTTTTTGGGGTGATATAAATTTACAAAAATTATTATGTTTTGTTTTCAAAATTTATTTTTCAATGCAGAAATGGATTGAGCATGCTGAAAAACTTTCACGACATTAAGATTATACAGAAATAAATTATTGAAATATTTTATTGAAGATAGACATTGAAATATTTTTTATTTTATTTTAATTTTCAATAACAAGTGTCACCACAAAATGAATCATACATCTCATTCATCATATATATATAGTAATTGAAAGTAAAAAAATATATTATTCCATCAAAAGATGCTTTCTATTTAAGATTGACAAAGAAATATCTTATTTATGACTGATTGAAATATTTCTTTTGTTATTAATTTTTTTAAATGTACATGTCAACTCTAGCTCAACACTAAAGGAATTACACATTTCCCTCATATTGGATGTAAAAAACATTTATCTCAACAATAAGAAAATTATTGAAACATTTTATATATGATCAACATTGGAATATTTTTTTTCCATCAAGAGATGCTTTCTATTTAGGATTGATAATGAAATATCTTATTTATGACTGATTGAAATATTTCTTTTGTTATTAATTTTTTTAAATGCCACATGTCAACTCTAGCTCAACACTAAAGGAATTACACATCTCACTTATATTGGATGTAAAAAAAACTTATCTCAACAATAAGAAAATTATTGAAACATTTTATATATGATCAACATTGAAATATTTTTTTGTTATCAATTTTTTTTTAATACCACTTATTGAAACTCCTTCACATCTCCCTTATAGTGAGTTATAGAAAGCACCTCTAGACATAATAAATTTATTTATTTTATTCATAAAAACATTTACTAAATACCTTACTTTGATTTGAAATTATTAAACTTAGTTGCAACTATTTTATTAGTGATATTTTTTTTTTAGAATTTCTAATAATGGTAAATGTTTGCATGCACTTATAACTTAAATGCTTGGGTTTGGATTCCAATTTGGAGTATATAAATTATACAGAAGTGTCTACAAATATAGTTTAATCTCCTAGTAGTGTTTGCGAACTTCTAATTCACAACAAGAAAACTTGTTTTTAGCATTACAAGTGGTGACACTCAATTTACTTGGCACGAGGGTAGCATCATGACGTGGGCTCATTCAAAGTGAGGGGGGTGCAATGAAGGCTCATTTACTCTCACATGCACTCCTCCCTCAAGAAGAAATACTTTAAATCATTGGAGAGGGTAATGGAATATTTATGTGGGACTATTTTGGTTTTCCTCGTGCACTTTGTAGGCTATGGGAAAGGAGGATTTAGGACCAGTTTGGTGTTGTTTTAGCTTGGGTTTTCTTGGATTGTTCTGACCTTTTGTTCTATCTCATAATTAGTCACTTTGGAGGAAGGCTTTTGGATGTTTGGGCGGTTTCTATTAACCTTCAATTCTTCTCTAGACAGTTTTCTCTTGGACAATGGATCCTTCATCTATACTTCAATTCCTTTCTCCCACGTAACATGTTTGGCCCTTGACCCTATGTTGCATTCTTGATTTTTTTTCCTAGTATTGGTTCTAGGTATTCCTTGAAGGTCTTGGTCGGTTATTCTTGAGTCTGTGTATTTTTTATGACCTTTGGTTGGGGGCAGGTCTATCCTTCTTGAGGGCTTGTCAACCTCCCTCGACTTTCTAAGTTCTCGTAGTCTATCTGTCGTGGCCCTTGTTCCCTATTCTTGGCTTTGACTTTCAAAAGATATGGATTGTACACAAAGCTCAAAGAAACTTGGAAGGATCTTTTAAGCAACATGTTGAGTCTATTGAAAGATGCAATTGTTTAATTGAATCTATGAAAGTAAAATTGAGGGGGGAGGGGGGGAGGAGCGGGGGGAGGGGGAGATGAACTTAAAATTCACTAGTGGAGGTTTTATTATGGATTCTATTGACCCAGGAAAAACACATCTAGGCTTTTGAAGGCAAGTTGGAAAATTTACAAAAATCAATGATTTATCTTATCAATCAATAGAATGTAGATTTTTAATGACAAAAATCAGCAAATGAAATTTCTGTCATACACTTCACAACCTAAAGATAATTGTCTTCATAAATTTCATAAATGCCTTAAAAACTCATTCAAAAATTACCATAAGCAGAAATACACATTGCTAAGCAAAATAGCAGTGAAAATAACATAGTGGACAATAACCCATAACACATAGAAATTTAGGCAAATGCCAGGGAAAACCGCAATGTGGGGAAACCCAATGAGAGAGAGAGAGAGATATTATTCACCTTTCAGGATAGTACATTACAGCAGCAAAACCACATTTCCAGCCAAGAGAAATACCTCACAGCACCAAAACTGTCCCAATAAATTCTACCTCGAAAAACATGCCAAATTTGTATTATTGTACAGCCTCTTTCATACCTCATTTTTCATGCCCATAGTCATTTGTACAGAAAGTTCCGTATAGCCCAGAAACAACCAACATAAATCTGAAATTTGCCTCGAAAACTGTGCCAAAAACTGCCTCAATTTTCATTCCAAATTCGTACGGATGTACGAACTATACAAAATTGTACAGACTATATGGATCCATACAATACATCCTCCAAAAGCAGAAAAATAATTCGGCCCAAAAATCACAGAATTTTTTTATTGGGATTTGTGCCCTAAAAATCTTGGAAAGGGTGCCCTCTTTCCTCTCTCAAGATTACTCAGAAAAATCTCTCTTAATCTCCTCCCGATGTCTTCTCAACATGTCTTGCATACTACCTAATACATTCTTTTATAATTTGAAAATGACATTTTCCCCCCAAAGTGTCTTTTCACCTTCCCCAACCCTAAATCCAAAGCCCAAGATTAGATTTTGTCTTTTTCAAGATCCAGGATCATGATCCATTCCCTCCAAAATGAATCACTTGAAATATTAAAGTGATTTCACTTTATTACATAAGTGTTTTATGAAAATAAACTCACTTTAAAAATAGAAGATACACTTTATTAAAAAGTCACTTTAATAAAAGAACCACTTAAAACAACTTTATAAAAACTATAAAAAAGTTAAGTGTCTGGCAGTGTAAATAGTAAGGTAACATCCGCATATAAGACAAAACATGTGGAGTACATCCTGAGCTAAAAATATAACACTCTCTCTTAGCGAGGGATGTACTCGCTGCCATCTCCATCATCTGGTCCCATCACATTGTGCTCTGTAGGAGCTCCCTCTGAACCTGGAGCCATCCTCAACACCTGCACAGAACTTGAACTAGAAGATCTTCTCCTAGCAGCGTCTTGGAACCCTAAGCTCAATTCATCTTGAGCATTGGTTCGATCAACTTGGCTAAGCCTCCTACCAGTGCTTAGAAGAAACTAGCTCTCTTCTCTTGGAATACAAGACTGAATCCTTGGCGCCACCACAGTCTCAGAAGCCTCCTCATGCTCCTCATGCGACATTGAATCATACATCAAAGGTTGTCCTCTCAACATATAAAACCTGTCCACTCGATTATCGATCAGTTGCAGCTCTACCGGGTCCACTCCCTGCCTGTAGATAAAGACATGTTCCCTCTTGAACAATACGCAATATCCTACATCCTCCAAGGCTGAGACTGAGAGCAAGTTAACCCTCAACCCTAGAACAAAGAGAACTCCATCAAACTCCAAGAGTCCCCCAAACTCGAGTTGGAATCTAACATTCACAACTCCATGTACAACTTTCGCCATACCACCTTCATTTACCACTTGTCGGCTAGGACCAATCTCTATGAAATCTAGGAATACTCGTCAGATTCTCGTCATGTTTCTAGAGGCTCCATTATCCACAATCCATCTGATATCACCTTTGAATCCTCCGATGTCGACCCTGGAAACTAGGGTCACCAAAGAAAATTCCCTATCGAACATTGAAGCAAAGTCCTCAATGGCTACTATAGCAGCTGTCTCAAGCCCTTCTGGTTCCTTCTTCTTCTTCTTCCTCTCAGGACAATGAGAGGCAAGGTTCCCCAACTGGTTACAACAATAGCATCTGACTTTACTCAAGTCCCTTCCAGAACTTCCTTTATTCTTGCTCTTTTCCACAAGAGAAACATTCTCATCAACTCTGTCTGTCTTCTGTTCACTACTCTAAGATATTTTCTGAATCTCCTCCTGCATGAAATCATCCCACGGTCTACTCCAATCTGGTAGATTATCACATCCCACCACACACTTCACGAAGACTTCCCATTCTTTCGTGAATCCATTTAAGGCTATACTCACCAACTCAGAATCTGTAATGACCTTTCCAACAACTGTCAGCTAATCTTTTACTTGAGCCACCCAGGTAAGATAAGAAGAGACACACTCCTCCTTCCCTGTATTGGTATCATGCAACTTGGCCTTCAAGGCCATCTTCTGGTTCTTGTTCTTCGCATCGAACAAGTTTTTAAGTGTATCCCACATCTCCTTGGTAGTCTTTTTCTCAACCAAGTGTGGGATAAGGTGATCCTTCACCCCATCTAGAATAATCCTCTGAGCTTTGGCTTCCTTGGTCTCACGCAAGTCCAAGGAAATAGGATCTGCTGCGGGAGATGCCACAACAAAGTTGACATAGTTATAAATTTTGTTCTCCTTGACAATGGCTGAAAATCGAACCTTCCACTACAAATAGTTGGAAATTCCATCGTAAATGATCCTCATATCAAATGCTCGCAGCCATATTCCCTGTCACAACTCAAGGAAAAGAATCACACCCTTTTGCCCAAAAATCAAACTGCCCATGTCAAAGACAAAGCTCTGATACCATGTAGATTTTTAATGACAAAAATCAGCAAATGAAATTTATGCCATACACTTAGCAACCTAGAGATAACTGTCTTCATAAATGCCTTAAACCCTCATTCAGAAATTACCATAAGCAGAAATACACATTGCTAAGCAAAATAGCAGCGAAAATAACACAGTGGACAACAACCCATAACATAGAGAAATTTAGGTAAATGCCAGTGAAAACCCCAATGTGGGGAAACCCAATGAGAGAGAGAGAGAGAGAGATATTATTCAACTTTCAGGAAAGTACATTACAACAGCAAAACCACATTTCCATCCAAGAGAAATACCTCACAACACCAAAACTGTCCCAATAAATTATGCCACGAAAAATGTGCCAAATCCGTATTGTTGTATGGCCTCTTCCATACCTCGTTTTCTGTTCCCACAGTCAGTTGTACGGAATGTTCCGTACGACCCAGAAACAACCAATAGAAATTTGAAATCTACCTTGAAAATCATGCCCAGAAATGCTTTGATTTCCATGCCAAATACGTATTGTTGTATGAATGTACAGAATTGTATGGACTGTACGGATCCATATAGTACCACCTCCCACAACAGAAAAATAATTCAGCCCAAAAACCATAGAAAAAAATTCTTGGGATTCGTGCCCTCTTTGTTTCCCTCTTTCCTCTCTCAAACTTACTTAGAAAGATCTCTCTCAATCTCTTCCCGATGTCTTCTCAACATGTATTGCACACTACCCAATACATTCTTTCATAATCTAAAAATGACATTTCCCCCCCAAAGTGTCTTTTTACCTTCCCCAACCCTAAATCCAAAGGCCAAGATTAGATATTGCCTTTTTGAAGATCAAGGGTCATGATCCATTCCCTCCAAAACAAATCACTTGAAATATTACAGTGATTTCACTTTATTACATAAGTGCTTTATGAAAATAAAGTCACTTTAAAAATAGAAGGTACATTTTATTAAAAAGTCACTTTAATAAAAGAACCATTGAAAACAACTTTATAAAAAAATATTACAAAGTTAAGTGCCTGGTAGTGTAAATATTAAGGTAACATCCACATACAAGAAAAAACATGCAGAGCACCTCTTGAGATAAAAAGTTAGCACTCCCTCTTAGCGAGGGATGTACTCACTTCCATCTCCACCATATGGTCCCATCACACTGTGCTCTGTAGGAGCTCCCTCTGAACCTAGAGCCATCATCAACACCTGCACAAACCTCGAACTAGAAGATCTTCTCCTGGCAACTTCCTGGAACCCTGAGCTCACTTCATCTTGAGCATTGGTTTGATCAACCTAGCTAAGCCTCCTACCAATGCTCAGAAGAGACTCGCTCTCTTCTCTCAAAATGAAAGACTGAATCCTTAGCGCCACCGCAATCTCAGAAGCCTCCTCACGCTCCTCATCCGACGTTGAATCATACATCGAAGGTTGTCCTCTCAACATATACAACTTGTCCACTTGGTTACCGATCAGCTGCAGCTCTACCGGGTCCACTCCCTGCCTGTAGATAAAGATATGTTCCCTCTTGAACAATAAACAATATCCTACACCCTCCAAGGCTTATATGGAGAGCAATTTAACCCTCAACCCTGGAACAAAGAGAACTCCATCAAGCTCTAAGAGTCCCCCAAACTCGAGTTGGAATCTATCATTCCCAACTCCACGTACATCTTTCGACACTTGTCAGCCAGGACCAATCTCTGTGAAATCTAGGAATATTCGCCAAATTCCCGTCATGTGGCTAGAGGCTCCACTATCCACAATCCATCTGATATCACCTCCAAATCCTTCATTGTCAACACTGGAAACTAGGGTCACTAAAGAAAATTCCCTATCGAACTTTGAAGCAAAGTCCTCCATGGCTGTTGTAGCAGCTATCTCAGGCCCTTCTGGTTCCTTCTTCTTCTTCTTCCTCTCAGGATAATAAGAGGCAAGGTGCCCCAACTGGTTACAACAATATCATCTGACTTTACTCAAGTCCCTTCCAGAACTTCCTTTATTCTTTCTCTTTTCCACAAGAGAAACATTCTCATTAGCTCTATCTCGCTTTCATTCACTACTCTGAGATCTTTCTCGGATCTCCTCCTGAGTGAAATCATCCCACACTCTGTTCCAATCCAGTAGATTCTCACGTCCCACTACACACTTCACGAAGACTTCCCATTCTTTGGTGAATCCATTTATGACTATCCTCACCAACTCAGAATCCGTAATGACCTCTCCAACAACTGCCAACTCATCTTTTACTTAAGCCACCCGGGTAAGATAAGAAGAGACACTCTCCTCCTTCCCCATCTCGGTATCATGCAACTTGGTCTTCAAGGCCATCTTCCAGTTCTCATTCTTCACCTTGAACAAGTTTTTAAGTGCATCCCACATCTCCTTGGCAATCTTTTTTTCAGCCAAACATGGGATAAGGTGATCTTTCACCCCATCCAAAATAATCCTCTGAGCTTTGGCCTCCTTGGTCTCATGCAAGTCCAAAGAAACAGGATCTGTTGTGGGAGCTGCCACAACAGAGTTGACATAGTTATAATTTTTTTTCTCCTTGAGAATGGCTGACAATCGAACCTTCCATTGCAAATAATTGGAAATTCCATCCAACTGATACTCATATCTAATGTTTGCAGCCATGTTCCCTATCACAACTCAAGGAAAACAATCACACCCTTTTGCCCTAAAATCAAATTGCCCACTATCATAGATAAAGCTCTGATACCATGTAGATTTTTAATGACAAAATCAACAAATGAAATTTTTTTCATACACTTGGCAACCTAGAGATAATTGTCTTCATAAATTTCATAAATATATTAAACCCTCATTCAGAAATTACCATAAGCAGAAATACACATTGTTAAGCAAAATAACAACCGAAATAACACAGTGGAAAACAACCCATAACACACAAAAATTTAGGCAAATTCCAGGGAAAACCCCAATGAGAGAGAGATACATATATTATTCAGCTTTCAAGAAAGTACATTACAGAAGCAAAACCACAATTCCAGCCAAGAGAAATACCTCACAGCACCAAAACTATCCCAATAAATTGTGCCTCGAAAAAGGTGCCAAATTCATATTGTTGTACGGCCTCTTTTATACCTCGTTTTCCATGCCCACAATCAACTATACTGACTATTCTGTATGGCCCAGAAACAACCAATAGAAAACTGAAATCCACCTCGAAAACTGTGCCCAAAACTGGCTCAATTTTCGTGCCAAATCCCTATGGCTATATGGACTGTACAGATCCGTACAGTATGGCCTCCCACAACAGAACAAAATTTCAGCCCAAAAATCACAGAAAAGTTTTCTTAGGATTCGTGCCCTAAAAATCTTGGGAAATGTGCCCTCTTTGTTGTCCTCTTTCCTCTCTCAAGCTTACTCAGAAAAATCTCTCTCAATATCCTCCTGATGTCTTCTCAACATGTCTTGCACACTACCCAATATATTCTTTTATAATATGAAAATGACATTTTCCCCCCAAAGTGTCTTTTCACCTTCCCCAACCCTAAATCCAAAGGCCAAGATTAGATCTTGCCTTTTTTAAGATCAAGGGTCATGATCCATTCCCTCCAAAATGAATCACTTGAAATATTAAAATGATTTCATTTTATTACATAAGTTCTTTATGAAAATAAAGTCTTTTTAAAAATAGAAGGTACACTTTATTAAAAATTCACTTTAATAAAAGAACTACTTAAAACAACTTTATAAAAACTATTACAAAGTTAAGTGTCTGGTAGTGTAAATATTAAGGTAACATCCGCATACAAGACAAAACATGAAGAGTACCTCCGGAGCTAAAAAGATAAAACTCCCTCTTAGCGACGGATCTACTCGCTACCATCTCCATCATCTGGTCCCATCACACTGTTCTCTATAGGAGATCCCTCTATACTTAGATCCATCCTCAACACCTACACATAACTCAAACTAGAAGATCTTCTCCTAGAAACGTCGTGGAACCATGAGCTCACTTAATCTTGAGCATTGGTTTGATCAACCTGGCTAAGCCTCTTGCCAATGCTCAGAAGAGAATCACTCTCTTCTCTCGGAATACAAGACTAAATCCTTGGCGCCACCCCAGTCTCAGAAGCCTCCTCATGCTCCTCATCCGACATTGAATCATACATTGAAGGTTGTCCTCTCAACATATACAACCTATCCACCCGGTTACCGATCAACTGTAGTTTTACCGGGTCCACTCCCTACCTGTAGATAAAAACATGTTCCCTCTTGAACAATACATAATATCCTACATCCTCCAAGGATGAGACTGAGAGCAAGTTAACCCTCAACCCTAGAACAAAGAGAACTCCATCAAGCTCCAAGAGTCCCCCAAACTCGAGTCGGAATCTAACATTCCCAACTCCACGTACTTCTTTCTTCATACTACCTTCATTTACCACTTGTCAGCCAGGACCAATCTTTATGAAATCTAGGAATACTCGTCAGATTCCCGTCATGTGGCTAGAGGCTCTGCTATCCACAATCCATCTGTTATCACCTCGAAATCCTCTATTGTCGACACTAGAAACTAGGGTCACCAAAGGAAGTTCCCTATCGAACTTTGAAGCAAAGTCCTCCATGGCTATTGTAGTAGTTGTCTCAGGCCCTTCTGGTTCCTTCTATTTCTTCTTCCTCTTAGGACAATGAGAGGCAAGGTGCCCCATCTGGTTACATTAAAAAACATCTAACTTTACTCAAGTCCCTTCTGGAACATCCATTCTTCTTTCTCTTTGCCGCAAGAGAAACACTCTCATCATCTCTGTCTGTCTTATGTTCACCACTCTAAGATCTTTCCTAGATCTCCTCCTGAGTGAAATCATCCCACAATCTGCTCTAATCTGGTAGATGCTCACATCCCACCACACACTTCACGAAGACTTCCCATTCTTTGGTGAAGCCATTTAAGCCTATCCTCACCAAATCAGAATCTGCAATGACCTCTCCAATAACTGTCAGCTAATATTTTACTTGAGCCACCCGGGTAAAATAAGAAGAGACACTCTTCTCCTTCCCCATCTTGGTATCACGCAACTTGGCCTTCAAGGCCATCTTTTGGTTCTCGTTCTTCGCCTCGAACAAGTTTTTAAGTGCATCCCACATCTCCTTAGCAATGTTTTTCTCAGCCAAGTGTGGGATAAGTTGATCCTTCACCCCATCCAGAATAATCCTCTGAGCTTTGGCTTCCTTGATCTCATGTAGGTCCAAAGCCACAAGATCTGTTGCGGCAGCTGCCACAACAGAGTTGACATAGTTATAAATTTTGCTCTCCTTGAGAACGACTGACAATCGAACCTTCCACTGCAAATAGTTGGAAATTCCATCCAAGCGATCCTCATATCTAATGCTTGTAGCCATATTCCCTGTCACAACTCAAGGAAAACAATCACACCATTTTTCCCAAAAATCAAACTGCCCACTGTCAGAGACAAAACTCTGATACCATGTAGATTTTTAATGACAAAAATTAGCAAATGAAATTGCTATCATACACTTAGAAACCTAGAGATAACTATCTTCATAAATTTCATAAATGTCGTAAACCATCATTTAGAAATTACCATAAACATAAATACACATTGCTAAGAAAAATAACAGTGGAAATAACACAGTGGACAACAACCCATAACACACAAAAATTTAGGAAAATGCCAAGGAAAACCCCAATGTGGGGAAACCCAATGATATATATATATATATATATTATTCAGCTTTCAGGAAAGTACATTACAGCAGCAAAACCACATTTCGGCCAAGAGAAATACCTCAACACCAAGATTGTCCTAATAAATTTTGCCTCGAAAAACGTGTCAAATCTGTACTGTTGTACTGTCTCTTTCGAACCTCATTTTATGTGCCCACATTTAGCTGTACGGACCGTATGGATCCATACAGTACGAACTCCAACAGCAGAAAAATAATTCATCCCAAAAATCACAAAAAATGTTTCTTGAGATTCGTGCCCTAAAAATCTTGGGAAACGTGCCCTCTTTGTTGCCCTCTTTCCTCTCTCAAGATTACTCAAAAAAATCTCTCTCAATCTCTTCCTGATGTCTTCTCAGCATGTCTTGCACACTACCCAATACATTCTTTTATAATCTGAAAATGACATTTTCCCCCCAAAGTGTCTTTTAACCTTTCCCAACCCTAAATCCAAAGGCCAAGATTAGATCTTGCCTTTTTCAAGATCAAGTGTCATGATCCATTCCCTCCAAACTGAATCACTTGAAATATTAAAGTGATTTCACTTTATTATATAAGTGCTTTATGAAAATAAAGTCACTTTAAAAATAGAAGGTACAATTTATTAAAAAGTCACTTTAATAAAAGAACCACTTAAAACAACTTTATACAAACTATTACAAAGTTAAGTGCATAGTAGTGTAAATATTAAGGTAACATCCGCATACAAGACAAAACATGCAAAGTACCTCCTGAGCTAAAAAGATAACACTCTCTCTTAGCGAGGGATGTACTTGTTGCCATCTCCATCATCTAGTCCCATCATACTGTGCTCTATAGGAGATCCCTTTGAATCTGGATCCATCCTCAACACCTGCACAAAACTCGAACTAGAATATCTTCTCCTAGAAACGTCCTGGAACCCTGAGCTCACTTCATCTTGAGCATTGGTTCGATCAACCTGACTAAGCCTCCTGCCAATTCTTAAGAGAGACTCGCTCTCTTCTCTCAGAATCCAAGACTGAATCCTTGGCACCACTGCAGTATCAAAAGCCTACTCATCCTCCTCATCCAACATTGAAACATACATCGAAGGATGTCCTCTTAACATATACATCCTATACACCTAGTTACTAATCGAATGTAGCTCTACTGGATCCACTCTCTTCCTGTAGATAAGGACATGTTCCTCCTTAAACAATACACAATATCCTACATCCTCCAAGGCTGAGACTGAGAGAAAGTTAACCCTCAACCTTGGAACAAAGTTGGAATCTAACATTCCCAACTCCATGTACAACTTTCGCCATACCACCTTCATTTACCACTTGTCGGTCATGACCAATCTCTGTGAAATTTAGGAATACTCGTCAAATTCTCATCATGTGGCTAGAGGCTCCGCTATCTACAATCCATCTAATATCACCTCCAAATCCTCTGTTGTTGACATTGGAAACTAGGGTCACCAAAGAAAATTCCCTATCGAACTTTGAAGAAAAGTCCTCCATAGCTATTGTAGCAGCTGACTCAGGCCCTTCTGGTTCCTTCTTCTTCTTCTTCCTCACAAGACAATGAGAGGAAAGGTGCCCCAACTGGTTACAACAATAGCATCTGACTTTACTCAAGTCCCTTATGGAACTTCCTTTCTTCTTGATCTTTTTCACAAGATCAACATTCTCATCAACTGTGTCTGTCTTTTGTTCACTGCTCTAAGATCTTTCCCAGATCTTCTCCTGAGTGAAATCATCCCACAGTCTGCTCCAATCCGGTAGATTCTCACGCCCCACCACACACTTCACGAAGACTTCCCATTCTTTAGTGAATCCATTTAAGTCTATCCTGATCCAGATGGATATCGGTGGCCACCCACCTTTTCCAACTGGCTCAAAACAATTTTCTGGCAATTTTGGTAATTTACTACTTTTAGCAGTTTTCACTTCCCGAGCCTTTTTTAGGCCCTAAATGATGTTTTTTGGGAAAACAGGTTTGAAGTACATTAGTTCCTTCGATATTGCACCTAAAATGAATCTCCTCGATGATACCTTTCCAACATGCTATCATACGCCTAAAACGAAGATCGTATGCAAAAGTTACGACCCCGGGAAGTTGATGTACTAACTTACCCAAACGAGGGCCCACATGACTTTTGGCACTTCATTCCCTAGGGTTAGGTTTTTGGATGTCTCAGGATTTTTACATTCCTACTTATTGTAAAAAGGCCTTCAGAGCCTCATTGTAATCATCTTCTTGCGAATGAGCACAATCGTCACATCTCTTCTCAGAGATAAGCGACCACCATTCCAACAAGCTTGTTTCCATTGCATTTTACAGCTTCCAACTTATTTCTTTATTAATAGAAAACTAGTTTTACTGTATCTCTGTTACTTTGTGTTAAGCACCTATTATTAATATGTGTTAAGCACCTGTTAAGTACGAAATTGTACAGATTGTACGGATCTGTACAGTACGACCTCCCACAGCAAAAAAATAATTCGGACCAAAAATTACAGAAAAGTTTTCTTGAGATTTGTGCCCTAAAAATCTTGGGAAACATTCCCTCTTTGTTTCCCTCTTTCCTCTCTCAAGCTTACTCAGAAAAATCTCTCTCAATCTCCTCCTGATGTCTTCTCAACATGTCTTGCACACTGCCCAATACATTCTTTTATAATCTGAAAATGACATTTTCCCCCCAAAGTGTCTTTTCACCTTCCCCAACCCTAAATCCAAAGGCCAAGATTAGATCTTTCCTTTTTCAAGTTCAAGGGTCATGATCCATTCCCTCCAAAATGAATCACTCGAAATATTAAAGTGATTTTAGTTTATTATATAAGTGCTTTATGAAAATAAAGTCACTTTAAAAATAAAAGGTA
>JZKD02S1697453.1:0-12962 GCA_000966675.3 Picea glauca
GAGTGGTGGAAATACATGGATTTGTTGATGCAGACTGGGCTGGAGATTTGGATCGCAGAAGATCTACAAGTGGGTATGTGTTTAACCTATTTGGAGGAGAAATCAGTTGGATGAGCAAAAGACATGTTGTAGTGGCACTCTCAACTACAGAAGCTGAATACATGGCAGCCACTCATGCAAGCAAGGAAGCAGTACGGTTACAAAGATTGTGTTCAGGTATTGGGTTGGTAAAACAAGCAGTGAGATTAAACTGTGACAGTCAGAGTGCAATATTCTTGGCAAAGAACCCGACTTATCATTCGAAGACAAAGCATATTGATGTTCAATATCACTTTGTCAGAGACATGGTTGAGGAAAAGAAGGTGTTGCTGGAAAAGGTTGACACTTTGAAGAATGCTGCAGATTCATTGACAAAGTCTATGAGAACATAAAAGTTTTCCTAGTGTAGAGTAAAAATGGGCATTGTTTCCCTGAATTGTTGACTATATAATCCCCTGGACCCCTGGATGCAAAGAAAACAACAAGTGGGAGAATGTTGGATATGTGTTATATTCTTTGCATGTGTGTGTGTGTGGGTGCGTCAGATACGACAACTGCGTCTGACGATTTGTAAATTAATCATGGATTAAGGGATTAGGGTTTTGGTATCTACGGAATACCTAAAAACATTGTATATATTGTATGCCGAATGGTGAAATTTGATATAATGAAAATAAGAAAGGTTTTCCCGGTTGAGGGTTTCTGGTATAAAATCTCTGTGTACTCTGTGTATGAGCCATTGATTAATTTCTATTGCTTAAGAATCTATATGCATTGCTTTACTTCGTAGGTTTAAAACTTACAATTGGTTCCTCACTGTGATTTTGTTTAAGAATATGTAATCAATGCAGAGTTGCCATGTCCCGTCCTTCTTCTGCACCAATACAATTAGGCTTCCGCAAGGGGAGGATTTGGGTCTAATGTGCCCCTTTTGAAGCATCTCTTGGATCTATCGCCTGATTTCGTCATTTTCCATCAGCGAGCGATGATAGACTGGTCCATTAGGTAGTGGTGCGTCGGGGGTCAGATCAATTGGATGCTTGACTTGGCAGTGTGTCGGTACCCCTGTAGGTGAGGAGAAGATGTCTCTGTATTCTTCTACAATATCGTCCACTTGCTTTTGCTGCAAAGAGAGGATCTATGTAGAGTCAACGGATGTGGCGGCGACCTTTTTCTTATTGTGAGCACAAATCACAAAGAAGACAAACTTCCTAGTCCGTGAGATGACCTTACTGCATTTATTAACAAATATTAAGGAAATAGTAGTAGGCGGCGCTACCTTTGGTATCCTGTACAATTTTCTACCCAAAGTAATAATAACATTGTGGGGTCTAGACTCATACATAGCATGACACTTCCAAAAATATGGTTGTCCTAAAAGAACATCACAAACATCAAGGGGAGCAATATCACACATTACCTCATCTTTGAAAGGATTGATGTCATAGGGAAGACGACATTGTTGGCTGACATGAAGATCTCTTCCTTGGCGAAGCCATCCATTGGTGTAGGGCTGCGGGTCCGGTGTCATTGGTAGGTCCTACTGCTTGATGAACTATCCTGAAATCAGGTTCTTTTGACTCCCACTATCGACAATGAAATGAAGCGAAGCCCCCTTTACCCACATCTGCGAGTGAAAGAGGTGTTCTCCTTCCTCTGGTTCTTCTGGTTCGCTTGGTCGGGCTTTGGTGGTAGCGATAGTGGCACTGGATTCATAATCGATAATCTGCTTCCCTCCTTTAGAATTTGAATCAGAATCAAAGTCGGCCTCTGACTCAGAAGCCTTTAGTTCGACCATGAGTGACTGCTTGGAGTGGTATTCTTCGGTGTTCTGCCAAGGGATTTTATGGTACTCACACCATTTTCCCGTTTCCTTCTTCGTATTTTCATTTCCCTTCTTGTGTTGTGTCTTGGACTGGTTGTCCTGAGAGCACCACCTCAACTTGTTCCCTTACTGGGTGGGTTGGTGTCACCTTTTCCCTACTTTGGCTGTGAGGGGTTTGCAGATCCAAAATCTCACCTTTTCTACTAATTGTTTTGCTCGATATTGACCGCATATCTATAAGTCGTGCCCAATGAGGTGATGCCTAGAAAATCCAATTTTGTTTGAATGTATCTATGCAAAAAGCTGTGGTATTTGAGCACTAGATGATGCTGAAAGTCTTTGATACCCAACTTGGTGCGCAGGGTATGGAAAATATTGGTGAAAATTGGTATTGTCTGGTCCCTTTCTTGACGTAGGGTGGTCCATCTGGTGTATTGGTCCTCGCAACTTCCAACATGGTAGTATTGTTCTTTAATGGTGTCCCGAAGGGAATCCCATGTAGGTTCCACCACAAACATTGCAGATTCCTCTATGGCCCTTTGCTCAAAGTAAGTATCCCACGAGTCTTTAACATGGGGAACAACCTTGAGGAGTGCAAAAGTGATATTTTCTCTATCGGAAAAATTGTGGACCGAAAAATACCCTTCGAGCAGATTCAACCATTTATCTACAACATCTGCATCTATCAGTCCTTCAAATAATAGAATATCAAAATTTACATGTACCTTGAAGGGGGTTGCATGGTCGCTTGATGAAGATGCTTCTCCTGTGGGAAGTCGATGAAGGATCTACGCGAAGTTGTCCATCATTTCATTCCTTTGTCGTGCAAGGGATTCCTTGAGAAACATTTTAATAGGATATCATGTTTCATCATATTTCTTTTCATCCCCCATGGGTTGTTTTCAGGCTCGACACAGTCAATCTTGCAATGGTTTGATTGGTTCAAGTCCCAACTTATTGTACCCAGATCTTGTCGGGGGCATGCATGAAGAAAAATAAATGAAGAGAAAACTGCTCTAATACCACTGATCCAGATTTAGGAGTGGAACGAACTGATTAACACACTAAATACAATAAACAGAGAGATATGAAGAATAACACATATATCCAATGAACAATATCTTCTATTGAATAAGGAAATAGGCTGAAAATGTAAAACTGCAGAATTGAAACACTTGCTCAAATGGTGGTAGCTATCTATGATAAGAGATGTGGTTGTTATGTGCATCTGTCTAAGAAGAATAAAATACAATGAGGCTCTAGAGGCCTTTTTTATATCACTCATGAATTCCAAAACCCTAGACATCCAAAAACCTAACCCTAGAAGATGAAACACAAAAATTCATGTGGGCCCCTATGGGTAAGTTGGTGTAAGTTGGTACCTCAACTTCCCAGGGTCATAAATTTTGCATATGACCTCTGTTTTAGGTGCAGATAGCTCGTTGGAAAGGTATTTTAAAGAAATACACATTTCACTATCAAACTTTGACTATGTCTACAGTTTTACTGTGGCGAGCCAAAAAACGAATGTTTAGAGCCCCAAAACGGCCCTGGAAGTACAACAAGATGTGTTGACATGAAA
The DNA here is from genome assembly GCA_000966675.3 of Picea glauca. Classification (NCBI taxonomy): domain Eukaryota; kingdom Viridiplantae; phylum Streptophyta; class Pinopsida; order Pinales; family Pinaceae; genus Picea; species Picea glauca. The sequence continues at coordinate 3,447 of JZKD02S1697453.1, forward strand.
ACATACAAAAAATCTCATTGGATTAAGTGAGAGGCCACCAGTATCCACCTGGAGGATGTGTGGGGCTTCAAAAAACCCTAGAAGTGTAGAACCCACAATTACAAAGAAGTGCAAAAGAACGTGTTGAAAAAAAATGGACAATGGGAGCTAGTTGGAATAGGTGGGTGGCCACAGATATCTACCTGGATCACTTGAACTCATTGGTGGATGTGTTGGATACGCTCAATGAATCGGTTAGATTTGTAAGATTCAGTTGGAGCAAGAGATGAGTCGTCTAAGGTGACCACAAAGGGTAGCATAATATCTATGGGACCCAATGGTTGGAATCCCAACCCCACATGAAATGGGATGTGGTTGGTTGAGCTATGCAGGGCCTGGTTGTAGCTATGTTGGAAATAGGGAAGACTCTCATCCCATGTGAGATGGTTTTGGTAATTATACATGCGCAGGATATGCACGAGCATTCGATTTATGACCTCGGTTTGGCCATCTATTTGGGGGTGGAAGGCCGTGGATTTGGTGAGCTTGGTGTCCAGTAGTGACCAGAGGCTCGACCATAATGGGATGAGAAATCGACTGTCCCGATCTGAGAAAATGGTTTGTGGGATTCCAAAATGTACCTAGACTGATTCAAAGAAGAGCTTGGTAGTGGCCAATGTTGTGATTCTCTTCTTGCAGGTGACCAGAATTGCCATCTTAGAAAAGTGATCAACAACCAAAAAAACACAGTCATTTCCTCGCTTGGTGGACGGGAGTCTCGGCATGTAGTCAATTGAGATGGATTCCCATGGTCTGTCAGGATTAGGCAGAGGGGTGTACAAGCCTTGTTTCTTAGTGGTCAGTTTGGCAATAACATAGGCAATGCAGAACCCGATATACTTGCTGACCTCATGTCGAAGTTTCGGCCAGTAGAAATGTTTCTACAACATTTCCATTGTCTTCTCAATGCCGAAGTGTCCTTCCACCCAACTGTAGTGGGCTTCCCATATTATATTTTCTCGCTCACTTGATGGAACACAGATATGGCCCAGATGACACAACATGCCATCCCAAAGATGGAAATTAGTGAAAAATGCGTTTGCACCCAACATTTGAAAGGTGGTGGTGAAGTCTGGGTCTATCTCATAGATTTGGGGCCATCCATAGGTCTCATGGCTGCAAGATTCTAACACCGTGGTGAATTCCATGACTAACAATATACTGAGGAAATCAATGATGTAGTTGGTGCTTCTTGTTTTATACTTGATGTTGAGGTGGAATTGTTGCAAGTATGTGGACCACTTCTAATGGTAGTCATTCTGCAATTTTCCTTGTGTCTACATGAAATGCAGTGGCTTATGATCATTGTGGATGAATGTCTCCTTCCCAAGAATGTAATGTCTCCACTGGTGGCAGGCTTGCACAATGGAGTACATTTATTTGACATAAGTAGGGTAATTACGGACAACATCTGATAATGTCTCAATAAGACAGGCCACGGGGTGGTCATGTTGAGTAAGAACAGAGCCCACAGCATAGTCAAAAGCATCTGTCTCGATCTCAAAGGGTTGTTGCAAGTCCCATAGTGAAAGTACTAGGACTGAGCATAAGCGCTACTTCAAATCATCGAACTCTTGTTGTTGGGACCGACCCCACACAAAATTTTCCTTACCACCACCCATGGTTACTTAGTTGAGGGCCCATGCAATATGGGAGAATCCAAACACGAACCTATGATATAAATTGGCAAGGCCTAAGAAGCTTCGAAGCTCAGTGAGTGTGGTTGTGGCTGGCCAGTAACAGATGACTTGGATCTCGGCTGGATCGACATGTACACCATGTTAATCAATGATGTATCCCAGGTAATGGATCCTATTCATGCAGAAAGAGCATTTTTCCAAGTTGGCGTATAACTTGTGCTACTGCAGGGTGTGTAGAATCTGTTGAATATGCTGCAAGTGTTCTGACCAAGTCTTGTTGTAAATGAGAATGTCATCCAGATACACCACTAAAAAATTATTGGTGAATGATCGCAGGATATCATCCATCATTCTCATGAAAGTGGTTGGAGCATTTGCCAAACCAAACGACATGACCAACCATTCAAAAAGACCTTCCTTTGACTTGAAGGCAACCTTCCATACATCTGTCTGTTCTATCGAGACCTGGTGATAATCGGACTTCATATCAATCTTACTGAAGTATTTGGCCCCCGTGAGCTGATCAAGGAGGTCTTCGATTCGGGGAATCAGGTACTAATTTATGAACGTGATTTTATTCAGGGCTCAACAATAAATACAGAGTCTCTAGGTTACATCTTTCTTCTGTACCAACATGATTGGGCTCTCACAAGGTGATGAGTTGGGACAGATGTTCCCCTTGTGGAGAAATTCTTGGATCTGTTTCTTGATCTCCTCATTCTCTAACAGAGAGCTGTGGTAGAATGGCCCATTGGGCAGTGGTGCATTGGGGTTCAGATCGATGGGGTGCTTGACTTGACAATGCAGAGGTACCCTGGTAGGTGAGGAGAAGATATATGAGTATTATTCCATGACTTTATCCACTTGATTCTGCTATGTGGAGAGGTCGATTGCGGAGACCCTGGATGTGGCTACAATATTTTGCTCATTCTGAGAGAAAATCACAAAGAAGAGAAACTTCCCCATCTAAGAGATGACCTTCCTGCATTGCTTGGAAGAGATCAAGGAAATAACACTAGGTGGGACTACCTCGGGTATCCTGTACAATTTCTTTTTCAAAGTAATAATAACACTGTGAGGCCTAGACTCATATACAACATGGCATTTCCATAAATATGGTTGGCCCAAAAGAACATTACAAAATTTGAGAGGGGAGACATCACACAATACCTCGTCTTTGAAGGGATTGATGCCATATGATAGGTGACATTGTTGGTTGACGTAGATGTCGCTTCCTTGGCGTAGCCATATGATGGTGTAGAGTTGTGGGTGCGGCGTTGTTAGTAGGGAGAATCTCTTGACAACCTCTGCTGAGATGAGGTTCTTCTGGCTATCGATATCAATGATAAAGTGCATCGGGGTACCCTTCACCCACATCTATGAATCAAAAATGTGCTCTCCTTCCTGTGGCTCGTCTGGTTCACTGGGCTAGAGATTGGTGGTAGCAACGATAGCACTGGGTTATGCATCAATGATCCATCTCCCCCTTTTTGGTTCTAACTTGGAGTTGGAACCCACATTTGATTCAAAGGATTTCACCTCAGCCACCAACGACTTCTTTGAGCTAAAATCAATAGTGTTATGCCAGGGGCTCTTATGGAAGTCCCACTACTTCCCTATATCTTTCTTTGTCTTTCTGGTGTCCTTCTTTTATTGTGGCCTGGATAGGTTTTCCTAAGGTGGTCTGTATTTTCTCTATCCTTTATTTTGTGGGTTGGGGCCACCCTTTCCTGGATTTTGTTGTGAGGAGTTCCTAGGCCCAAATTGTCGCATCTTTTGTTTGAGCTTCTGCTTGATTTTGACGGCATATCGATAGGTCGCGCCCAATGATGATATGTCCATAAAATCCATTTCATCTTGGATATATCTACGAAAAATTTTGTGATACTTGAGCACTTGATGTCGCTCAGAATCTTGGATACCTAGCTTGGTGCGCAAGGCATGGAAGATATTCATGAACTCAGGCACTGCTTGGTTTCTTTCTTGCCGAAGTGTGTTCCATTTTGTGTACAGTTTGTCATAACTTCCAACGGGGTAGTATTGTTTCTTAATAACATCCCTAAAGGACTCCCAGGCGATCATGACTGTAAATAATGAGGGTTCCTTTGTTTCCTTCTGCCCACATAAAGTTTCCCACCAATATTTGACATGGGGAATGGATTTTAGGAGCGCAAAAGTAATATTTTCTCTATTTGAGAATTTATGGACAGAGAAATACCCTTCTAGAAGATTCAACCATTTGTCTACAACATCGACATCTATCTGACCTTCAAATATAGGAATATCGAAGTTGATTTGTACCTTGTAGGGGGAAGCTCCTCCATTTGAGGGAGATGTGTGCTTGTTGGTAGCCGTCAAAGGATTTACTCAAAATTATCCATCACCTCATTCCTCTGTTGTGTTAGGGATTCCTCGAGAAACATTTTGAAGGGATCTCCTGTCCCTTCGTATTTCTTTTCCCATGCCATGAGAGATCACTTGGGCATGCGAGAGATTTTGTCCTCAAGAGAAACAAGCTCAAGACCCAATTATTTGTACCATGACCCCGTTGGGGACATGCATTAAGAATGACAAGGAGCAGACTGCTCTGATACCATTGATCCAGATTTTATGAGTAGAATAAAATGAATACAGATTATTATCAAAATATTCTTAACACATAATAACATATATACAATAAAATCAGTTTCTATTCAATAAGGAAATAAATTGAAACTGTAAAATGCAGTGGAGAACAAGCTTGCTAGAATGGTGGTGGCTTATCTCTGAGAAGAGATGTGATGGGTGCACTAATTCACATGATGATGATTACAATGAGGCTCTCGGGGCATTTTTATAATAAACAAGAATGTCAAAAACCCTAGACATCCAAAAACCTAATTGTTGGCACAGGGGCAGACCCAGGGTTCAACGCTACAACAACGCACCAAAAAAACCCTAACTAATGGCCCTTTCGACAACACCTGCGAAGTAGATGAAGTATCACCTGAGGTAGAGGCAGGGGTGGTTGCAGGACTCAAGTGTCTGCAACCTTAGCCGGGACAAAGATCTGTGATTATAACACTTTAATAAAGTACTTAGCACCTTCAGTTCCTTAATATACAATCGTTATCTACTTCGCTGATAAAACACAGCCTCACAATATTCACATTAACCTATTGTATCCAAGCACTTAGCATAGGTACACATATCAGATTAAGCACTAAGCACAACCATGTAGATCAGATCTAACATTCCCACATATAATAAGCACAAAGCAAGTATATCTATCCAACTACATCAAAGAACTTAGCAAAATAAGACATAAACTCATTAAGACAAGCAAAAAGCATCATAACACAAGATTTACGTGGTTCACCCCTCTCTTGGGGATACGTCCACCAACTCTTCTTCTTTATAGTCTTCGATCAATCGATTACAAGAACAGAGCCTCAAAACCCTTACTTTGCACAGGACAAAAGATCTGTGCAGCTCGCTAGATCCTTCTTCCTTGCGTTATAGCACTAAGCCTCCTCTCGTATCGCACAAGGACTTGCACTCTGCTCTACAAGTCTCACATAGAATGCACAAAGCCTTGATCACACAGATCCAATTCTTGGCACTTAGCCTACATCACATAGATATATCATCCACTATTTCTCTATATGTACTAGACATCTATATATACATACAAAATAGGCCTAAACATGGGTAAACCCATGGGCCAACATCCCCTTCCCATAACATATTCCCAAAATCCCAAAAAGGGGTTCAAGATCCTATGATCTTCGCTTCATCTTGTGCTCCTCCTTCGACAGGCTGTCAAATTTTGACAATAGGTCATCATGACCAAGAAATTCCCAAAACTTGGTCAAGGGCCAACATGCCCCCAACACTCACCTATGACCTGTCCTGAGTCACTCTGGTCTGAGCAATTCTGCCTTGAACACCTTGAGCTTGGCTCGAGCTATTTCGACTTACTACTTTGTTATGGCCTCTTGTTCAATGAACTCCTGGATCACTAGATCATTCACTGGTCGTTCTAGGCGTTGTTCTACTGTGAGGACGACATGTTCTAGCTCTGCTCATTGGCTCTCGACCTCTGTAAACAACAGACATGCCTTTTCTTGCGCAGGTTGAAGTCATTGAGTGACTTCCATCACTTTTCTTTGAAGCATATGCATCTACTGTTGAGTTGTACATTGCTCGCGAGACCTCTTTATTCTGTCTACAACTGACAGGGCCTTCAGCTGTGCCTGTAGTGTATCTGCATGTTGTTTCACTTCTTAGAGTTGTGACTCCAATGCCTGCAACTCAAGATTTTGTTTGAGAACTCTGGTTACTCAGTTTATTTCACTCCAAGGCAATATCTCTTAATCTGTCAACTTCATTGCGGGCAGTGGCTTCCCTTTGTTCTCATACATCTTGAGGGGTCTTGGGCACAATGCAGAGCTCCAAGTCTACTATGCGCTGCTGGAGCTGTTGGATTACGTCTTTAAGTTGTGCCACCTGTTGTGGAACTCGTTCTTCGGCCTTTACTTCAATTACTGTCACAGTGCAAAGTNCATTCGAAGACAAAGCATATTGATGTTCAATATCACTTTGTGAGAGACATGGTTGAGGAAAAGAAGGTGTTGTTGGAAAAGGTTGACACTTTGAAGAATGCTGCAGATTCATTGAAAAAGTCTGTGAGCACAGAAAAGTTTTCCTGGTGTAGAGTAACAATGGGCATTGCTGCCCTGAATTTTTTACTATATAATCCCCTGGACCCCTGGATGCAAAGAAAACAACAAGTGGGAGAATGTTGGGTATGTGTTATATTCTTTGCATGTGTGTGTGTGTGGGTGCATTAGATATGACAACTGCGTCTGACGATTTGTAAATTAATCATGGATTAAGGGATTAGGGTTTTGGTATCTACAGAATACCTAAAAATATTGTATATATTGTATGGCGAATGGTGAAATTCGATATAATGAAAATAAGAAAGGTTTTCCCGGTTGAGGGTTTCTGGTATAAAATCCTTGTGTACTCTGTGTATGAGCCATTGATTAATTTCTATTGCTTAAGAATATATATGCATTTCTTTACTTCGCAGGTTTAAAACTTACAATTGGTTCCTCACTATGATTTTGTTTAAGGCTATGTAATCAATGCAGAGTTGCCATGTCCCGTCCTTCTTCTGCACCAATACAATCAGGCTTCCGCAAGGGGAGGATTTGGGTCTGATGTGCCCCTTTTGAAGCATCTCTTGGATCTATCGCCTTATTTTGTCATTTTCCATCAGTGAGCGATGATAGTCTGGTCCATTAGGTAGAGGTGCGTCAGGGGTCAGATCAATTGGATGCTTGACTTGGCAATGTGTCAGTACCCCTGTAGGTGAGGAGAAGATGTCTCTGTATTCTTCCACAATCTTGTCCACTTGCTTTTGCTGCAAAGAGAGGATCTATGTAGAGTCAATGGATGTGGTGGCGACCTTTTGCTTACTATGAGCACAAATCACAAAGAAGACAAACTTCCTAGTCCGTGAGATGACCTTACTTCATTTATTAACAAATATTAAGGAAATAGCAGTAGGCGGCGCTACCTTTGGTATCCTGTACAATTTTCTACCCAAAGTAATAATAACATTGTGGGGTCTAGAATCATACACAACATGACACTTCCAAAAATATGGTTGTCCTAAAAGAACATCACAAACATCAAGGGGATAAATATCACACATTACCTCATATTTGAAAGGATTGATGTCATAGGGAAGATGACATTGTTGGCTGACATGAAGATTTCTTCCTTGGCGAAGCCAGCCATTGGTGTAGGGTTGCGGGTCCGGTGTCATTGGTAGGTCCTGCTGCTTGATGAGCTATCCTAAAATCAGGTTCTTTTGACTCTCACTATCGACAATGAAATGAAGCGAAGCCCCCTTTACCCACATCTACAAGTGAAAGAGGTGTTCTCCTTCCTCTGGTTCTTCTGGTTCGCTTGGTTGGGCTTTGGTGGTAGTGATAGTGGCACTGGATTCATAATCGATAATCTGCTTCCCTCCTTTAGAATTTGATTCAGAATTAGAGTCATCCTCTGACTCGGAAGCCTTCAGTTCGACCATGAGTGACTGCTTGGAGTGGTATTCTTCGGTGTTCTGCCAAGGGATTTTATGGTACTCACACCATTTTCCCGTTTCCTTCTTTGTATTTTCATTTCCCTTCTTGTGTTGTGTCTTGGACTGGTTGTCCTGAGAGCAACACCTCAACTTTTTCCCTTACTGGGTGGGTTGGTGTCGCCTTTTCCCTACTTTGGCTGTGAGGGGTTTGTAGATCCAAACTCTCACCTTTTTTGCTAATTGTTTTGCTCGATATTGACCGCATATCTATAAGTCGTGCCCAATGAGGTGATGCCTAGAAAATCCAATTTTGTTTGAATGTATCTATGCAAAAAGATGTGGTATTTGAGCACCAGATGACGCTCAGAGCCTTTGATACCCAACTTGGTGCGTAGGGTATGGAAAATATTGGTGAAAACTGGTATTGTCTGGTCCCTTTCTTGACGTAGGGTGGTCCATCTGGTGTATTGGTCCTCACAACTTCCAACATGGTAGTATTGTTCTTTAATGGTGTCCCAGAGGGAATCCCATGTAGGTGCCACCACAAACATTGCATATTCCTCTACGACCCTTTGCTCAAAGTAAGTATCCTACGAGTCTTTAACATGGGGAACAACCTTGAGGAGTGCAAAAGTGATATTTTCTCTATCGGAAAAATTGTGGACCGAAAAATACCCTTCGAGCAGATTCAACCATTTATCAATAACATCTGCATCTATCAGTCCTTCAAATAATAGAATATCAAAATTTACATGTACCTTGAAGGGGGTTGCATGGTCGCTTGATGAAGATGCTTCTCCTGTGGGAAGTCAATGAAGGATCTACACGAATTTGTCCATCATTTCATTCCTTTGTCGTGCAAGGGATTCCTTGAAAAACATTTTAATAGGATACCATGTTTCATCATATTTCTTTTCATCCCCCATGGGTTGTTTTTGGGTTCGACACAGTCGATCTTGCAATGGTTTGATTGGTTCGAGTCCCAACTTATTGTACCCAGATCTTGTTGGGGGCATGCACGAAGAAAAATAAATGAAGAGCAGACCGCTCTGATACCATTGATCCATATTTAGGAGTGGAACGAACTGATTAACAGACTAAATACAATAAACAGAGAGATATGAATAATAACACATATATCCAATGAACAATATCTTCTATTGAATAAGGAAATAGGCTGAAAATGTAAAACTGCAGAACTGAAACAATTGCTCGAATGGTGGTAGCTATCTATGAGAAGAGATGTGGTTGTTATGTGCATTTGTCTAAGAAGAGTAAAATACAATGAGGGTCTAGAGGCCTTTTTTATATTACTCATGAATTCCAAAACCCTAGACATCCAAAAACCTAACCCTAGAAAATGAAACGCAAAAATTCATGTGGGCCCCTATGGGTAAGTTGGTGTAAGTTGGTACCTCAACTTCCCAGGGTCATAAATTTTTCATATGACCTCTTTTTTAGGTGTGGATAGCCCGTTGGAAACGTATTTCAAAGAACTACACATTTCACTATCAAACTTTGACTATGTCTACAGTTTTACTGTGGCGAGCCAAAAAACCAATGTTTAGAGCCCCAAAACGGCACTGGAAGTACAACAAGATGTGTTGACATGAAACCATACAAAAAATCTAGTTGGATTAAGCGAGAGGCCACCAGTATCCACCTGGAGGATGTGTGGGGCTTCAAAAAACCCTAGAAGTGTAGAACCCACAATTACAAAGAAGTGCAAAAGAACGTGTTGAAAAAAAATGGACAATG
>JZKD02S1697453.1:158025-178963 GCA_000966675.3 Picea glauca
ATGAACATGTTGTTGATGTGTTGACCAAGCCTCTATCTTGTGTAAAGTTTGAGCACTTTCGAGATAAGCTTGGTGTAGTTCGAAAGGACCTCCCTCGAAAGGGGGAGTAGTGATGATGTGTCAACCTCATGTTGTGATGATGAGTTGCCAACCTCGTGCTATGATGATGTGTTTCCAGCCCCGTGCTGTGCTGATGTGTTGTCAGCCTCATGCTGTGATGATGTGTTGTCAGCCTCGTGCTGTGATGCCAGCTTTGTGTTGATGATGTGTTGCCAACCTCATGTTGTGATGCGAGCTTCATGTTGATGCTGTGTTTCCAGCCTCATGATGTGATGCCATCTTCATGTTGATGATGTGTTGCCAGCCTCGCGTTGTGATGATGTGTTGCCAGCCTCACGCTGTGATGCCAACTTCATGTTGATGATGTGTTTCTAGCCTAGTGTTGTGATGCCAACTTCATGCTGATGATGTTGTGTTGCCAGCCTCATGCTGTGATTCCATCTTCATGTTGTGATGCCAACCTCGTGCTGAAGACTCTCATCCTAGTGCTTATGTTGATGATGCTCCAGCCTTCGTGCTGTGATGTTGTTGTTGTTGATGATGCTCTAGCCTTTGTATTGTGATATTGTTGTTGTTGATGTTGTATAAGGCTTGTGTTTTTATTGATGATGATGATGTATTAGTGTTATACTAATCCATGTTGATGAATATGACGATGATGCCACTTCAACTTCTTGTTGAAGATGATGATGATGATGCCACTTCAGCTTCTTGTTGATGATGCCACTTCAAATTCTTGTTGAAGATGATGATGATGATACCACTTTAGCTTCTTGTTGAAGAAGAAGATGATGATGATGTTATTTCATCTTTCATGTTGAAGATGATGATGATGTTACTTTAGCCTCATGCTAAAGATACTAATGATATTACTTTAGCCTCGTGCTAAAGAAGATGATGATGTTACTTTAGCCTCATGTTGAAGATGATGATGATGTTAACTTAGCCTCATGATGATGAGGATGATGATGCTACTCTAGCCTCATTTTGTGAATGATGACGATGAGAAAAAATTATGATGATTTATAGATATGCCAGTCATTGTTCTAGATGATATTAATGTTGTTTCCCTCACTCTCTCGCTTGATGTTGTTGTAGAATACCCTTCTTGTTAAGGGGGAGTGTTGAAATATTGTAACTACAAAGAGTATTCTATTTATTATTGATGTATTATTCATTACATCAATCCCCTTTTGTGGATTGATCATGTCAGGCATTATAAATGACCAAATCCCCTTTTGTGGATTGGTCAAACCCTAATTGTAATATGCAAAATGAGAAGTCGTCCCCCAAAATAAATTAAAGTGGTTCTAACCACCTAGGAAGAGAAATCGACCCTACCAGTGAAAAGACACTTCCTTTCATCACCTTCCAGATTGTATAAATAAAGGAGGCATGCGCCTCATTTGCTCACTCACTCATTCAATCATCCAGAGCACAAGTTTGGAGCTGTAGTTGGAGAAGAAGGAAGAGCGAGAGACACATTATTTGGGAGAGGAATTTCTGTAGTGTTTGGTTTATTCTCTTGGCATTGTATTAGCTATCTATATTAAGGAAGTTTTTTGCTAGTTTTTATCCCCCATGAGGGTTTCCCAAGATAAATGTTTTGTATCTTTTGATTGTGTTTTTCTCAGTGATCCTATCTATGCTATGGTTATCTAGTGAATTGAAAACAAACCTAATAATAGATTAAACTATAACACTTACGACAAAGAAATGTACTCCATTGTGCAATCATGTCGCCAGTGGAGACATTACATTATTGGGAAGGAGAAAATCATCCACATTGATCACAAACCACTACAGTTCATGCAGACCCAAGGAAAATTGAAAAATGACTGCCATCTGAAGTGGTCCACATACTTATAGCAGTTCCACCTCAACATCAAGTATAAAACAGGAAGTACCAACCGAGTTTTTGATTGCCTCAGTCGAACTCCAGTCGTGGCACTCACCACGGTGCTAGATGCTTGTGGCCACGAGACCTCGAGATGGCCCCACCTCTATGAGACAGACCTTGACTTCTCCACCACCTACCAAATGTTGGGCGCCAACTCAGTGGTCGCTAATTTCCATCTTCAATATGGGTTGTTGTGTCGTTTGGTCCATCTCTGCGTTCCATCAAGTGAGTGTGCGAAGGTGATTTGGGAAGCTCACTACAATTGGGTGGCAGGACACTTTAGCATCGAAAAGACAGTGGCAGTGTTGCAAAAACATTTCTACTGGCTGAAACTTTGACAGGATGTTGGCAAGTATATCAAGTCCTGCACCGCCTATGTTATTGCCAAACCAACCACTAAGAAACAAGGCTTGTACAACCCTCTGCCTCCTCCTAACAGGTCATGGGCATCCATCTCAATGGAATACATGTCGGGCCTCCCATCCACCAAGAGGGTAAATGACTATGTTTTGTGGTTGTTGATCGCTTTTCCAAGATGACGATTCTAGCCACCTGCAAGAAGAACATCACAGCAGAAGCCACTGCCAAGCTCTTATTTGAATGAGTATGGGTACATTTTGGGATCCCACAAACCATTATCTTAGACCGTGACAGTCGGTTCCTCAACACATTCTGGTCAAGCCTCTGGTCACTCCTGGATACCAAGTTCACCAAATCCAATGCCTTCCACCCCCAGACAGATGGTCAAACTGAGGTCATCAATCGGATGATCATACATATCCTACGCATGTACAATTAAAAACACCCTCGTACATGAGATGAGAGTCTTCCCTATGTCCAACATAGCTATAATAGATCCCTGCATAGCTCAACTGGCCACAACCCCTTTCAGGTGGGGTTGGGATTCCAACCATTGGGCCCCATAGATGTTGCACTACCCCTAGTGACCACCTCGAACAACTCGTCCCCTGCTCCACCAGAAGCTGACAAATCCACCTGGTTCATTGAGTGGATCCAACACATCCACCAACAGGTTCAAGATATTCTAAAGAATTTTAATGCCAAGTACAAGCAACGCCATGATCAACATCAGGTGCCACATAAGCTCTAGGTGGGGGACAAAGTTTGGTTGCACTTGCATAAAGAATGCCTTACAGGGCCCCATCGAAAGCTTCTCCCACTCCATTATGGGTCGTACACCATCACTAAGGTTGTGGGTGACAATGCTTTTGAGCTCAACATTCCCCCTTTCCTTGGAATGCACCCAATATTCAACGTGGATCTCCTTTGGCCATATTTCCCACCATCATTGGACACCTCAGAGATAGCAGAGCAGTTGACACCAACAAAGCTCAACCCTAATTGCATTCAACAGGCATCTAGTGATCAGATTGTGGACACACAGATCAAGGGCACTCGACAACAAAGGATCCAGCGTTATCGAGTCATAAAAGCAGGGCAACAACATGCATTAAAAGATTCTTAACATAGAATAACAGAGATACAGTAAAACTGGTTTTCTATTCAATAAGGAAATAAACTCAAACTGTAAAATGCAACGGAAAACAAGCTTGTTGAAATGGTGGCGGCTTATATCTAAGAAGAGATGTGACGATTGTGCTCATTAGCAAGAAGATCATTAAAATGAGGCTCTGAAGGAATTTTTACAATAAAAAGAATGTCAAAAACCCTATACATCCAAAAACCTAACCCTAGGAGATGAAGCGCCAAAAGTTATGTGGGCCTCGTTTGGGTAAGTTAGTACATTAACTTCCCGGGGTCGTAACTTTTGCATACGATATCCGTTTTAGGTGCGTTATAGCCCATTGGAAAGGTATCGTCGAGGAGATTCATTTAGGGGGCTCAATTAGAGCCTTTGGATATCATTGAGAAGCTTGATCCCGAAAAATCTTCATTTAGGCCCTCAAAATGGCCTCGGAAGTTAAAAATTGTTAAAAATAGTAAATTGTCAGAAAATTGTTTTGAGCAAGTTGGAAAAGGTGGGTGGCCACCAATATCCACCTGTATCAGATGGGATTGTACATAAAGCCTCCTTATTTTTTTCAAAATCTTTGGTTGCTTCTTCATTCCAAGAAAATGTTTCCTTCTTTAATAATGTTTTTAGAGGTGTTGTGATTTGACCATAGTTCTTGACAAACTTGCAGTAATATCCTTTCAATCCTAAGAATCCTCTAAGTTTCTTCAAGGTTTTTGGAATCGGCCATTCCCTCATAGCTTTCATTTTGTTAGGGTCCACTTTTACACCTTCATGAGATACAATATGACCCAAATATTCCACTTCTTGAATCCTAAAGGCACACTTGGAAAGCTTTGCATAAATTCATTGCTCTTCCAATAGTTGTAATACTCTATCAACATGTTGTACATGTTCTTCCCAATATTTTTTTTATTATTATTATGTCATAAAAAAATACTAACACAAATTTTCTATGGAAGGGCTTAAAAATAGAATTTATCAAGCTTTGAAATCTTGAAGGTGCATTAGTAAGTCCAAATGGCATAACCAAAAACTCATAATGACCTTCATGTGTTCTAAAATTTGTTTTGGGAATTTCTTCCTACCTCATTATGATTTGATGATATCCCAAACAAATATCCAACTTAGTTAAGAATTTTTTTCCATGAAATTCATCTAATAATTCATCAATGACAGAAATATGAAACTTATCTTTGATGGCCATTTTTTTTAGTTGTTTATAATTTGGACACATGCACCATGAACCATCCTTTTTTGTAATCATCACCATTGGTGAAGAGAAAGAACTTTGGCTAGGTTGAATGATGTCGGCCTCTAAAATTTCTTGGATCATATGCTCAATATCACTCTTTTGTGCATATGGATATCTATAATGCCCAATGTTGGGCGGTTAACTTCCTAATTGCAAATGAATAGCATGGTCATGATCTCGAGCCAGTGGAAGAACCTTAGGAATATATCCAAATACCTTGGAATGGTTGTTGACAATGATTTGGAGATCCATTGGAGAAGATATATATATGTTTGAACATCTAGTGAACACAATTGTACAATTACACCACAATGTTTATTTTTGAGTAATTTTTCCATGCCATTAGAGCTTATCACTTTAGAGGGTTTCCCTTGGATATCTCTAAGCTCAATTTCCTTTCCTTCTAAGGAAAATATCATGAAAAAACATTGAAAATTAAGGGCCATTTTTCCCAACGATTGTAACCATTGGACCCCTAATACAACATCAGCACCACCCATTTCAATGGAAATCATGGGACTATCCCATAAATACTCTCCCATATTAAGATTAATACTATGGCACTTCCCAATACAATTTATGGTACCTCCACCTACAATCATTACTTGAAACTCTGGTGTTGGATATATAAAACAATTGATATCTTTTTCTAATTTGTAATTGATGAAGTTATGGGTACTACCAGAATCAATCAACATTGTTACCTTTTTTTATTTTTGATGTATCCTTGTATCTTGAGAGTTTGTGGAGTATCGATGTCATCCATTGCATGACAATATATCCTTGGAGTAGTCTCTTCTAGATATAGATCTTTTGATGGTACCAATTCTTGATGTTCTTCCTCTTCACATTCTATGTAGAACAATTTCTTCTCGTCGCATTTATGCCCTTTATTGTACTTGTTATCACAATTGAAACACAGTTCCTTTGCTCTTCTTTCATCCATTTGTTGAGGTGTCAATATTGTCGGTTTAGGAGAGGTAACATGGTGTTCTATAATAATTTTCAGTGGCCACCCTTCTAGTAGCCATATTTTTGTTTTCCACTTTCCTTTCCATACTTAAATCTTTCTCTAGGGATTTAGGTTCAAAGAGACGCACCTCATGTTGAATGTTCTCCTTTAAAGTACTCATAATGAGATCTAAGAAATTATCCTCATGAATGTTCTTTACCCTGAGACTGAGCTTTTGGAATTGTTGAATGTGTTATGTAATTGGACCTTTTCATCAAAGATTTATCAATTGACTAAAGAATGCATTGCTCTTAATATCCCCATAATGGGATATCAATTCCTGCGTAAAAATGGACCAAGAGATAATATAATTATTTTTTATTTCACAAAGCTATTGATACCAAACAAATTGATCATTTTATAAATACAAGGATTCAATAGGTACCTTTTGTAAGCTTGGTTTTTGGTGTAGATCAAAGAATTGTTCCATCTAGAATATCCATGTTATACTATCTTTACCACCGAACTTCCTCATATCGATCTTTGGAATGAAATAGTTCATTGGTGTCGACTTGAATCCTTGATGATATGGATCTTGGAGTAATGAATAATCATGATTCTGGGAATCAATATTTATTTCCTCTATACTTTCATGATTGTCTTGCATTTTGATATATCCTATAGGGAGTCTCTCATGTAGAGAATGTAAGATCATAGAAGACATGGAATTTTGCAATTCTAACATATTCTTTTCCATATGCATTTCCATCTCTTTCCTATTTTCATCTGTCTTATTTTCCACCACATCCATATGTGTGTTGATATTATGGTAGTTGCGGGAGGTATTAACCTCCATATGTAACCTTTGACTAGAATAAAATATTATAGAAGCAAGAGAAACCCTAAAATAATGTGTGAAAACCGTAGAAGACATGTCGGCTCAACATAATATATAATATTAAGATATTTTCCTCCAGGAAGACAAGTCGGCCCAGAAAGGTGACATAACCACTATAAGTAGAGGACGTCTTGGCTTATTTGTTCACTCACTCATACACTCTCATTCACCCAAAAACAGTGCGCAAGTTTGGAGGAGCAGCAACAACAACTGCAGTTGCATAGTTTTCTCTTGTTTAGTCTTTCTGGTACTTTTTCTTGTGCACTATCTTTGGAGAAGGTGCGCTCTCTTGGTTATCTGTTGGTTATGGTGTGGCTTCCTAGAATCATTCTTTCTATCAAAGGTTTAGGTGCTCGGGGTGGCTTTATTCCTATGGTTGGGTGACAATGGTGCAACATTGTCTATGGTTAAACGAGCACATCAACATTTTTCTAATAGGTTATGGGCCCACACTACCTTCATAATAGTCTAACCACTAGAAGGTAGATTAGGAGTTCCTTGTCAATCTCGTTGTAGCACCAGTTGCAGCTGCAACTAGGGTTTCTGATTTTGCAACTGCAACAAAACCCTAAACCTAATTTCTTGAGCACTTTCAGTGAAGCATTGGACCTAATTTGTGGGTATTCTAGTGCACCCTTTGGTTCCCTCAGCCAACAAAAACATCAAGTTTGATTTTTTTGGTCAAAGTCAAAGGTTTTCTTTTGGTCAAAATTGATTTTTGTGGTCAAAGTTGAAATTTCAGGGCTTCTAGCTTGTTCGAATCATTGAACCTTTTTTATTCAGTTTCTAACCTCTTCTTATCAAGATGGTGTCAATTTTCAGATTAGAAGACAAGATGAACGATACTACAAATTTCAAACGTATGCACTTGTATATTCTTTTCAAGTTATATCATCCAACAAAGCATGAGTGTATTTGTAGGGGATGTACAAGAGACCTTGTCCAAGCAGTGAAAACTCCAGGTTTGATTATTTAAAATTGATATGTCTCTAACTATTATGGCATTATTATGATCTTATGTTGCATCTTGATCTATTGAAGTTATGATCGTTATACTAACCCCTTAATATTAGATATACACTTGTTGATATCCTCTCTAGGAGATATTCTTGTTCTTATGTAAATGGTTATTGTTTACAAGATGAATTTGATCTCCTTTAGGAGATGTTCTTGGTTACTGAGCTAGACTCTAGGCAGGATATCTTCCATAGAGGATACCATGGAGATTTTGTTGTTCTTGTTTCTTATTCCAGGAAGGTCATAAGAGATAAATATGAGAGGGATTCATACTCAAAGGGATTCATCGATCAGGAAGAATCCAACATAGTTTCATGACACTTTGCAGAATGCAAAGGGGCATGCAACAGACAGAAGTGTGGTCCGATTATTCTCTCAGATAGAGGGAGTTGATTTCAGAGTTTGAGATGAAGGATCTTAACCGGATAATATTGAGATTGGAAGCGTGGATGGCACTAAATGATATATTCAGTGAGGATACTGAAGAGGTTTAGCATGATGGACAGGAATTCCATGGCCACACCAATGATGACACATCTGAGGAAGTTGTGTGACGAAATAGGCATTTTATTTGCAGAGAGCACCTTATGTCAGTATATGATTGAGTCATGACCATATTATTGGGTTAAAACACATCATGCAAGTACCTATGTTGTGGTACAAATAGGTATTATTGATCTTCGATGATGAAGTATGGTTGTCGGGATATACAGTTTTTGGATTGGAAGTACAGAAGACAGATCTAGCACATGGGGTGCTACTTCATCTTGGGATCGAGCAGGATTTATAGACAAGAAGGGAAGCATATATCTATAGAACTCAGTCATATATCATAGACAGTGACGCAAGATATGAAGCAGGGTGGATTTTTGAAGGATCTTGTAGGACTTCATCAGAGACATGGCACAAGAAGGAGCAGTGACGCTCCATCACATATCCACAGATGAGAATATATATGACATTTGCACTAAGCCTTTGTCTAGGACAAGCTTGGCATGAATGCAAATGTTTCCCTAGGGGAGTGTTGATGATTGTAGCATTGTGTCGATATTCCAAGATTGATCAAATGGACTTGATCTTGTGGGAATATGCCCAGATGTAATCTTCAACAGATTGAATATTCGAGTTGCTACTAGATCTCCTATGTGTGAATTGCATTGGGCCTTGAAACTCTCATGAGTAGGTGAGTGGTTAACTCACGAGTAGGTGAGTAGCCTCGATAAGCATTGGGACGACTCTATCTCCACATGAACTAGGTTGCAGGCCAAGGGAGATAGGGAACATCTAAATCTGAAGTAGATTTTCCCCGACGTATTCTTCGATGGACTGAAGACTTGAGGTGAAATTCCACGTGTCTGATAGCATCAAGATGAATGCATTCATGGAGTGATCCTATGAGAGGATCACCATGAGGTGTTTGTGCCTCTGATGTGGTCATAATTCTTTTCATGGGATAAGAACAACCTGAGGTGCTAGACACATGTGTCCTATAACAATGAGTTAAATGCATTCATGGAGTGATCGTGTGAGAGGATCAACTATGAGGTGAATGTGGCTTCGATGTGGTCATGATTCTTTTCATGGGACAAGAATGGCCTGAGGTGATAGACACATGGTGGTGGAGATGGATCATCAATATAACTAAATGAGGCTCATGGATATTGTGATATGGTCTATGATAGAAAAATACCAAGAACAAGTATGATGATTTCTTTGATAGTTATGATGATACTCATGACATGGGTGTAGCCATGGGTGAGCACATCATGCGGGTGTATCCCATGATGATGATGGTGACACACACTACAAGGTGTATCTCTAGTGTTCTCTAGCAGTTTGTGGCCCCTAGACGAGATTGACAAGTCCACATGGGTGCAGTCATGTGTGACGTGATGATGCTACCTGTAGAATGGTCTACGAAACTATGTGAGTCTTTCCCATGCCATGTGAATATGGATGGATGTGTTTGAGACCATTAATACCTCCCTATCTAAGAGGGACTGTTGATATTATGGTAGTTGCGGGAGGTATTAATATCCATATGTAACCTTTGACTAGAATAGAATATTCTGGAAGTAAGAGAAACCATAAACAGATGTGTGAAAACCCTATAATATATGTCAGCTCAACAGAATATATAATATTAATATATTATCCTCCAAGAATACAACTCAACCCATACAGGTGACATAACCACTATAAATAGAGGATGTCTTGGCTCATTTGTTCACTCACTCACACACTCTCAGTCACCCAGAAACAATGTGCAAGTTTGGAGGAGGAGGAGAAACGGTTGTAGTTGCACGATTTTCTCTTGTTTAGTCTTTCTGGTACTTTTTCTTGTGTGCTATCCTTAGAGAAGGTGCACTCTCTTGGTTATCGGTTAGTTATGGTGTGGCTTTATTGAATCATTATTTATGTCAAAGGTTAAGGTGCTCGGGGTTGGATTTATGCCTATGGTTGGACGACAATGGTGTATCATTTTCTATGGTTAAATGAGAACATCAACATTATTCTAACAATGTGCACTATTTTCATTCATCTTATTTTCCATATTTTCAATCTAGTGAAAAAATTCATCTCTTTCTTCTTAAGTCATGGTTGATATCTATGGAGGTTTAATTGGTGAAGTAAATTTTGGAGGATCCTTTGGATCCATATGAGAAAATAATAGTTCTCCTATTTTTCCTCTTTTTCACAAGTTTTGAATCACCAAAAACAGATCTTCCAATAAAAAGTTAAGTCAATTGTAAGTTGTGTACCTTTCAAACCCTTAATTTGGAGTATGTTTAGATGGTTGACCTTTGTTATGACATATCTATGAACTTTGAACCCTTATGAGTATGAAATTTTGACTTGTAGTACTCTAATATGGATTCTTAAACTCCTGAAAATTTTACAGTCTAAATCTTCACTGATAAAATGTTATAAAAAAATACCAAAATGTCTTGTTTAAGACTAGTTTCAAGATTAGTAAACAACCCCAAATTCCATGAGATATATCTTACAAATAATAATGATTCAAAATCTGAAAATTTTGTCACAATTAATTCTCTCTGTCTCCCTAGGATTCTGAAAATTTCAGAGTCAGAAACTTCATAAATAAAAATTTACAGGGAAAATGTCAAGTAGACTATTTTAAAACTGATTTTAGGATCAGTCACAAGCCTTGTCTTACATGGACTATATATTTGAAAGTATAGTGAACCATAATATGAAATTTATACCCCCTGTACTAGGAGAAGTATCCTATATCTCAACAAAACTCCATTGTCTGAAACATCTCACAAAAAAAGTTATAACGAAAATCCCAATATGACCAGTTTAAAACTGAATTTGGGATGAGTCAAAAACCCTATATTCCATAGGCTATATCTCTGAAAGTATAGTGACACTGAACCTGAAATTTTTACCATAGGTGCCTTGAGATGTCTTCTAAATAACCTCCAAATTTCACTATTTGAAGCAGCCAAAAAAAAATGGTGAAAATCCCAAGATGACTTGTGTGAATAAGAAAAACCTTAGGATCAATGCTCTAATACCAAATGTTATGATCCAACACCTTAAAAATGATAAAAAATCAATGAATACAATCCACTTCTAGAGAGAAACCTCCTTTTAAAATATATCCAATTCATAATACAATATGAGATGAGATAATATGATCCTAAGACTAGGTCTCCTTGGTATATATATAGAAGACAAAGGGTACAATTATAATGGAAGGGTGCAATGAAGGGTTATAACCGTCATACAAATATAACACTAAAATTGAAATAATTCAATATTTAGGGCTTAATAAGGGGTTTTATACATAACATGAGGCTTTTTCTAGGGCTTAAAATGGATTTAACAAAACTTGATATTTTCTTTTGCCATTTCTACAACACCCTTTATGCTACCATTTCTGCAACTCCCTTTATACTTCCTTGAGAAGATATGGGATTAAGAGTAGTTTTTATTTAATGATTCCTTACAATTGGATTTTTGGCTATGAAACATGTCTTTAGATAATTGAACCTTTGTGGGTGGACTAACTTACCACCACTCTCACCATTGGATCAATATCACATTGGAAAACTCCAAAGTAGTTTGAGGAATATATAAGATAATCTTGTTATCCACAAAAATAATTATATCTTTTATTTTTAAATAAAATATTGTTTATATTATACATAAGAAATCAGAAATGTACAAAATGATTCCCTAGGTTGTGCAACTAGGGTAGTCCTTGGTCTCATCTATGGGATTAAGGATAGATACTACTTGAAAGCACATGACCCCATTATTTTAGCCTCAATTATCATAGTACGAGATATTGACTTTCTTGCAAATATCATTCATGTTGAAACCGCCTTTTGGTTCTATAGTAAGACCTAAAACTACATCTAATTGGATAAGAGATCATCTTCGTCGAATGTAAGGAAATAGGTTTATGGCCCAAGACCTAGAGGCATTTGGCAGGAGTGAAAATCTATCCCCTTACAGACCACCAATGGGTTATTTTAGGTGGTGTGGTATTCCTTTAATAATGGTGATGAGTCAACCTTATTCACGAATATCAAAGAGTTATGGTTGTCCTCATTGTTGGTTGAAAACTAAATTATGATAGGATTTTCCACTTTCAGAGAAAAATGAAGAAAAAAGAAAAAGAAAAGGAAATAAATAATCCCTTGGTTGTCTTGTGCATAGTTACAAAATATGTCCATATTGTCCATTTTAATATGATTCGGTTGTATTGCCAAAAAAATTCGATCAGCCCACATTTTTGGATCACAGAGAGTGATGGTTGTCCTCACTATCAGTGGACAATTGAGTTATGATAGGTTGTACCACCTTCGAAAAAAATAAAAGGAAAAAGAAAAAAAGAAAAAAAAGGAAAGAAGGATTCCCTTGGTTGTCTTGTGCATAGTTACAAAATATGGCCATATTGGTCATTTAAATACAATTCGGATGTAATGTCAGAAAATTTTGATTTGTTTTGGTAATATAGCTTCGACCAAATTAGGTACATCTTGAAAAATCCTATTTGAGGTGCTTGAGGGACCAGAATTATTGCTTATCGCCAGAGCATGGAACATTGCAACCATTATTTATCTAGGTTGAGTTTGCCGTCTCCAATTTAAATTTGGCATGCGAAAATTTCTAAAGGTGCATGCAAACAAGCTGGAAACTTGAGTTAACCTGCAATCACAAATAGTAGAGTGATGGTTGTCCTAGTTGCTAGTGGACAACTGAATTATAATAGGGTTTTCCACCTTTGGAGAAAAAAAAAATGAAAGAAAGATTTCCTAGGTTGTCTTATGCATAGTTACAAAATACGACCATATTGTCATTTTAATACAATTCAGTTGCATTGTTGGAAAAAATTGATTTGTTTCGGTAACATAGTGTTGAGAAAATTAGGTGGATCTTTAAAAAACTTATTTGAAGCACCTAATGGACCAAAATTATAGTTTATCGCCAGCATAGAACATTGCAATCATTGTTTATCTAGGTTGAGTTTGCCATCCTCTAGTATAAATTCAGCGTGCAATAATTTCTAAAGTTCAAGGATGATTTTAGGGGTGAAATTTCACTCATGGGAAAAATTAAGGGCCTCCAAATTTTTATTTGACGAATTTTTTGTATTGGAGTGATTTTTTAAAACTTATATCATTAGCCCCTAATTTATTTTGGTGGAAAAATCTTATAGAGGGTTGGCCCAATGTTTTTATGAGGGAGAGAGAAAAAAAATTATATTTCTCCCTTGAAATTTGTTGTTGCAAGCTTTCATTCACTCCATTTCTAGAAATATGGGAATTGTCGGTAGCATCTTCGCCCTCCCATTTGGTAAAATGGGTTTTTTGGTTTAATTTGCCGCCATTTTGTGGCATGGGTACTAGGAAGCTACAATCTTCCCTTTACCTGATTTCCAAAGAACAAGGGGATTTCTGGGAGCAAATTGGCCCTCCCATCTGGTATAAATCATATGGGATTTTCCCATATGTGCATTGGGTTCAAATTAGAGATTTATGATGAATTCTTTATATTGTATAGCCATAGGTTTGTCCAGTTTGTGAGAACTACATAGGTTCTTGAGTGGGTTAACACGATTCAACTTGAAATCTTATAGATTGCACTTGTAGAATCGATTAGTGCCCAATGCAGCGAGGTGCGAGGCTCTAGCGATGAACACTTACTAGGGTTTATGTTCATCTTGATAGGTATTTACCTTCATATTATAGATATGTCCCTATTTTGTTCAATCTCTAGAGTCTAAACAAGAATTAAAGTTGTTGAATGTATAATCATATGTACCCATAGTTTTGTCATGTTTGTATTTATAAGTACTAGGGTCACTGCCAGACCCATTTTCTTCCAAACTAGAATAGTCACAAGGTGCCTCTATGATTTTGGAAAGAAGTGGTATGAATGTAGATTGAATCTTGATATCCATTTTATGGAGCACAATACCATGTTATATTAAACATTGATTTTGAAATGAAAACTTTAGTCACCAAGAGGTACCAGGTCCTGGTGTGGGAAAAATAAGAGTCTGTTTGGAGTATAAGATCAAACACAAGTTCTACCATGTGTAGGGACTACATTACATTGGTCTTGTTGTAGTTATTGTAATTGTTGTTGGAGCCAATTTCGTTGTTGTTACTGTAATTGTTTATGTTAGGAACATGTTATTTGAAGGTTTCTTTAAGTAGTTGTTGAATCAAAGAGTTTTGGTTATGTTGGAACTTGGAAAGCAAGGGTGTCCATAAGGCATACATTTTCATTATAGTATAGATGATTGTTTATGTGATTGTTATTGATGTATGTACCTCCCATTATATGGTTTCCATAGAAATTGTCAGTTCTTACTTTATTATTATCCAATAAATGAAGGGATACAACCTACAACCTACATGTTGTAACTTCATCTTCTTTTCTCATAGTCTCCTCTCTCAAAACACAATATTCACTCACATACATTGTCACGATACAATTCCCTCATACATAAAAGAGGGTTTCCTACTAGGGGAAAATCCCCTAACATAACTTCTACCGTTGAATCTGCAACCTAATAACAAATGGTTCAAATTGACTATGAAATTACAATATTTTACAAGGAAATTTTCCCAAAAATTTATCTTCAAGGGCACTGACCCCGAGCCCCTGCCAAGGGGGGGCTCCAAAATATTTTCTCTGCCACCCCAACAAAATATGTGGGGGGGAAAACCCCCCCACATCCCCCCTTTAGGAAATGAGATCCAAACACAATTGAAAACAATACCTCTGAATTAGGAAGATAACCAGGCTCCACAACCAACAAGCTCTTGTAAATGCGTTTGGGAAAATTTAACATAAGCACATTGTTTGCATGCCCTCAATGTAGAGTTTTCAAAAATTGCATTGTATGTTACTAAGCAAAATCCTAGTTTCATAATTTATCAAATATGGATGCATGAGAGAGGGGTGCATTGCATTGCATTATTATTTATCATGTAAAACCATACATAATAACATGTTGTTAAAGATTATCAGGGACATTATGGCTCTTATTGTAAAAGACATGGAGAATTAGGTTTTCATGGATATTGTTGTAAAATTTTGGTCAAATGAGCCTAACATCAACAGTTTGCAATGTCCTTCAATGTTTATTGAAGTGGAGTCTTTAGACCTAGGGTTTGATAAGACCTCCATAAGAGCATAGCATAAGGTGTAGGTATGTAAACATGAGAGCTTGACATAAGAGCAATTTCCAATACCTCCATAATATCATAACATAAGGTGTATCCATGTAAACATAAGATCATAACATAAGAGAAATTTCCAAGACTGCCATAAGAGCACAACATGACCTCCAAGACCTACATAAGAGTCCAAGACTTCAAGATGACCTAATGTGTAGGAACTAATTTGAATACTATGGGTCCATATAGTTGTCTCACATGAAGTGCTTATGATTAATTTCCTTATATGAATATGCATGTAGAACAAATAGTATATGTGCAACCATTATTCATCCATACATTCAAGATAAATATTTAACCTAAGCATAAACCATGAATTCATTCATGCAAGAGAATAAATAATACATAACATATATATAGAAGATATCATATCAACATCCTTCATATTACTTCATAACAAATTCATGAGTGTCATGTGCCATCATTATGTCAAATCCCTCACTAAAATATGTGTGCACTATTGAAGTGTTTATGGACCAAAACTAAAAAAGTTACAACATGTTTGGTTTTTTCATATCATGTCTTGACTTTGTCACGATAGGGACACTTGTTAGGATAGGAACACTTGTGACACAATATGGCATTCCTATATTAGAATCTAATAAAAATGCATTGCTTTAAATGAGACAAATTTATAAGGGATGGTTAGGGGAGTTAGGTGAATTAGGGTTGTTTACACTCAAGACAAAATGAGCGGAGTTAGGCAATGTGAAACAAGTAATGAAATTAGGTTTGAAATTGGACATTTCATCTTTTTGGGACTTTGGTTGGTGGTGTTGAAAAGCATAATTGTTATTATTGATGGGCCCTCATGTGCCTATGATTCTTCATATAACCTAGGCACACAAAAAGGTAGTAGTGTTAGATTCATGCACTAAAACAAATTTAGTTATATGTAAATGCATTGAAAAAACAACATAACAATCCATGTACCTCAATAAAACACAACATTGAACAATAATTTTACCTCTCTTATCTAATTACCTGATATCATTCAAGTATACCATATAGATCCTCTCTGTTACTATTGGTCTCCATCATTTCTCATGCTCTAAACAAGGTAGGAAGTGTCGTACTTTTGACAATCTCTTTCTAGTCATTGTTTGTAGTTGGATGTTTGTACCAATTACTAAGTTCATAAAGTGATACCAATTCACCCGTTATATAATAAGTGAATACAAAACCATCGGTCTTTCTTGATTTTTTTTCCTATGTAAGGTATTCACCCTTAACAACCATTGAGTCAATCATATATTCAATGCATTCATCATTAGTCATCAATGTATTGAGGGATTGTTTCCCCTTGATGCATCATGCTAACCAATAATTAGTGCACCATTCATTTTCTTTTGGGGTGACCACTGCATATATGCGTCCTACAAAAATGCAATGTAAGGTCAAATATGAGTGTGTAGGAGTTTGATAATATAGATGAATCACAAACTATCACAAACTATTACCACAATATGTTGAAGTATTTCCAACCATAATGTGCATGGTTGTACAAGATTGGAGATGTGATCATATTTTGGTGAAATAGATGATTGGCCCTCCTCTAACTAGGTTGTTTAAATAGTTATGCATGGGCCTATTGCAAGTGATGTGTGATCCCATGCATCAAACCAATATTTTGATTAGCAATAATCACATTTACCACTATTACATGGTCCATAAAAACATGCAAGTTTTCGCATCCATATTTTGAATGCAAGTTTGTTTGAGCTTCAATATGAATGAATCCACATGTTCCACATACAGTGTTGCAACAATATGCATGTGACTAATCTACATTGACTACCTCCCATAAATTTATTTGCACATGTCCTCTCATTGTTGATTCCTATCACCTTCTTGTTACCTCTACCAGTAATGAAAAGCAACAGTAGACTATAAAATTTGCATCTTGAATAGGGGAATTTGTATAAACTTCATCTCCTCCCCGTGTAGTGCAATTTTGATGCAAGCACTAGCTCTGTTGTGCTCAAATTTCCAATTCCCAACCTTAAAATAGTTCCAAATATGCGGCACAATGCATTTTTTGTGCAACAAGCTCAAACATTGAAATACACAGACATTTTTTAATTGGCATGTGCAACCATCTAACCAAATCCAATGACGATCTCTCTGTATATCTCTCTCCTTCAAGTGATCATTGAACATCTAAAATCGGTGTTGTACAAAATGTAGGTCATGGCACCTACCATCACTTATGTAGAAGTTAGACTCCTTCAATATTATCCTCTTGTCTTCGCTACTATCTGTCCCATGCTATATGTGATACATACCATTATGTTGACCCAATCTAAATGATAATATTGGCATTGGATCTCATGTTGTGGCTAGAGGGTGTAGTTTCCAAAAAAATACACAATTGATAGTATAGTACTGAGGGGAAAGGTGTCCTTACACATTTTTAACTACTCATCCTACTATCGTGCCACATGGACATGTGGAACATAAGGTTGGGTTTTTTTCCAAAAAGTCCTTGATGAAATCACATCTTGTACCTAGTAGCACAAAAATTAGGGAAAAATTAGAATGTTGCCTTTTCAAACTATATCCAAAATTTCTAAGTGCAATTTGAAAGAATGTGTTCCCTTTAAGTACACAACACTAACATGGTACATCACCAATGTTATCTTTTTCCCTTCTTTCTCATCGTCTAGTTCATAAGTAACATATTTGAAGCTTTACATGTCAACCACCATCCTACCAAATTTATGGTCCTCACTTTCATGAATGCATTGGGTCAATAATGCAAATCCACTACACCATGGGCATGTCCCATCTAAACAAGATTTTGCATAATATTTTTTTTTCTATCGAGCCTTAGACACTTGATGCTATGTGTCAAGCGAATTATATGGTTATAATTCTAGTACATTAATCATCAATTCAGGTTTGTAAACTTATGAAGCACCATGCACAATATATGAAGAATTGACCTCAAAGTGTCTAAGAAATTCTCAACTAACGCACCATTCTCTTATCCACTACAAAATATAACTTTCATAACATGGTTTCTCATCTAACGGTGAATATTCTAAGGTGGAATTGTAGGTTAAATGCATATTTTTGAATTCAACAGTACTCTATTGGATTCACTCCATAAGTTAGATTGACAAACCCCAATTAAAAAGTATAAACAATTGAAATGAGAAACTAATAAATGCAGGCAAGATTTATATCATGAGCAACTTCCAACCATTGAAGAATTAGTGAAAAATAAGTGCATAGATTGCAGCTCTGACAATTCCTTGTTCAGAGAATCTCCATTCAAACTGACAGACAAACAAGCATGAGAATCATATTCCAACAAGAATTAATTGAACCACACAACATGAATAAAATTGTAACATCAACCAATTAACATTACTATAGAATTATGTCACACTTTCTATAGGAATCGATCTGTGAAATCATATCAACAAATGAAATCACGCTTTATTCTAATACAAAAATAAAACTAAATAGGGTGCTACTTAAAATAGAAAAATACATATTGTAAATGCACATACTCATATGAAAATAACAATAAACATGTACATGCAACATAGATAGGCAATACCCATAAATATAAAGACAACTATAAACCACACACAGGAAAAACCCATAAAAATAAACACATAAATAATAATGCAGCATGCAATTTAACACACAATTGGCACTTATCTTGGCAAGAATATCACCAACTGCGTGCAAACCTTCCATGAACCTCCCAGCCTTAGACCACACTTCTCATCACTCTCAGCAATGGGTCACCCCTGAGTTGGGACTAAACTCCACCCGGGTAAAGGGATTCCTAACCAGGATGATGTATCACAGACAACAAGAAAGATTTCGTCATAGGTGCCAAATCAAACTAACATCCTACAGTCCCTCATTCCCCACATGCATGTCCCACCCCAGGAAGTGTGCCCCTTCTCTGCTCAACAGTCCCTCGACTGCCCCACTTCCCTTTCAGGGCTTCAACAACAGGCTGGACAGGAAGTCTCAGAGCCCTGTAGTTGCAGTTTAGCGCCTTCAGGAAATCAATTCCCAACAATTCTCTCACCTAGAGATAAATTTCTCACGAGCTTGACAATCGGCCTCTTTAGTATCCCATGGGCCTGACAACCCACTTCTTTAGTCCAGCTCCCAAGCTAACTAGGTATATGTATGGGTACAGGTACAGTGATAGTAACAGAAAGTACGGAGGAAAGTTCAATGAGTGAGTGAATGATCATCAAATGAATCATAAATTGAACTAAGTACAAAATATATGTATGCATGTTCCCAACTTGACACTTGTCATGTTGGGAGCTACTTTGGCCCACTTGTCCCCATCCTTAGAGCTTAGGATAAAATAATTATCCATACTTTATACTTTAAGGAATATTGATATAATATTCCTTTTTGGATTAATCTCCCTATCTTAGCCCTTTTCCTTAAATTTTAGACCCCCCTTTCCCTAACTAGTGGAGTTTAGTCCCCCATACTCTTTTATCGTGGTCGATCTACACACAACGATGTATTTTATATTAATGATATGACATATACAAAAATAGGCTCATTGGCCTTCAACATCTAGGCTCTCCTGCTTAATTCAACACATAAGTCTCCTAGTTTATAATAACCGGCTCACCAGCCTATAAAACACAACATATACACAAAGGCTCCCTAGCCTCAAAATTGTGTGCACTTAAGTTTGTTGCGCGCAGTATCTTGGAATGTGCATACTTCATCATTTTAGTAGTATGCCATTGAAGGTGCATACAAAAATGATATCAAACATCTCACCATATTAAGTACATTTGCATTTACATTTACAGTTGGGGTTCGGCCTAGGGGTATTACAATCCTCTCCCCTTATTTATGCACTGTCCTTAGTGCATTATGTACACATATCAGCAAGATTTCCAAAATCTTCGAAAAGATGTGGATATTTTCCCCGTATTGCATCCTTATGCTCCCAAGTAGTGTCCCCAGGACCATACCAGGTCCATTGGACCTTTACAATCCCTATGGCTCGATTCCAGAGCTGTTTGATTTTTCGGTCTAGAATTTGTACTCGATGCACATGGATAGCGCCTTCTTGCTCCACCTGAATCACATTCCAATCAATTACATGATTAGCATCATGTATATATTTCTTGAGCAATGATACATGGAATACATTATGAAGAGACATAGATGCAGGAAATGCAATCATATAAGCTATTGGACCAATCCTTTCTAGGATTTCAAATGGCCCACAATAGTGAGATGCCAACTTTGAACAATTTCCCAACTTCAGGGAACTTATGTTGCCCTTCACTTTCAAGAATACATGGTCCCCCACTTTAAATTCCCTGTGAGTTTTGCCCTTATCAACACAGTTTTTCTGCCTGTCTTGAGCAACCTTTAAATTTTGTTTTATTTTCAACATTTTCTCCTCCATTTCCCTGAGTAAATCTGGCCCAACCACTGCTCTATCTGTTGGGTTATCCCAGCTTACCGGTGTGTTGCACCTTCTTCCATAAAGTACCTCAAATGGGCTCATCTTTAGAGATGTTTGGTACCCATTGTTATAAGAAAACTCTACTAAGTGTAGGTAGTCTTCCCATTTTGATGATTTATCCATAACATACATCCTCAACATATCCTCAATCACTT
>JZKD02S1697453.1:178973-196892 GCA_000966675.3 Picea glauca
TCTCTCTTATCTATCTTGGAGTTGTGCTCCACGCTCATGTTGGTGTACATGGTGTGTACTTTTGGTTTATTCTAATATCTTAAGTATTTGGAACATAACATACTTCTCACCTTGCACCTGACAGGGAGGAATACCAACGATGATAGTTAGGCTTCAAGTTTTGAAGTCCTATAGATCAAATTTCAATCACAATTTGGGAATTCCAACATGGCAATTGGTCTCCTCAACTATTCATTGGGATGTTGTTTGACACCTAATTGTGTCTAAATTCAGAGAGAACTTCGGTGATCCTATTTTCTCACTGATAGCAGAATGGTGATCCTATTTGTTATCCAATTAGCAGAAGACACCGGTTTCTTCTAGCCAAATTACTTGGCAAATGATCAAGCAATCGGAGAATGTTCAGACATGGCAACTGTTCACTTCCAAAATTTTTGCTTTCTTTCAAAGTTCATTTAAGATTAATCATTCAACATCCATATTGACAGTTTTTCAGGCATATCTTCATCAAAGCTCAGGTTCAGAAGTTTCAGATTGAAGATCGAAGATGATATTAGTTTATTGCCTAGTTATTGTTGCCTTACTCGTATAATTATTCAGACTCGTGATTAAGGGGGGGAAGTTAGACTGTGAGTTCCTAGGCAATCACAAAGTCCGAGATCACCTTCTTTTGAGTTGTCATCCTTATCTACTTATGAGGTGTTGCCATTATCCATTGACGAGTTGTCAATGAAATCTAAATCTAGATGTGGTCAGATACATGTCTTATATATTGACGTCATTGAATGAATACATGTGTTGAATATGGCTTAAATCTTTTTCCGCCAAGTTGTTATGCTTGCTCTATTTCTTAATTGGCTTTTACACATAATTGGCTTCTGAAGCATGCCACGTTAGTAACTGCCTTTTTGTAATAGCGTAAGATAAAATTGCCAGTAGCCACAGAAATGCTCTGCAAAATGTTGCCTCAAGGTTCATAGTGTCAACATTGGAATATATGAGTATTTCATCAGTCCACGGCGCCATCAAGGTATGTTGGTGACAATTTTCATTATTTTATAATCATATGCATGTGAACAGAGAGAAAAACAGAGGGAAGTTGGTATGGCCCAATAATGTACATGGTGCCTTTTCTATTAATCTTCTAAAGACAAGATTGCAATTCAAAAAAACATGATAAAAATGAACAATTGAAGAATTGGACATGAAGGGCAACAAAATGAACAGGGAGCAGCCACAATGAAATACTGCTTTATAAGTGGCACAAAAAGAAAGATGTTCTCAAGATGTGCTTACTTCTCAGCAACAAAATGAAAGAAGGGAACTTTTCATACATGTCTGCAAGGCTGCATTCGGTAGATAGAGAATTCTATTTTCCCTGCCAAATACTACCAAACTAGAGGCCTTTTAAACATTTAATTGTATAGGATGGCCTTTAACTTTGCAGGATAGCTACATGGCAAAGGGAATGAACAGTTAGACAAAGCAGTTGTAAGAGTAGAACCTGATCTGTCCTCAATGCTGCTCGATATGCTGCATCCTGCTCCTCTCTTAGCTGCTGGTTTGATAACCTCATCCCTTCTTCTTCCAGCCTTGCATTTATCAAAGCTGAGCCCTGTTCCTCTACTGCTTTCTGCAAGATCTCAACCAGTTCTTGTGAAGATACTGGGCCTTCAATCTAGTCCAAAGAAGAAACACTGCCTTAGAGAAGGAAACATTAATGACTTGATGACTGATAATTGTAGTGATAATGTTCTTCAAATTGCCTATGCAAAATTGAACTGAACTGAACAAGATAAAACGTCACTAGCCTTGGTGAGTGAATCATGAAAGCAGAAAAATATTTATAGAGGTGTACTGCTGATAGAATGGGTGTACTGGTAAAGGTCATGCATGCCTTTCAAAAAAGAGGAAAAATAAGATTTTGATGTACACAGGAGACTAGCCATGCTGTAAGGGGAGATAGAGAAATTACATCCAAGAGATGCCTTCGATAATAGCAATCATTCTTATTCATAGGATGTTAAATTGATCAAATGAAGGCATATTTTTAATCAGGGATGACAATAATAATAACAGAGATTTAGGAAATATATCAATAGATAAACAGAAAATCCATGCAATAAATGAATCTCCAATGGGACATTATACGGATATAGAGATTAATAACCTTTTTCATACAGCTCTCAAGTTTCTCTAAATGTTATGTTTTATCTTCCATGCATATTTAATTCCTCCTCCACAATAGTACAATTCAAATAATCAAATTGTTCTACTTTATCTACAAAATATACTTGTGAGCACAGCATAGTTCCTCATTCTCTTGTTCTGTTACAAAGCATTGGATAGTTTCTTTTGCACCTTTTCTACCTTCTGTTAAAGCTTGCTTTATCATCATGCAAAGAGTGAGGATGATCCAATCAGATCAAGGGTCTCACCTTTTTGAACTTGGTACATATATATCATTATGCGTACATGCTTCAAATTTTCCTACAAGTACAAACCCTAATCTTCAATTCAGGAATATAATATCCCAGGATTTTCAGTAGCAGAACGAATTCATTTGTGGACAATAAAAAATTACTACATTAAAGGATAGGCCCCGAGTTTGTATTATTGAAAAGAAGCAGAGGATTTGAAGAGGATTGTAACCAGATGCTAAGATCTGACAAGGTCTGGTAAAAGAATCCAGGAGCAACAGGTGGGGTACTAAGTATGATTTTGCAAGGTGGCAAAGGCCCCCAGAAGTGAAAAAATCTACAAAGCAGAAGTTGTAATCTCATTGAAGGTAACCAAGTCTAGGTGCGATGCAAAGAAACACTGCAATGGTAAGGTAAAGTCCCCGAGTATATTGAGGCCGCAACACCAAGGTTGTGAGGTTGTGAGCAGATTGTAATTCAAGGTTGCAAAGAGGCATAAGCCTGAAACTTTGTGTTGTGGGATGGTCATAAGATCACAATCCCAAGGTTGCAGAGGGTACAAAGTTGCAAGACCCATTTTGTAGGAATTAAAAGACCTGCAATTCAACATTGTGAGGTCATAGAACCTGTAACACGCCCTTGCAAAAATAAAGTTCTGAAAAAGTGCGAAGGCCACAAGACCATACTATGGAATATAAAAAAAAACTAACTACAAAATTACAATAAAGGAAGCAGAACAGTCAGGCATTTGGCTTTCCAAATTCTACAAATGTTTGCTGTAATCTAAGCTTTATTCAAGCACAAAATCTGTGGATTGCTGTAATACAAGCTTCATTTACAGTATTCCTAGTGTAAAATTTTGAGTATATGCACCATTTTATTTTAATTCTCTGTATTTGATCTGCTTCTAGCTCTGTAGACTAGAATAAAAAATAAATTATTGGGCATAGACAGACTTAGTTTTGTAAGACCTTGCAAAACCAATTCAAGCCATGAGTTGAAACTTGAAAGTACTTGAAAGTTGAATAGCAAAGCCATAAGTTTAGAAACCAAAGATGCATTAAAGTCCAAAATATTTGGTATCATAACGGTTCAAGTTCCTTGGCAAATAGTCCCAATCAGATCACTCAAGTTCTTGAAGAAAAGTCACCAGTATATTTGGTTGATGGTCGGCACTAGAACCAAGTACAAGGCAAAGGGAGAAGAGATAGACGAAGCCTGAATAACTAGAGAGAGAAGGGCTCAAAGATAAAATCTAGACATGGAGGGTAGTAGAAGAGAGGGTCAAGGAAGCCCATCCTTACCTGAAAGGAGGCTAGCCAGATTAGATGGCTTTGAAGATCTCCAACTTGCAATCAAAGAGAATATAAAAGTACTCAGCCAGATGATGGCTTTCAAGTCCCTGCAACAATATTTTGTAAATCTCCCAAGTAGTAACCCAGTCTGGTAATGCCAAAATTCCTTCTATGTCAGCTGAAGGAACCAGTTCTAGCCCTATTACTTTAGCATCAGTGCTAGCAAACACCTCTTTCATCGAAAAAGGTCTATTTAATGTAGAGATGACATTGGCTATCGGCCTTTTGATGAAAGTTGAAACCATAAATGTCAAAAAGCTTGATAATTGGATTCGGAAGTTAGAAGTGTATATTAAATGTCCATGGTTATCCGACTCGTAGAAAATCTCATATCCTAGGCTGAAGATGACAAGCCGTGCCTTGTTATGATGGAAATGTTTTTGCTAGTGGCAAAGGCAACAAAGAAGACTTCTCATCCTCAATTAGGAAGAATATAGACAAGTACTGTGAAAGAAGTTCCACCTAGCAAGGTATGAATGTGAGTTAAGAATACAATGGCAGAGTCTCAGGCTGAAAGTCGATGATTATATAACTAAATTCCACAAAACAGAATCCTATTGCATATTTCTGAAGATTAAAGAGATGGTATGCCGAAGGATATAGGTGGGCTACATAGCTATAATTAAAGAGACATTTCGACTTTTGAGAATATGTTCAGATTGGGACCAGCAACAGAATGGATTACTCTAAGAATTGTCGTTGATCTGATGCAGGAAGACTCAAAACCTTCCCCGATGAAATTGATGGCAAGTAAAATGAGTCAGCAAAAGGATTCCAATAGCAAGTTCTTATATGTGTGTTGTTAAGTCTAATTGACAGCACTGGACTTTTTCTTATAATATTTGAAAGTGCAGTTTCTAGTATCAACCCTATGTCAGAATTCATAGTAATATAGTGAAGGACAGGTTTGCTATATAAATGCTCAGAAGGGCCTTTATTCAACAACTCTTTCTATGCTCATGTGGATAGTATGTAGAGCTTTTGATTTTGAGTTGGTGAAGTTTAAGGGTCAACATAACTCCATGCTTATTGGGCACCGACATTCTTAGCGTGGATTGGGAGGTCTGCACTAGCTGCTTGACGAATTTTCAATCATCACGGACTAGCCGCTTACAATTTCAATCACCAACAGTTAAGAGTACAGTCGTTAAAAGCCTTGTAGCCACTATGGGGCATAATTTGATCCCGTTAACAGTGTTGAGCTTCAATCTAAATAACATATAATGAAACAGTTTGTTTAAAAGAGAATTTGAGCATCAGAGTCATACCTGTTGCAACACTGCAATGCTTTCATTCGGAGCAGACATGACAAGTGCACAGAAAGGAAATACGGTTGCTCTTAAGGCATCGCTTAAAGGAAACCCCTCGCTGCCATTCACCATAGCCCCCCAACAGACAAAGTTGGCATCCAAGTACTCTACCACGAGTTCTGAACAAAGAGTACTCTCACAAAAGCCACTGGTATATGGATGATCCGGATTATGCAGATACACAAACAGAAACTTGTAGTCCTCCTTTGCCATTCTCAAAGCATCCATGAAACTTGATCCAAAGAACAGAGGATGGTATTGCCCATATTGTTGCTCAAACCTCCTCAAAAAAGCCATGGACTCGGACTCAATTGGCATCAGGGGGTTAGAGATTTGCTGATCCGAAAAAGGATCAAGATAGGCAGGCTGCTGCTGGATCCCCACCCGAGCTTCATTTCTTCTACCCATGCCCATATGAGAAAGCATTTCCCCTGCCATCGTCATTCCATAACCAACTGCTCTGGACACTCCTCCAACAATACAAGCAGGCAGGGATACTATTCTCGACATCATACCTGACTGCCTAGCCCTGGATGTTGACACCGGACCCGGACCCTGATGGCCATTACCCCGAGTCCTATTATCCCTATAAGAAGAATTCAAGTACCCATGATTGTTTTCACCATCATCAATTGGGTCTCTGAATCCATGATAATTCATGGTGTTCTCTGTGGTTTGTCCTGTAGATGAATTGAAATCCTCTCTGTCCCAATTGAAAACACTCTCTGTGGAATTCAATCCACTGCCTTGATGATGTGGAAACCAGTCTCTACAAGGGGCAGGTTCTATGGTTGGAACCCAATCACTCGTGCTACTTATAGAACTACTGGGTGTCTGTGCAACAGTTCCATTCAGTATGAAATGCACTGCAGCTTCCAAATCCCAGCCATGAGACTGTAATATCTCATAGCATATCGATGGGTCTTCCACCCC
Source organism: Picea glauca (assembly GCA_000966675.3). NCBI lineage: Eukaryota > Viridiplantae > Streptophyta > Pinopsida > Pinales > Pinaceae > Picea > Picea glauca. The sequence goes on from JZKD02S1697453.1 coordinate 184,992, forward strand.
CGTGGCATCCTGAAAGTGGCTGATCTTGGATTCGATTCTTTCCATTAAGTTCTAATCCTTCTGCCACTTTTTTCCTTATTACTAATGGCGTTAACCACAAGCAAAACTTCAGGATTGCTTCCTAAAAACAAAAGAAAAACAGAACCTAGAACTTATATTACAGTGAAAGTTACATAAAAATTCAAAGTTTACATGAAATGAAACGTTCAACAATACATTTAAATATAAAAACCTGAACGCCTAACTCAGCTAAAACATGCCTGCAACGCACGCAGTTCTCAGCAGTGCTAGCTTACATATAGTCCTAGTTACCCGCCCATCATTTCAAAGGATGATGATTAACTGGAATCTACTAGCCAACTGGAGGAGGAATCAGTTGGTAAAGATGAAAATTTTCTTGATTATCGTGTTGAATTGGTGCAATATTCTCTCTCGGACAAAGCATATGGCATCTCTAATGTGTTAAAATCAGCATTCCCTTTACCGACATAGTGCGTTAGAAACAGCATTTCCTTTACCGACATGATCATAACAGTGATCGCAGCCTTAGTTTCTAAGGCTGGAATCATCCCTTGCATTCAAACATATATTACCATTCTATAATTTTTNTCTCTCTTATCTATCTTGGAGTTGTGCTCCACGCTCATGTTGGTGTACATGGTGTGTACTTTTGGTTTATTCTAATATCTTAAGTATTTGGAACATAACATACTTCTCACCTTGCACCTGACAGGGAGGAATACCAACGATGATAGTTAGGCTTCAAGTTTTGAAGTCCTATAGATCAAATTTCAATCACAATTTGGGAATTCCAACATGGCAATTGGTCTCCTCAACTATTCATTGGGATGTTGTTTGACACCTAATTGTGTCTAAATTCAGAGAGAACTTCGGTGATCCTATTTTCTCACTGATAGCAGAATGGTGATCCTATTTGTTATCCAATTAGCAGAAGACACCGGTTTCTTCTAGCCAAATTACTTGGCAAATGATCAAGCAATCGGAGAATGTTCAGACATGGCAACTGTTCACTTCCAAAATTTTTGCTTTCTTTCAAAGTTCATTTAAGATTAATCATTCAACATCCATATTGACAGTTTTTCAGGCATATCTTCATCAAAGCTCAGGTTCAGAAGTTTCAGATTGAAGATCGAAGATGATATTAGTTTATTGCCTAGTTATTGTTGCCTTACTCGTATAATTATTCAGACTCGTGATTAAGGGGGGGAAGTTAGACTGTGAGTTCCTAGGCAATCACAAAGTCCGAGATCACCTTCTTTTGAGTTGTCATCCTTATCTACTTATGAGGTGTTGCCATTATCCATTGACGAGTTGTCAATGAAATCTAAATCTAGATGTGGTCAGATACATGTCTTATATATTGACGTCATTGAATGAATACATGTGTTGAATATGGCTTAAATCTTTTTCCGCCAAGTTGTTATGCTTGCTCTATTTCTTAATTGGCTTTTACACATAATTGGCTTCTGAAGCATGCCACGTTAGTAACTGCCTTTTTGTAATAGCGTAAGATAAAATTGCCAGTAGCCACAGAAATGCTCTGCAAAATGTTGCCTCAAGGTTCATAGTGTCAACATTGGAATATATGAGTATTTCATCAGTCCACGGCGCCATCAAGGTATGTTGGTGACAATTTTCATTATTTTATAATCATATGCATGTGAACAGAGAGAAAAACAGAGGGAAGTTGGTATGGCCCAATAATGTACATGGTGCCTTTTCTATTAATCTTCTAAAGACAAGATTGCAATTCAAAAAAACATGATAAAAATGAACAATTGAAGAATTGGACATGAAGGGCAACAAAATGAACAGGGAGCAGCCACAATGAAATACTGCTTTATAAGTGGCACAAAAAGAAAGATGTTCTCAAGATGTGCTTACTTCTCAGCAACAAAATGAAAGAAGGGAACTTTTCATACATGTCTGCAAGGCTGCATTCGGTAGATAGAGAATTCTATTTTCCCTGCCAAATACTACCAAACTAGAGGCCTTTTAAACATTTAATTGTATAGGATGGCCTTTAACTTTGCAGGATAGCTACATGGCAAAGGGAATGAACAGTTAGACAAAGCAGTTGTAAGAGTAGAACCTGATCTGTCCTCAATGCTGCTCGATATGCTGCATCCTGCTCCTCTCTTAGCTGCTGGTTTGATAACCTCATCCCTTCTTCTTCCAGCCTTGCATTTATCAAAGCTGAGCCCTGTTCCTCTACTGCTTTCTGCAAGATCTCAACCAGTTCTTGTGAAGATACTGGGCCTTCAATCTAGTCCAAAGAAGAAACACTGCCTTAGAGAAGGAAACATTAATGACTTGATGACTGATAATTGTAGTGATAATGTTCTTCAAATTGCCTATGCAAAATTGAACTGAACTGAACAAGATAAAACGTCACTAGCCTTGGTGAGTGAATCATGAAAGCAGAAAAATATTTATAGAGGTGTACTGCTGATAGAATGGGTGTACTGGTAAAGGTCATGCATGCCTTTCAAAAAAGAGGAAAAATAAGATTTTGATGTACACAGGAGACTAGCCATGCTGTAAGGGGAGATAGAGAAATTACATCCAAGAGATGCCTTCGATAATAGCAATCATTCTTATTCATAGGATGTTAAATTGATCAAATGAAGGCATATTTTTAATCAGGGATGACAATAATAATAACAGAGATTTAGGAAATATATCAATAGATAAACAGAAAATCCATGCAATAAATGAATCTCCAATGGGACATTATACGGATATAGAGATTAATAACCTTTTTCATACAGCTCTCAAGTTTCTCTAAATGTTATGTTTTATCTTCCATGCATATTTAATTCCTCCTCCACAATAGTACAATTCAAATAATCAAATTGTTCTACTTTATCTACAAAATATACTTGTGAGCACAGCATAGTTCCTCATTCTCTTGTTCTGTTACAAAGCATTGGATAGTTTCTTTTGCACCTTTTCTACCTTCTGTTAAAGCTTGCTTTATCATCATGCAAAGAGTGAGGATGATCCAATCAGATCAAGGGTCTCACCTTTTTGAACTTGATACATATATATCATTATACGTACATGCTTCAAATTTTCCTACAAGTACAAACCCTAATCTTCAATTCAGGAATATAATATCCCAGGATTTTCAGTAGCAGAACGAATTCATTTGTGGAGAATAAAAAATTACTACATTAAAGGATAGGCCCCGAGTTTGTATTATTGAAAAGAAGCAGAGGATTTGAAGAGGATTGTAACCAGATGCTAAGATCTGACAAAGTCTGGTAAAAGAATCCAGGAGCAACAGGTGGGGTACTAAGTCTGATTTTGCAAGGTGGCAGAGGCCCACAGAAGTGAAAAAATCTACAAAGCAGAAGTTGTAATCTCATTGAAGGTAACCAAGTCTAGGTGCGATGCAAAGAAACACTGCAATGGTAAGGTAAAGTCCCCGAGTATATTGAGGCCGCAACACCAAGGTTGTGAGGTTGTGAGCAGATTGTAATTCAAGGTTGCAAAGAGGCATAAGCCTGAAACTTTGTGTTGTGGGATGGTCATAAGATCACAATCCCAAGGTTGCAGAGGGTACAAAGTTGCAAGACCCATTTTGTAGGAATTAAAAGACCTGCAATTCAACATTGTGAGGTCATAGAACCTGTAACACGCCCTTGCAAAAATAAAGTTCTGAAAAAGTGCGAAGGCCACAAGACCATACTATGGAATATAAAAAAAAACTAACTACAAAATTACAATAAAGGAAGCAGAACAGTCAGGCATTTGGCTTTCCAAATTCTACAAATGTTTGCTGTAATCTAAGCTTTATTCAAGCACAAAATCTGTGGATTGCTGTAATACAAGCTTCATTTACAGTATTCCTAGTGTAAAATTTTGAGTATATGCACCATTTTATTTTAATTCTCTGTATTTGATCTGCTTCTAGCTCTGTAGACTAGAATAAAAAATAAATTATTGGGCATAGACAGACTTAGTTTTGTAAGACCTTGCAAAACCAATTCAAGCCATGAGTTGAAACTTGAAAGTACTTGAAAGTTGAATAGCAAAGCCATAAGTTTAGAAACCAAAGATGCATTAAAGTCCAAAATATTTGGTATCATAACGGTTCAAGTTCCTTGGCAAATAGTCCCAATCAGATCACTCAAGTTCTTGAAGAAAAGTCACCAGTATATTTGGTTGATGGTCGGCACTAGAACCAAGTACAAGGCAAAGGGAGAAGAGATAGACGAAGCCTGAATAACTAGAGAGAGAAGGGCTCAAAGATAAAATCTAGACATGGAGGGTAGTAGAAGAGAGGGTCAAGGAAGCCCATCCTTACCTGAAAGGAGGCTAGCCAGATTAGATGGCTTTGAAGATCTCCAACTTGCAATCAAAGAGAATATAAAAGTACTCAGCCAGATGATGGCTTTCAAGTCCCTGCAACAATATTTTGTAAATCTCCCAAGTAGTAACCCAGTCTGGTAATGCCAAAATTCCTTCTATGTCAGCTGAAGGAACCAGTTCTAGCCCTATTACTTTAGCATCAGTGCTAGCAAACACCTCTTTCATCGAAAAAGGTCTATTTAATGTAGAGATGACATTGGCTATCGGCCTTTTGATGAAAGTTGAAACCATAAATGTCAAAAAGCTTGATAATTGGATTCGGAAGTTAGAAGTGTATATTAAATGTCCATGGTTATCCGACTCGTAGAAAATCTCATATCCTAGGCTGAAGATGACAAGCCGTGCCTTGTTATGATGGAAATGTTTTTGCTAGTGGCAAAGGCAACAAAGAAGACTTCTCATCCTCAATTAGGAAGAATATAGACAAGTACTGTGAAAGAAGTTCCACCTAGCAAGGTATGAATGTGAGTTAAGAATACAATGGCAGAGTCTCAGGCTGAAAGTCGATGATTATATAACTAAATTCCACAAAACAGAATCCTATTGCATATTTCTGAAGATTAAAGAGATGGTATGCCGAAGGATATAGGTGGGCTACATAGCTATAATTAAAGAGACATTTCGACTTTTGAGAATATGTTCAGATTGGGACCAGCAACAGAATGGATTACTCTAAGAATTGTCGTTGATCTGATGCAGGAAGACTCAAAACCTTCCCCGATGAAATTGATGGCAAGTAAAATGAGTCAGCAAAAGGATTCCAATAGCAAGTTCTTATATGTGTGTTGTTAAGTCTAATTGACAGCACTGGACTTTTTCTTATAATATTTGAAAGTGCAGTTTCTAGTATCAACCCTATGTCAGAATTCATAGTAATATAGTGAAGGACAGGTTTGCTATATAAATGCTCAGAAGGGCCTTTATTCAACAACTCTTTCTATGCTCATGTGGATAGTATGTAGAGCTTTTGATTTTGAGTTGGTGAAGTTTAAGGGTCAACATAACTCCATGCTTATTGGGCACCGACATTCTTAGCGTGGATTGGGAGGTCTGCACTAGCTGCTTGACGAATTTTCAATCATCACGGACTAGCCGCTTACAATTTCAATCACCAACAGTTAAGAGTACAGTCGTTAAAAGCCTTGTAGCCACTATGGGGCATAATTTGATCCCGTTAACAGTGTTGAGCTTCAATCTAAATAACATATAATGAAACAGTTTGTTTAAAAGAGAATTTGAGCATCAGAGTCATACCTGTTGCAACACTGCAATGCTTTCATTCGGAGCAGACATGACAAGTGCACAGAAAGGAAATACGGTTGCTCTTAAGGCATCGCTTAAAGGAAACCCCTCGCTGCCATTCACCATAGCCCCCCAACAGACAAAGTTGGCATCCAAGTACTCTACCACGAGTTCTGAACAAAGAGTACTCTCACAAAAGCCACTGGTATATGGATGATCCGGATTATGCAGATACACAAACAGAAACTTGTAGTCCTCCTTTGCCATTCTCAAAGCATCCATGAAACTTGATCCAAAGAACAGAGGATGGTATTGCCCATATTGTTGCTCAAACCTCCTCAAAAAAGCCATGGACTCGGACTCAATTGGCATCAGGGGGTTAGAGATTTGCTGATCCGAAAAAGGATCAAGATAGGCAGGCTGCTGCTGGATCCCCACCCGAGCTTCATTTCTTCTACCCATGCCCATATGAGAAAGCATTTCCCCTGCCATCGTCATTCCATAACCAACTGCTCTGGACACTCCTCCAACAATACAAGCAGGCAGGGATACTATTCTCGACATCATACCTGACTGCCTAGCCCTGGATGTTGACACCGGACCCGGACCCTGATGGCCATTACCCCGAGTCCTATTATCCCTATAAGAAGAATTCAAGTACCCATGATTGTTTTCACCATCATCAATTGGGTCTCTGAATCCATGATAATTCATGGTGTTCTCTGTGGTTTGTCCTGTAGATGAATTGAAATCCTCTCTGTCCCAATTGAAAACACTCTCTGTGGAATTCAATCCACTGCCTTGATGATGTGGAAACCAGTCTCTACAAGGGGCAGGTTCTATGGTTGGAACCCAATCACTCGTGCTACTTATAGAACTACTGGGTGTCTGTGCAACAGTTCCATTCAGTATGAAATGCACTGCAGCTTCCAAATCCCAGCCATGAGACTGTAATATCTCATAGCATATCGATGGGTCTTCCACCCCCGTGGCATCCTGAAAGTGGCTGATCTTGGATTCGATTCTTTCCATTAAGTTCTAATCCTTCTGCCACTTTTTTCCTTATTACTAATGGCGTTAACCACAAGCAAAACTTCAGGATTGCTTCCTAAAAACAAAAGAAAAACAGAACCTAGAACTTATATTACAGTGAAAGTTACATAAAAATTCAAAGTTTACATGAAATGAAACGTTCAACAATACATTTAAATATAAAAACCTGAACGCCTAACTCAGCTAAAACATGCCTGCAACGCACGCAGTTCTCAGCAGTGCTAGCTTACATATAGTCCTAGTTACCCGCCCATCATTTCAAAGGATGATGATTAACTGGAATCTACTAGCCAACTGGAGGAGGAATCAGTTGGTAAAGATGAAAATTTTCTTGATTATCGTGTTGAATTGGTGCAATATTCTCTCTCGGACAAAGCATATGGCATCTCTAATGTGTTAAAATCAGCATTCCCTTTACCGACATAGTGCGTTAGAAACAGCATTTCCTTTACCGACATGATCATAACAGTGATCGCAGCCTTAGTTTCTAAGGCTGGAATCATCCCTTGCATTCAAACATATATTACCATTCTATAATTTTTCCTTTTATTGAAAGTTGCTGCTTTTGGAATAAGGGACCAGCATTACTTGAGTTTGCTCTCCATTCAAAGAAATATCTATATCCATATCACATAGATTCTGGAATATGGGTTTCCGCGTGAGTAGAATGGCCAATTACTATACTCACCCAAATAAGTAAATGCATGATACAAGAGATATCGATGGTGTATATATATATATATATATATATATATATAATCAATGCACTGTGGGGTATTCATGAGGTGGACTAAGTATAGGCTCTTTTTTAATTTTTAAATATGAATGTGGGAATTTTTAATTTCTCTATTAACATAATAATAAAAATAATCTTTCTCCCCGGATGAGGTGATATTGGGAGACACCTGTCAAGAGGAGCAGTCAGGAGAGGGCCACCGTGGCGTCATACACGTGACGAACGCGTGCCTCTCCCTCCTGCCACCTTAATGCAATTAAAACTACATTGCATGAGACATGGCGCCATTAATCTTAGTGCGTCCTGCTCTGGCTCTCCATGCCTTCGATGGACCAACGCCATGGCTCTGAATTTACTCTTCGCGTGTGTTGGTTTTATGGATGGAACCAACGACTTGGATACTATGTATTGCACCAGGTGCATTGGACGCCTTATTCTCCTGTGATCAGATCCTCCAGAGCTCGGCCTCCCACTCAGTTGTTCCTTAGCCTTTTTTCGTTCTCTCCGGTGTGTTTCCGCCCTCACTGTGTCTCAAAGATGTCGAGACAGAGGGGGAAGTCAAAACGAGGCACAGCATGGCAGCCCAGCCAACCGCGTCTGGCCCTCTGCCCCCCGCCCGAACCATCCCACAACTCCTCCTCTTCGTCGCCCTCCTCGTACTCCTCCCTGGTACAGTCAAGCCACATCCCCAACAACCTCTCACCCCTCTCATCACCTTTCGCTTGCAGGTTGGAGTGGTTTGATCTCTCAGGGACTTCTCTGCGATTTAACCCAGGCCCCTATTAGAATATGATGGATGTGCTCGTTTCACCATAGACAATATCACTATTGTCACCCAACCATACGCCGAAACCACCCTCCGAGCACCTTAACCTTGACAGAGAATCACTCGGAAAGCAAACCCTAGGCTAGATAGCCAAACAAAGGGTAGCACACCTTTCTCCAAGGATAGCGCACCAAACAAGAGCTGATCAAATAGTCCAAACCATAACCAAGAGATAGTCTAAGCCAAAATGTAATCTGCTAGCTGCAGCAGCTGCAACGACAACTTTCCTCCAAACCTGCGCACAAACTGGCCTACTGCAGTGCGCACAAGTGAGCTCTGCAGTTCTAGGAATGCCTGCCAGAATGAAGACCGGCCTCCTGTATTTATACTAATTCTAGCTAACTGTCTGGGCCGACTTCTCATTCTGGGTACCTATATAATACTTCTTCTGGCCGACTTCTTCTCTTGGAGGCTAATAACCTAATACAAATTATCTCCTTGAGTGGACTTGTCTTCTAGGGTTATTAGCCAACTCATTAGGGTTTCTTCTTGCTTTCCGAAATATTCTATTCTCGTCAAGTTTACACGTGGAGGTAAATACCTCCCGCAACTACCATAATATCAACACTCCCTCCTAGCTAGGGAGGTATTGAAGACAATGGTCTTGAGTACAAACATACCATTGAATCAGTAGCATCACCATAGTCGTACAAACTATCTCAAGATTAGATCATGAGCACCATCATCATTATCAATGTCATCAACTGCATCATCTCTCGAAACCATACTCCATCTGAGTAATCAAACATGATGTTGGATAAGTCACTCACTCCATAGAGTGACACAAGAACCATTATTCTAATCCGGACATATGTCCTAGAAGAATAGATGTCCTGGACTATTTTCCGTCTGAGAAATTTATGTCCATTGATCATCCATCTAGCTGATAATCATTTCCAACACTGCTAATAGTCTTCAAGGCAATTGGAACAATATCATTTAATAGAACACAACTGTATCTATCCATAGTTGTACACAACTACAATCTAGTGGTACACTACCACACCAAGTAGCACATAGATACTTGATCAATGACATATAATCACAATCAGTGGAACACATCCACCACAATAGCATACATCTACTGTCCAGAGACATACAATCTCCATAACAATCATCTGATATCAACCTGCACAGAAAACATTGTTATGATATAAATTGAATCATCTGGGCCATTCTTCCACTCACATCTGTGAGATCTGGAAGAGCATTTGCCCTCAGAAAGTCAAACATCAATGATGAACTATTTGGACTATTCTTCTCAAGAAAGGAAGAATAATTGTCCTGATTTATGAGCCTAGACCATCCCCCACCCTGGGCCATTCCTCCGACACTAAACAAAGTGAAACCTAGAGATAATGAGTCTGCCCTAGGGAATGCCTATCCCTGATTGTTGAACCTAGACCATTCCCCACCCTGGGCCATTCCTCCGGCACTAAACAAAGTGCAGCCTGGAGATAATGAATGTGCCCTAAGGAATGATTGTCATGCACCAACCTCCAAAACAGACCATTCTTCAAAACTGCTCACAACTGTGAGCTTCGAAAGAATGACTGTTCGACGAAGCGGGCCAGTCTTCTTGAGTAACCCTCAAGAAGAGAGACTTCCCTAGACCATTCCCCATGTTAACCACAATGGGAAATCATTGTCTATGGTACATCAACAATCCATCGAACCACTTTCATTACGAAAATGATCGTTCGATTTTGACCATTTTCTGAACTGGAAAATGCCTATCCATCAGAAATCTCAAACCACTTTCCGAACTGGAAAGGAACTACTCATCCTGGACCATTTTTCGCACTGAAAAATGACTGCCCATAAATAACACATCAGTGCTCCCTCCCAACCTGGGAGTCATCTCTTCCTTTTTCAATAAGAAAGTCGTCTCCATGAGCTCCAGTTTGAGTACACAAACTCGTTCACCTTGGACAGAGGCTTTACCAAAATGTCTACTTATTTGTTCATATGTGGAGATATATATATATTGGAGAACCACTTCTCTTTTCTGGACTTTATTATGGAGAATGTAATGCTTGATCTCAAATGTACTTCGATCTTTCTGGAACATTGATTTTCTCTAGGGGCATCATATAGCTCTGATCAATATAGTATATCATTATTGGATTCATCTTTTGTTCCCTGCTAGCTCATAACATCGTGGCAAGGCTCAAACTGGAACATATCCATGTGGCACTTCTTTTGTCATCATGAGATCTTTGTCATGGATTGGCAATCCATCATTCTGGAGTTCTGAGTAATCATTATGATATAATATGAAAGGTTTTCACCCCTCTTCTGTTGTGCATTGGAGGTTCTCCACCAAGTTGCTTTCTCTCATCTACATACAAATGTCACTTTTTGGTATACCTCAAATCCTTGAGGTTGTTCTTCATATGCTCTTTGTTCAATTATTCTAGAGAACAGTCTTTGTCAATCCCATGGATATTGCAGACAATATAATGGCTCATGTAGAGGTATGTCTGGTTTACTGGAACAAGCATTCATCGTAGTCTTCTCCCTCCATCTGGGAGAACCTCTAGTTCTGGATCTCGCAATGCTTACATTCATAAGTCTTTCCATACATTGTTCTACATCACAAATTTCAGTTCCTCTGCTTGATTACTTTTAGTGGGTTCATATCAGGTTGGTAATCTTGTGATTCTTGATACAATGATTGGTTGTTCTGGATTTTCTTTCTTTCTTGGAATCTTCATGTTCTTCCTTATGTTTTTCTTTAGCTCTTGGGTCCATGGAGTTATAGATTCCATGCCCTTAAGGTTTCACTTCTTTCTGTGGATGGACAACCAGGGATACTTTAAGGCTTCTTTTCAAAGAAGGCTTCTTTTCGAAGAAGGCTTCTTCTAAAGTCAAACTAAGCACGTACTGCTTTTCATGGTTGCTACCATGGATATATACTTCATCATCTTCAATGGATCATAGGATTAGTTCCCTCCTAATCCTTGCTTCATGTATGAGTTCATGTATATAATCGGCTCCCTCCATCTAACATAATCCATGCTTCCGTCTGCATCCTTATTGCCTTCTGCAAAGTGTCATAAGTCTTTCTCCAATTTCCTCTTGATTGTTGACTTCTTTCTGTCTTTACTTCTTATAGGTTTCTTTCTGATTTCGGCTTATCTTGCAGCTTGTCTTGTCTTATAGTCATAGTGATAACATTCCTTACCTTGTTGTTCTTCCATAAGTAGTTTCTCTTTGATCATATTATCTTCTAAGAAATAGATATGCAAGATATGTACCGAAAACATGGTATGTACAAGAACTATGAAGAGTATTGTTACCTTGTCTTAGAAGAAGAAGTTTGTTTTGTCCTGCTTGGCTTTATTTGTAGGTTCCTTTTCTTCGGCAACTGATGCTTCGTGTGTCTCCTTCCTTTTCTTTAGCCCAAGACAATGATTCTTGTAGTGACCATACTTTTGAAAATTGAAGCATTGTATCCTTGATATATCTTTCTCTTGATTTGTTTTCTTCCTGGAGCCAAACTTCTTTTTGTTCCTGAAATCCTTGAACCTTGTTGTGAAGGCTTGATCATCGTACTTCTTTTGAGGTTTCTCTTTTGCACTGATCCTTGATTCTTCTTGAGCACAACAAGTCCAAAGTTCTTCAAATGTAGGATACTCCTTTC
>JZKD02S1697453.1:214765-255310 GCA_000966675.3 Picea glauca
TCACTGGCCCGGAGAACCAAGAGCGGCTCGCTGGCCCCGAAATGAATTACTCGCCAAGATGGTAGGTGAAGAGGCTCCTCATGAGTTAATGAGGGATGGGGGTGAACCGCCCATCTGTGGAGGCCTTAGACCTGACCACCGTGAGGGAATTCGTGCCACACGCAACCTCGCCAGAAAAGAAAAGGCAGGTAAAAGGTGTGGAAAGGGGGGGGGTGAGAGAGAGATCACAGGAGGAGATCAGAAGAACTCTGGAAAAAAATACAGAGTGAGCGATATCAGAGAAGAAGGGGAGTAACCTTCGTTCTCGATCACTGAAGAACCGAGACAGAGAGTCTCAAGCATCGTGGTCTAGCTCGAGGGTGGCTAGTGGTAAATCCATTCAGAGTCGTTGAGCCTATGGTTGGGTGGAAACGAGCACTCCTCTCAACAGTTGCATCACCTGGTGTTTTTTGATAAGTGTTATATCTTATATCTTGAATTTAAATATTCTGACATGTATGCTCATGGTTTGTGAAATTATGAATGATTTTCGTATAACACTATCTGTATGGTGTTCGATCAAAAATGGTGGCTGCATGCTTATATTGTAAAGACCATATATGACTTACGTATATATTTGTATATATGTATATTTTGAACGGATTCAGTATTCAAGTCTGTTCTCAGGAAATCTATTCCCTTATTTTATCTCAAGCAATGGCTTGGATAGATCTTCCCACATGGACACCCTTTTTAAAGTTTACCCAAGGATCTGCCGGAGGATTTTATGGCGTAAGTCTGAAAAACCTTGCACGAGAGAGAGAATGGTCCTCTTAGACTTAGGACATTTCGGCGTTTTGTCACCCGGGGTATCTAGATGCGAGTCCTCTTGTACTCGCGAGTCCCGAAACCTCGACCCGCAAAATCCCGAAATGACAGCGTGTGAATGAATTAAGGACCTTTCGGTGGTTCGGTACCCAGGATACCCTTCCTCTTGCTAAATGCACAGATGAGATCCTTTCAGAGGATCTACGGTCTGCTATGACCGTTAAATTGAATGAAGGAACGCAGACGTTAATTCCTTGACCCCTTTTTAACCTTCGTGAGTAGCGAGGAAATCAGGACCGTCGATTCCAAGACCCATGGGAGTACCTGGACCGTCCAGTTGTAGAGTACACATGGCGGTCGGTAAGCGTTTCGACTTTTCAGCACCCGGGAGATCAGAGGGTAAGAACCCTTGTTCTCACGACTCATGAAATCTCGACATATGAAATCTCGAAATGCTAGTGTGTGGGTAAGTTATGAGTTTTCAGAGTTTCGGCTCCCGGGGTACCTAAGTGCGAGTTCTCTTGTACTCGCAAGACTTGAAACCCCGATTCACGAAAACCCAAAATGACAGTGTATGGATGAGTTAGGACTTTTCGGTGTTTCGAAACCTGGAACTCCCAAGGAAGTATTTCCTTGTACTCGCAAGTCCCGAAATCCCGATTAGCAAAACCCCGAAATGGTCTAACGTAGATTCGAGTTTTGATGTTTCGGTGTTTCGGCACTCGGGGTATCTAAGTGCGAGTTTCCTTGTACTCACAAGTCCCAAAATCCCGACTTGCAAAACCTTGATGAAAGAAACCCCAAAATAAGATGAGCAGGTTTAAGAGTTGGTATTTCAGAGTTTTCGGTATCCAGGAAACCCAAGGGTGAGTTCCCTTGTACTCGCAAGTACTGAAATCCCGACTTGTGATATCCCGAAAGATAGAGTGTGGAAAAGTTATCATATTTTGGTATTTCGGCACCCGAGGTACCTAAGTGCAGGCCCCATGTGTTCGCCAGTCTCAAAACCCCTGACTCACGAAATCCCGATGGAGGAAACCCCGAAATAGTGAAGCATGTTTAGAGTTTGGTGTTTCGGAGTTTCGGCTCCCAGGAAACCTAGGTGTGAGACCTCCTATCGTCGCACGTCCTGAAATCCCGATGGAGGAAACCCCGAAATAGTGAAGCATGTTAGAGTTTGGCGTTTCGGAGTTTCTGCTCCCGGGAATCCCAGGTGCAAGACCTCCTGTCATCGCACATCCCGAAATCCCGATGGAGTAAACCCCGAAAGGTGGAGTGACATATTTTAATCCGAGGCATTTTTAGTTATGACAAACTATTGGTCCCCTTCGGATTTCGGCACTTTGAGAGACAAGAGAGCAGGGGAACACAAATGCATCGCAATTTCCCGAATCACGAAAGCCGACGAGCACCTCCCCGATAAGGTTTGCGGTCATAGCCGTCGGTCATATGAGGGATCTTTAAAGGGAAAGGAGGGTCTACGATAGGCTCCTTAGAATTTAAAAAGGAAAGAAAGCCGAAAATTCTCTAGCCTCGTGGTGGGTGTGTTACAAACAACAGAAGGGCAGGGCCTGGTCATATCGCAACTAGGCTGGGTAGATTCCTGATCAGTAGTGATATGTTAGCTCTTCCCGAAAATCCATGCTCAATGAATCTCCCATGGGATGGATCGGACCACCGTCCCATAAGACTGACTTTTGAAAAGCAGCAGAACTGGGGTCCAATCCCCTTCAAATTAAATCCTCTTTGGTTGGATAGACCAAATTTTCTTCAATCCATTGCCCAGATCTAGAACCAGTGGATCACAGGATCTCCAAACTACATATGGGAGAAGAAACTCAAATCAGTCAAAGATATGTTAAAGAGATGGGCTAAAGATAATCCTCACAACAAAGCACAAGCAAAAAAGGCCCAGCTGGAGGTCCTTCAAGATGAAATGGAAAAAGCAGAGATTCTGTAGAGCCTCCTCACCTAAGAGAAATCCACCCACAAAGAATACATTCGGGCCCTAGCGGAAGAAGAAACGACCTGGTGACTCAAGTCCAGGAGCATCTGACTGAAGGTTGGCAACCAAAACACCACCTTCTTCCACAACCAAGCCAAAGCCAAAAACTGGGCCAACCAAATCTTTGAGCTTATAACTCCTGAAGGGGAAACTCTTCAGGACTTTGACCAAATTAAGCAGCACGCCTCCTCCCACTTCCAATCCCTGTATACAAGCTCTGGAAAGTACAATGATCACCTCTCTAATCTCTTCCTCCAGCATATCCCACCTAAGATAACCGAGGCAAATAACCACCTTCTAGACTAGCCCATAGAGGAAGTTGAAATTCTCAGAGCCCTGAATCAATTCCATGAGGATAAAGCCCTAGGCCCGGACGGATTCACTCTTCATTTTTACAAAAAATGTTGGCCCATCATTCAAAAAGATTTCACCAGAATGATGCGATTCGCCCACAAAGCCAAAAAAATGGGTGGGGCAACGAATTCCTCCTTCCTAGCTCTCCTGCCAAAGGAACACAGAGCCTCCTCCCTCAATCGTTTCAGGCCTATCTCGCTCTGCAACATTTCCTATAAGATCCTGGCCAAAATTATTGCAAATAGACTCAATCCCCTCTTCAGCGCACTAATCCTTCAAAGCCAGGGAGGCTTTGTCATAGGGCGTCAGATCTGGGATAATTATATCCTCGTCCAAGAAGCAATTCATGCCAACAACACTCGTGGGGAGTCCGGAATGGCTTTAAAACTCAACATGGCCAATGCTTTTGACAGAGTGGAGCACAATTTTCTCTTCAAAGTTTTGCAAAAGTTTGGCTTCAGCCATAACTTCATGAATTGGATCAACTCATGCATCGAGTCCCCCTGGATAACGCTCCTCATAAATGGTCGACCAGGCCCCTTCTTCAAGACGTTCAGAGGCTTAAGGCAGGGGTGCCCTCTCTCCCCTATTCTCTACGTGCTCATGGCAGAATTTCTAAACAAAAGTCTCGAATGGGAAAGTGCCTCTGGAAATATCCCTAGTATAAAAATTGCTCAAGGAGTAAAAAGACTGAACCACTCTCAGTTTGCAGACGACACAATCCTTCTGAGTGGTGCTTCCAAAGTTCTGGCCAGAAGAATCCTACGAGTCCTAGACATCTTTCTCATTGTCTCGGGAGGATCACTAAATAAAGAAAAATCTCAGATCTATACATGGAATGTGTTGGCAGGGACTAGGTTCGGAATAACTCAGATAATTGGCATTGTTATCACCCAAGACCGGAAATCCTTCAAATACCTAGGCCTCCCCCTCTGTCTCAAAGCCCTTCCCGGAGAATTCTGGCACCTCATCCTTCAAAAGTTCAGGGAAAAAATGGAAATTTGGGGAGCATGATGGCTAAACCCAGCGGGCGGGGTGGTCTTGATTAAATCTATTCTGTCGGCTCTCCCCATGTTTCAATTCTCCACCCTCCTTTCCCCAAAGGGAATTCTTCAAGCAATGATCCAACTCATTCATAAATTTCTATGGCAGGGAGGGTCTTCAAATCACAAAAACTTCCATCTAGTAAAGTGGGAAACGGTCACCCAACCGAAATCCAAGGGAGGCCTGGGCATCCGAGACCCCAAAATCTCCAACTCAGCTATGGGAGCCAAGCTTTTGTGGAGACTAATATAAGGGGACAACGAATGGTGGAAACAGGTGCTCATAAGCAAATACAGACTAGGAAAAAGAAAAAGAAGCATGGATAATCCGCACCTCCACTAGACAGGATCCCAAATCTGGAGACTAATAAAGGGAATCACCCCCTTCTTTAGAGAGTACCTATATTGGATCTCAGGAAATGGAAAATCTATAAAAATCTAGCAGGACAGGATCTTCGGGGTGACTTTTAACCCCCAACGAAGCAAATTTCTCAGATCTAAAATCCTAGATGTTTGGACTAAGAAAGCGCACTTTGTTCAATATCTCAGCCTGGAATGAAAATGGTAGCTGGAGAGATTGGAACTTGGGGAATGTCCCCCAACATTTAACAGAACAGGCTCAATGCCTAATCAAGCTTCTAAAAGGGGCAGCGCCCATTCATAAAACCCAACCTGATAACAGGGGTTGGGGGAGTCAGGGTTACTCGGTCACAACAGGATACAACCAACTCCTCGATAACACGGTTGGGCAACATTCCTCAGTAAAATGGAAAAATATCTGGAATCGAGACTCCCTCCCAAAAATCAACTTCTTCACTTGGACTCTAGCACATGGCAAGATTTTAACAGGGGAGAATCTCATGAAGAGAGGCTATCTTGGCCCCTTCATCTACCCGCTCTGGAATAACAGCCAAGAAGACATTACCCATCTGGTATGGGATTGCTCCTTTGCAAAAAGTTGCTGGAACTTAGCCTTTGGGGACCTAGCTAGATCTATATGTTGGCCCGCTTCCCCCCACCCTAGCCTGGGAAACTGGGACAAATACTATAGGGACTCCTTCAAGGACAAGTCGGTGCTGAAACGTGTATGGTGGGCGCTTGCAAAATTTTTGTGCTGGCAAATCTGGAAAACAAGAAATAGGAAAATTTTTCAAGATAAGATCACTTCCCCACAAATAGTAGCAGCTAAGGCAAAGTTTCTTTTGTTCGAAGCCCTAAGCTCCCGCCCTCTGAAAATCAAAGATACAACAAACTGGAATAGCCGGGAAAAGGAATGGATGGCAAGCTTCAATCTCAGGAATGTTAAGTATCCTCAGGCAGCCCCAAGACCAAGATGGCAACTTCACCACACACTCAACATGGAACAGTGGATCCAGAAGCAAAAAAATCATACTCTCTGCTTCGATGGAGCCTCTAAAGGAAACCCAAGGGAGGCAGGTGTGGGGGGGATTCTTTATGATCCCGGGGGAAAAACGACAACTCGCTATCACTGAAACTTAGGGATAGATACCAACAACAAAGATGAGGCCTTCACTCTTTTAAAGGGAGTCCAACTGGCCCATTCCAAGGGTATAAGAAAGCTCGTCGTCCTCGGAGACTTGCTCACCATAATAAGATTGATGACCAAGGGTACAAACCCCAAAGATCCAAGTTTAAAACAAACTCTTGACAGAATTAGACTGGCCTCCAAAGACATCAAGCTCACCTTTTTTCACATCCTTCAAGGCAACAATAGTGAAGCTGACAATATGGCAAATGAAGCTATCGGGACAAATCCCGACACTCTCAGCATTGATGGAGTGGTAACCCTAACCACCTTATATTAATGAACCTCCAAGAGCGAAGTTTGGCCTGCCAAAGGAGCCCACCCCATGGGGGCTCATTAAGCACCCCTTACAACCACATGGCTAGGCATATAGAAAGCACCGCTCAAGTGTGGTGAAAAGGAAGTGTCCCACCGTTGGCTTGCAAGATATCTCATGGCATGAAGGAGTGGACGCTTTCAGTCGTCCACATGACAACCTGTCGCCGCACCATATGGCATGTGCCATGCGCGCGGATCCTCTCCCTCGTTCGTACAAAATGGCTTCACCTTCAAGTAGGGCGAATTATCCTCTTTGCATGGGAAATCCGGTATACTCGGCTCGCTTGTGTGGACATGACGCTCTGGTCTCTCACCTCCATCGTCGATTCAGCTCCCCTGCTGTTAGACGTCCCTCCATAGTGTCGGTCAGTGATAGGTATTGTACTCTTCCCACAATCTCACAAGCTCGTTCGTCATCTCCCTCCTCAACAATCAAGCAACCCTCATGGGAAATCCAATCCGCCCGTATGTCTCTCCAGTCCCTCCTGGATTTTATCTCAACCTCTTTTTCACCTTCTAGGCATTCCCGTAGTATTCAGAGAGCTCCTTGGGATGTTCGGTGCTGGGATCTGCCCATCTGCAAAGATTGGAGTCCCCTTCTTGCCATTCTCCTGACCCTCCTTCCGAATCTTGTTGAGCAACCCCTTAGCCGTCCCCTCTCACGTTCACTTCTCCACTTGGGCCCTGTGCAGAATTTGCAAGAACCGGCCAATTCCGGCCTTTCCTCCAGGGACAAAGAAATGTAACAAGAGAATTCTGGGCAGGAAGACTCAAACTCCTAGCCATAAGATAATTGGGAGCCTGAATGCAAAGGATACAACAACCTCCGAGAGCAATTGGGAGTGTTGAGTGCCAACAGGGTGTTCGAAATGGAAACACTATCCCATCATCATTTTTTGATTAGCAAGCTACAGGATGAAAGTGAAGCGTAGAGAACCCAGATTGTTGCTAATCTGGTGCAGATTGACACTCTTCAGCTAAGGTTGGACCAGCTTGATGACACGGCCCCAACAAGCAACTTAGACTCTCAACAAGGATATTCGAGGAATGTCCAGTCCAATTCGATTAATCAGGTGCCCGATTTGAATGTGCCCCCTCCTGATCCTAGGAGAAATGAGCAACAACCCTGCAGAGAAGAAGGTCTAAGTTAATCGCCCTTAATCTCAAATAGCTCCATGTTTTGTCGTTTTGTGTTTATAAGCGGCTTCTTCTGTAGAATATACATAGGGAATTCTCCACACAATATTTGTTGTAAGCATTGGGGATATCTGAACACCCCAATTTTTGTAACAATCCTCATAAAGAAGAACTCAGACATAGTCATCCATAGTTGTTTTTTTTGTAACTCCAATGAATTTATCCACACCGATTAATATATCTTTACCAGTTCTTGTAAAAAAATAAAAAAAAAAATATAAATAAAATAATCATAATTTTTAATAAATCAATAATTGCAAATGGTATTTTTTAATGTTTAATGTTTTGAGTAATAATTTTACCCAACATCAAAACAATATAAAATATATGTTACAAAGAGGGTTTATCAAAACAATATAAAATATATGTTACAAAGAGGGTTTATTTTGAAGTTAAAATGAATAAAAAAAAATAAAAAAATCTTATGATTATTTAAATAAAATAAAATAAAATATTTTTTTTTTAAATTAAAATAATTAATATTAATAAAAAAATAAAAGTAAAAAAATTAATTAAATCAATTATAAAATTAATTAAAAGAAATTAGAATAATAAATAAAATAATAATGAATGAGTAAACTAAATATTGCAAAGGGCAAAATCAAAAAAAGAAAATTCGGAAAAGGGAAGAAAGTAATTGATTTAAATGATGAAAATAAAGGGGAACCATTGATATAGTGTAACAATAAAAAGGAATAGGAAAACTAAAAAATTGATAAGACAKAATAACATTAATTAACTAATGTAGGGTTCAWATGAKATTATAAAGTAWTAAACTAAAATATGTATTGAAAGGAAAACTTTCAAGTTAAATATATAAAGTAAGTTGAATGAAGAGTTATAAAGTAAGTTAAAGAGGAATAATGTAGTTTTCAAGAGGGTAGGAAAGGAATTAAAAGGAACAGTAAAAYATAATAAAAGACTAGGGTAGTTAGTATGGGGTGAAGTTGTGCACCTTCATTTGTTACAACCATTTTCTTCATTTGTTACAACCATTTTCCTAAATAGTGAGGATGAGTGGTAATGGATCAAATAACGATTATAAAGTAATAAAAGTAAAAATGTATCAAAATAAATACCTCAAAACCAAATATAATAGGATGAATGGAGAGTAGAAGAGGAAGAATATAAAATCCAAAATGATGGGAAATGAATTTAAATGAAAATAAAAGGGTAGTAAAGAACAAGAGTGTGTGGTTAGTGGGGGTGAGGGTTTGTATTTGTGGTGAAAATAAAAGGTTAATAAAAAATAAGGATGGGTGGGTAGTGGAGAGTGAAGCACAAATGAACACTGCCACTCTCCATTACTCATCATAGGGAGTGAAGAGGTGAACAAATGTATATTTTCACTCCTTACCATCCACCTTTTATGAGGTGAAGATGTGCATTTGAGGGAATTAAAAGAAAAATAAAATAATTGCAAAAAAAAATAGACTAGAGAGTTGAACAATAAATGAATCTAACATTAATTAAAGGATAAATCACAGGTGGAGGAATTCAACAAGGGATGGAGATAATGAATCTCTAGGGGAATGCACTAATAAAGGGAAGGAACAAGAAATCCAAACTAAGATTCACGAGGGTTTGTTATGTTTTGAAGGTGATTAATGATGGGTTGTGAGGGTTGGTTCAATTTAAAGCCATTTTCTCAATTAATGTTATTGGGGTTCTTTTCAATTTCAACTAATTCCCTAAAAATCCTAATGAAGTAGCAATGAGTTTCACAATAATTCTAATTTGGTCAAAGAAAATGTAGTGTTTATTATGGTGAGACTGTTATATAATGATCATCTTGAAGTTTGATTATGTGTACTATCAATAATAAGTTCTTTTCAGCCTCATTTTTATTGATTGACCTATTTGGTCAATATATGCAACTCTGCAATAATCAAGAACCTTGTACACTCATATTGACGCTTGAATCCGTTAGGACCAAACCAAAAACCTCACGAGGATGTAAATTCCCCTGCGTTTTTATAGAGGTGGTACTCCTCTTTAAGATTTTCTTAGGACTATAATTTTTCAGAATATGAGACTTTACATAAGTCTGTCGTGGTAATCAAAGAAATATAAAAATTGCAAAAAAAATAAAAGGAAAATGTTTTGCTTTCTATTTAGAGAAAGTTCCTGAGAAATGACCAGGTACCACACACTTCATACATTTAAACCAGATAAGCAAAATTTCCTCACATCCATCATAGTTAAAATAAAGATTTATGATCACATAAAATAAAAAGAAGATGATCACCATGCACAAGAGAACTTTAACAGAGTGGACACATGGGCAACTCAAATAAAGATAATGATAGATCAATCTCAAATACTTTATACTCAAAGCTCAGAGTTACAAAGCACAATCAAAACTGATCCCAAAATAGCTCTTTTGAAATTTCTAAAAAATATATAGTCTGTTACATAGTTTTCGAAATTTAAAATGTGTTTTTCCTAAGGACTGGGATTGGGGCCCCCACGGACCATAAAAAAAATATACACAATAATTAAGCTTGTAGAAGGAAGATGATGGGCGGTAAAAGAATAACAAGACCTGGAAAAAAGAAAATAGAAGTTATTATACTTTGGTTAAACCTTTCTAGTCAAAGAAGTGAAGTAACTGGATGAAGGATCTGATAAAGAAATAAATATGTGATCATCATAAACTTACTATGATGGTCTCTCCTGTCTTCATTTGCTTGTTGTTGTCCTTTTATTGTCTTCATTGACGGTTACAGGAACCCTCTCAACTCTTGCCCTTCTAGAAATTATCGTACAAGTTTCTTCTTGAAACATTTCCTCATTAATGAATTCACATCATTAATACAAGTATATCGAAAGTGGGTCCCTCTCCTTTTTTAATTTTTTTTTTAATTAAACTTTTATTTTTTAAAATTTAATTAATTTCTCTTTAAAAAAGGATGGTTGTGTTTTAATTCTATGGGAATGATAATAAATTTTTTATCCATGGAAATAATTTCATATGTTATCTTCATCGTCTTAGCTTTCCAACGATATACATTTGTCCAAATACGTCGCATGGATATCAATATATGAGCTTGTGAAGTTGAGTTGCCACACATGCCCATTAAAAAATGTAGTTGACTGATATTTTAATTTCTGAGAAAACATGTATCAACTTTCATCACTTGAAACATGTACCACCATATTCTACGTCGAAATTTCTTTCCAACGATATAAAGTTTGTTGCAAATGGAGATTGGGATCTCAAGATATATCCTTTGCAAGATTGTGACTCAGCCATTGTCGATCAAGTTTGATTAGTAAATGGGTATCCTTGATTTAATTTCGACTTCCTTTGTTGAATTTCGACTTTTCTTCATTATTATTATTCCACATGTATGAGAATAAGAGAGTTTTAGTGGTATATAATGTTAATTGTAACATACACTTGACAAGAAATAAAGAAGAGAGGAGACTATGGAGCTTGGAGGATTCAACCCTTGGAAAATTGTTCAATATAATAATAATTTTGCATGCCCATTCAACCACCAATATGACAAGTCAACAATGATGAGTCACCCAACCAAATGTTTCCACATGTCATCACTCGGTAGGCCAACAATCTGCCATATGTCATCCAATAAAATCACGCCATGTGTCACTTTTTTGTATGATGCCACATGTCTCCATTAATTAGTTGCCATGTGGCACCATCCATTTAACTGCCATGTGGATATATCTCATTGGTTAATAAATTCCCATGTGTCACTTGGAGATGTTCCTCATAGTACTTAGGATAGGAAAAATATTATTAAAATAATATGGCGGATTTGCGGGTTACGTGAATGCAGAGGTAGGTGAGAATCTTAGAAATCACCGCGAACCCACGGTAAGACATAGTAAGAAATAAGTTCGGAAATTTCTAAGTGTTAACTAAAGTGGATAGGAGAGGAAAATTGATCGGATAGACTTGCACATGATATATGAAAGAAATATTATATCACCAACTCGTGAACCTGCGGTAACTCATGTATTTGGTTAAGTGTTGGAGGAGTTACATAGTAAAGAGTAGTAAAAAGAGTTGTGTGCATTATGAAGGTGGCGGAAGTCAAAGTGCATTGTGAGGGTTGCGGAGATAAAACATACTCTTAGGAAAATTCACCAACCCACAAACCCATGGTAAGCCATAGTAAATAAGACTAAGTCTGGAAAGTATATAATGGGTCATGTGAAATATGGAAAATATGAAAAATGAAAAGAAATATATGGGAAATAAAGGAATTACGTGAAATTTGGGAAAGGAAAAAAGGAAAAGGAAAGAAATGGAAAAATGAGATAATTAAAATGGAAAGGAAAATAAAAAGAAATGAGAAAATAAAGGAAATGGGAAATGAATGTGAACATGGAAATGAATAAAGAAAAATGGTTAAGTGTGGAAAATGGTAAGGGGAATATGAAAGTAATGAGAAAATGGTAAAAATGACTAAGTATAAAATGAGAGAATGAATAGAGGTGAAGGGAAAGGAGATGATAGAACATGTCACTTAGAACATTTTTCATATTTCTTCTTGTAATACCTTCATTGGACTTCTGGACAAAAGTATGCATATCTTGGTCATGGAGACTCTAATTTTGATTCCGCAAAATGCATAGAAAAACTTATACCAAGGGCTATGCAATGAACATATAATAGTTCAAAAATCTTCATCTTCCAATATCATTTTTTATTATTATTCCAGGAGCGGGAACATATAGGCGACCACATTTTGGTCAACAACTCCTTTTTGGAGAAACATATCATTTTTTTCTTTCACATTATTAAATGCGTTCTTAAGTGTTTTATGGGGTTTAAATATGGTTTTGATGTTCTTTTTTATGCTCAGGACGTTGACAATTATAATGACCTTTTTAATATATGGCAAGTAGGATTATTAAATAGTGGTTTGGGAATTGAGGACGAGAATTTGAATGGTTGGTTTTGAAAAATGCTTTGTTCAGTTGCTTGTTTGAGTAGCCATTCTTTTGAAGGGCTTATTTTCAATGATATTTTTCTTGTTCAAGATGTTTTTTTTCTAATATATGTAGAGTTCTCGTAACCTTAGAATGTAACTAAGAGATATGGGTTCCCCCTTATACTCAACCATGACCAATTTATATTTGCAACATTTTGAGACCTTGGCTTTTCACAACTTCCATATAAAATAAAAATAAAATGCACCACTATGGGTTCCCCTTATCCTCAACCATATCCAATTTATACTTGGAAATTTTGAGACCTTGGCCTTGCACAACTTCATCCTAAAATTGAAATAGAAGGCACCATAAATGTGTCCCCCCTCATACCAATCATATACAAAAAAATTATACTTGGGACATTTTAAGATTTTACCTTGCACAAATTTCCCCTAAAACCTAAATATAAGGCATTGTTATGGGTTTCCTCTTATGTTCAGTCATAGTCGATTTAAAATTCAAATAGTTTGAGACTGTGGCCTCACACAACTTCCCCCTAAAACCCAAAGTCCGGTATGATTTTGAGATGATAAATATGCAATCTAGTCCCATGGTCATTCAAACCTTGTTCAATTTTTTATCCATCTTAATGATTTATCTAATAACATCTAATTTATGATGGAGGTTCAATATAAAATAACCTCCTTTCCCTTGATGTCCTTATATCCAAAAAATAGATGTATCCATTTCTGACCAAGTTTATAATAAGATGTTGTGTCACTTACCTCAATATCCTTAGTAGGTATTGAAATCTATGAGTATGCGAAACTTTGTGTATATACTCATGATTTTATAAGTGCAATGTTGTGTTTGTAAAAAAATCAATCTTATGTAATAATGTTGAGCACACACTTATACTGAGGGGGAGGGGGGCGGTGAATCAATATAAGACAATTTTTTACTTTTTCAAACATTCATCAACCATAGGAAAACAATCACATATGAGATATATTAACTGCAGAACATGGAACACAATATTGACGTGGAAACCCATTCGGGAGAAAACCACAAAAAATCTCTTTATAATTCTTTATAGGCACCAACCTACTGTTACAAATATTTGTAGGCACTTGTAACGACCCCTCCGTTACGACTAGGAAAAGCGAAGCACAATAGGTATCTTTTTTTTGCTTTAGGATAGAAGAATCGTCACACATAAATCATAGGAACGCATAATCAACACACCATCATAATTAAAAGCATTGCAAGCGACACATCATCGAAATCAATAACGACACAAGCCAGCGCATTAACATAAACAATAACGACACATGATCAACACATAATCATAAATGATATCAACACAATTCAACACAACAAGATCAACTGAAGCAAATATAATTAACGATCAACCATATCGTTGAATAATAAAGAACTACCCGCCCAACCTATCCTGCATGGTTAGGACCTCGAGGACACATAAGCAATGCTTAAGCTCATGATTGATTCGATTGATTTTGACCATTTAAGGTCTCAGGGCTGGCGACTGTTCTGAGGAACAAGGAGGTGTCTAAATCCCTTAATCAATCACATTTCATAACTTCAGTCTAGATTATCAGTCATACATTAACATTACCACATGGCGCCAGAGAAATCTAACTACTAAACAATCATACATCAACATTGATTCAAGGCGCAAGAGTAAAAATCAATTTAATTCATGGCGCAAAATAAATCTAATCGCTTAATCATTCATACATCATATTAATTTTTTTTTTTTTGTAACTAGGGGAATTAGAAACAATGATGTATCGTACTCACGTGACACGGGGTCGAATCCTGCTGACTACCTTATAACCCCTAGGGAGAAACGCACAGCTCGCAAACACGCCCTCCGAGTAATTCGGGGTGAGAATCGACCTTGAGACCTCTTTTTACATATTTCCTTCCATTTACACGGCACTTGCCAATCGGTCTACACCCCTGCGGGCTACATCATATTAATTATCAGTGCAAGCGTAATCCAATTACTAAAAGAAAACATACATCAACATGATTTAATTGCGCAAGAGAAATCTAATTACTTTAGAATTCAACATCAATAAATCAGAAATAATCTCTTGCTCAAGAATCGACAATTCAATATGGTATGATCTAATATCGGTAATGTCATCCTGGTTGAACTACTAAATTAGGCAGATCAATAAACTTCAACATGAACCATAAACATCATAAGTAAAAATTAAAACCCACATTCAATTTTCATATAACAAGAATAATTTAACATCCTAATAACCAAAACTTTCATCACGAGCACTACAATTTTTCCATTACTCTACAAATAAAAGAAATTCGACCACTATTACAATAAATCAATTCTAATGCAACGACGATACATAATCAGATTACTTCAAACTTACCAACTAATCTCAAGAACTTCTAAATCTAAATAGCAGAAGCCATAACTAGAGATTTGTGCTTGTGTCTATATTTATTGTATCTAATAATTATAAAAAGAAAGGTTTACTCATTTATAATTAATTCTTCACAAAATAAATGATAAACTAAAGAATGTGGATAACCTCCTTAGGAAGGTACTATTTACACTTTAATCCATGCAAGAAGATGACATCCCAAACCTTTAGTATAGGTAAAGGTAAGTCCATAAGTTCCTCTTAATCCAAAAACACTTGGGAGGAGTGATTCCAAAAATCCCTCTTTGCATAAGAGGTCAACCAAAATTTCATCGGGGTAATAATATATTGTGTATTGTATACCCTTAAGAAGATTTAAGGGTCCAAGATTTTAAGCTATGTATACAAGGGCATCTAAGGTCACCTACAAACGTATCAGTTTCAACCGGCTAGGATCGCCTCACACGGTCCTCATCTTCCCAGGTAAAGTCAGGAACGAACTAACCTAAATGACTCCATGCCATACCAACCACCCAACGAATGCAAAGGAGGGAAAATAAACCACGATCCTTCCAGTACATAGTCCAGTGCTTCGCTATCAGTGAACAAGGCGTCAAGTAGGAAAGCCAAGAGGATGGTTCAGTATTAAATACTGAGATTGTAATTTAAGTTAAGGTAAATCCTAGCAGAGGTTTCTTACACCACTGGGGGATCAGGATCGATACTTCACGCAAGAAAGAAAAACTATTCAGTGCATTTTTTTACACACACCAGTATCCCAATATTTTGTGGTAAACGTATAGGACTGAAACACAGGGTACTCGCCAAGAACCCCAACGATTTCATGTTCTTCAAAATGTACGCACGATTTATGACAGGGCTGTGATTTAACTCCTTACACCAAGAGTCATTTTCAATAAATATTCACGACAATAATTTATTCGCTATTCGCTAGTGCAGAGGGTTAGAGGAAGATTTTCAAAATTTAGAGCCTTCCTATAAAAGCTACCCAAAAACGACGACAACCCTTAGATGCAAGTAGCAAGCATAATTTAACTTTCCTCAAATTCACCTTAAAAAGCACTAATGAAATACCAACACTCACTCCTAGGGTTACAAAAACTTTAGCAAGGAGCTTCACATTTCATTTCAGAGATTCATTAACGCTTATAAGAATTCAAACACATATACACAATTTTACACTTACTACAATTACAATTTAAATGAAAATACCATAACCGATGATGATGAAGTCGTAGCTGATATTCCACGAATATCGCTCCTTTCTTCTTCCACTCGCTAATCGTTGAGACTTCATCGGTACCTCCCAACCAATGCTAAGGGTACTTTTCTTCCCCCCTAGCCCCCCGAGCTGCAAAAAAGCCACACACACCTGCAACCAGAAATCCTCTAGCTCCCATCTTCTCTCGCAAGGTAGAGCCACCACTTTCTCTCAAGCTGGGTATCCCAACTCTCACAAGTAAAACCAGTCAAAAATTTTGCAGCATAACGTTACCAATAACCAATGTGATCCATTTCTCATCCAGGCCATTTGTTTTATAGGAGTTTTCTTAAAGACACATTCTCCTTGCACAATTAATTCGTTTTTTAGTTAAATAAATTTAGAATTATTCCCCCCGTACACTTGTCACCCTTTCCCTTAGTTGCACAGTAAATTCACATTTTTTTTTAATTAAATTCAATTTTCCTCACCCTTCCTAAAAGCGCTCCTTAAATCACTCATATTTGTCTCTTTATTCCCCTTATTTCCAATTAATGATTGATGCCTTTCTAAACTGAGTTTTAAAATAGGATTCTTCTCTAGTTAGACTAGTGTTGACTAGACTCTAGATACCTTTCCATGCGTACACAATCCTTTATCCATTATTCCTTTCTTATCTTCAATTCCAATTTTGGTATTTTCTGCACACGTGTATTGTATTAATTTTTTAGACTTATTCCCTCTTTCTTAATTTCTTGAATTGATTCAGCTTTTTCCTATTTTATTTAATTTGTCAAATTTTGTTTTAGTATTCTCACCAAGCTTAGACTTAGGCTTAATTTTAATAGGATTGGACTTTCATTAGGGATTTAAAATTAATAATTTCAAGCCTTAATTAATTAATTAATTAATTGATCTGACAGTGCTCAAGATTTGACAAGGTTAATTATTCGCTCAGGGTTTTCTAAGACGCCTAGATTAATTGAATCCAATTTTATTTACGCAACGTGCCCTTCAAGATGCACTCTGTGCTCCAAGGGTGCCACTCACCTTTTGACTCAATTTTTTTATTACGCGACATTCCCTTCAATACGCATTCTGTGCTCCAAGGGTGTCACTCGCCTTTGACTGGTTTTGGTAGTTTCCCAAACCTTGGAGTTAGTACTCCATTCGGGCGGCCTTGTGAGAGACTAAGGGATTCTAAAGAATAAGGACCCTGCCTTATTGTGTGCCCCTTAGAAATCTTCGTGAGCGACTGTCTCAGTATTCCCTTACGACATCGTGGATCTCTTGAACTAGGTAATCGTTAACCTACAATTCGATCCATGATGGGAGTGCTAGTAGGTTGTGTCATGGACCCTACCACACCTCTCCTTGAATATGTTTTCTATGTGCATGGCCCCTTTACTCCTTATGTGAGTCAGATTAACAAGAATTCGTCATCTTGCATTCATTAACAAAACACTGTCAACGATCCACATACAACATCATAATATAATCGATCATATGTCACATATGCATAAATGAAATACTCAATCCAATACAACCCACTCCCTGACTCAATCCAGAGTCCAAGGAGGTCCATTGATGTCATCGACATCCACACTTTTTCAATGTCCTGCACACTTGGGGAAAAATCATCAATAACATCTGTCAATATGCATATAACAAATAACATTAAATCATAAGCCATCAACATCATCATAAGAATCCATAAGAGAAATAATA
This sequence comes from Picea glauca, assembly GCA_000966675.3. Taxonomy (NCBI): domain Eukaryota; kingdom Viridiplantae; phylum Streptophyta; class Pinopsida; order Pinales; family Pinaceae; genus Picea; species Picea glauca. The sequence goes on from JZKD02S1697453.1 coordinate 232,308, forward strand.
ACCATGTACTATAATCGAATCACTTGCACACAAGTGTCCTCAAGAATAAGTCAATAACATGTGCTTGCAAGAGAGGGATGTTACATACACCCCCTCTTGTTTTAAACTTCGTCCCGAAGTTGTACAGTGTACAAAAATGCAGTAGATAAAGTATCTGACAAGATCTATATGTCTACTCTATCAAATAAGTAAGGCACTGTTGACACATATCATATGTGTCCTCCCAAGTAGCTGAGTGTGGACTATAATTGTCCCACTAGACCTTGACTTGATCGACTGTTCGACATCGTAGTTGTCGAATGCGATGGTCCAAAATGCGGACGGGCTCCACCATGAGTGCACCCTCGTCCGACACCGCAAGGAACTCATGTCAATCTCATGTGTAGGATCACTAACATAATATTGCAAAACAGATACAGGAAAGACATCATGGATATGCTTCAAAGAATGAGGCAAGGCTAGTCGATAGGCCACAAGTCCTTTCCTTTCCACAACTTTGAAAGGCCCCACAAACCTAGGAGAGAGTTTAGCACCCTTTCTAAACTTAATCGTACTCTTGTGCATTTTCACCCGCAGGAAAACTCGGTCGCCAACTTCATGATCGCGGTCAACGCGACACGCATCAACATAACTTTTATGTTGGTCTTGCGCTTCTTTAATCCTTTGTATTATCATTTACATGTGTTCTTCCATTTCTTGGATCATTCTGGTCCCACTAGGACCCTATCCTTAATTCGATCCCAGCTCAATGGCGTCTGACACGGTCGCCCATAAAGAAACTCAACGGTGCCATCTTTAATGGTACCTTGATAACTATCGTTGTACGCAAACTCTACCAGTGTCAAGAACTCTTTCCAACGCTACTGTTGGCCCATCACATACATACACAAAATATCTTCCAAAATTTGGTTTGTTCTTTCTGTCTTCTCGTTTATCTCAGGGTGATATGTTGTACTAAAGTTCAGTTATGTTCCCAAGGCCTCTTGGAAACTAGTCCAAAATCGTCCTGTAAACACCGATCCTCGATCAAATATGTTCCTTCTCGGTACGCCATGTAACCTTGCAATCTTGTTGATAAAAAATCTAGCTATTTCTGGCTCTTGATAGGTCGTATGCACAAGAATAAAATGAGCACTCTTCATCCGAGTGCCAACTACCACAAAAATCGAGTTGTGCCTCCTTGTCTTCAATGACAATGCAACAATAAAGTCCATTGAAATGACCTCCCATTTTGATTCTGGAACAACGTGTGGCTATAGTAACCCTGTTAGATGTCTATGTTCAACTTTCACTTGTTGAAATTATAGACATCTCGCCACATAGCTAATTATGTCTACTTTCATCCCTTTCCAAAAGAATAAGGGCTTAAGGTATTCCCTCATCTTCGTGACATATGGATGAGCCAAGTACACTGCTCTATGAGCTTCATTTAAGATTAAATTTCTCAATTCATCGTTAGGCAGTACGTACATCAGGTTATTATACCTCATCAATTCATCATTTTCCAATGTATATCCTTCAAAATTTGGTACCAACATGGTGTCTTGTCCGATATTTTCCTTAACCTCTTTATACCAGTCATCGTCGAACTATATAGTTAGAATCTTTTCTCGAAGATTCATCTGAAGAGGTATCATCGATAATTTTGGGGGTCTTCGACTCAAAGCATCTACCACTCTGTTCATTGTCCCTTTTATGTAAGAAATCTCAAAATCATATTCTCTAAGCAATTCTGACCAACACCCTTGTTGCGCGTTTAGGTCACTTTGCGTATATGTGTTTCCATTCACAGTGATCTATTTTTAGTTCAAATTTTCATCCAATCAGGTAGTGCCTCCACACTCTCAAGGCATACAAATTGGACAATAACTCCAAATCACGTGTCGCATAGTTCTCCTTATGCTTTCTTAATCTCCTTGAGATGTAAGTGATCCCTCGATTGTCTTGCATCAAGACTCTGCCTAAACCTTCTTTGGATGCATCATGCATACCAAGAATCCCTGGTCCATGTCGGGGAATTTTAGTATTAACGTTGTCATCAATAGGTCCTTGAGCCCTTGAAATTCTCCTGTCCACTTCTTGGTCCATACAAACTTCTTTTTTTTCTTCTGCAATTCCGTGATCAGATTTGCTATCTTCGAGAAACCTTCGACGATCCATCAGTAATATCTAGCTAAACCCATAAAGTTGTGTACTTCATGTATGTTCGTCAGTGTAGGCCATTCCATAATAGCCTCTACCTTCTCTAGGTCCACAACGATGCCTTCACCGGAGATAAAACATTCCCTAAGCAATGAATCCTCTATTGGTAAAAAGATAAATTTGACAGTTTCATGTAAAATTTGTTTTCTCGTAAACACGGTAGCACCAAGCGCAAATGTTCATCATGTTCTTCCATCATCCGAGAATATATTAGTATATCATCAATGAATACTTGAACAAACTTGTCCAAGTATTCACAGAACACCCCATTCATCAAGCTCATGAATACCCCCAGGGCGTTTGTTAGTCCAAACGGTAAAATGGTAAACTCATAGTGTCTAAACCTCATCTTGATTGCGGTCTTAGGAACATTTTCCTCTTTAATTCATAGCTGGTGATAACTTGATCTTAAGTCAATCTTTGAAAATACCATTGTTCCTTTCATTTTATCAAACAATCATCTATTCTTGGCAACGTATACTGGTTCTTGATCGTTGCCTTGTTCAATTGATGGTAGTCAATACAGAGTCTCCATGATGCATCCTTCTTTCTTATGAAAATAACAGGTGCACCCCAAGGCGACACACTTGGACGTATAAGTCCTAGGTCCAACAACTCCTTCAGTTTCATTTTCAAATACTATAACTCAGGTGTCAACATCCTATAAGGCGTTCTTGCTATCGGTTTAGTTCTAGGTTTCAAGTCGATGGTAAAGTACATCTCTCTTTCGGGCGGAAAACCTGGTAAATCTTCTGGGAAGATGTCCACAAACTCTCATACTATCGGAAGGTTTTCTAATCCTTCCACCATTCCCTTATCATTCAACACTAATATTGTGTATAGATTGCATCCTTTGCGCATGCTCTTCTGTAGTTGTAGGGAAGAATGAACCTCAAGGACACTCCCTAGTTTCTTCCTACGATCGCCCTTCTTTGTCCCTAATCATTGATCAAACTCAACCATTTCGTATTACAATTGAGTATCACATCATGCGATTCCAACCAGTCCATACCAATCACGACGTCATAAGATCCTAAGATCGTGACGTACAGGTTGGACTTTGTTACAAATTCTCCCAAGTTAATGAAACAATATGAAACCCTTCCTCCAACCTTCGGTTTGGCACCTGAAGTCATTTCTACGTACCTAAAATCGTCATGTTCGACTGCCTTTACCTTAATTCTTTTCAGTGCTGCACTAGAAATAAAGCTCTCTATAGCACCGGGATCTATCAAAATACTCAAATTTTGGTCGGCGATGGTACCTGACATTTTGAGCACAATGGACTGGTGCTCGACCTGGTGGTCGTTCACCACTATGTGAATCCTGTGGGCCTTGCCTAAATCTCCAACTGTCATGTGTCTTGTTGATCTGGCTGCTCTGGCCTTCTCAACCGGACAGTCTCATTGGTAAAATGGCTCTCCACATGTTCGACACCTGGTCTTTGGTCTAATACTCCTGGTCCCTGCAGTAGAGGTTGTTGGCCTACCAACTCGAGATCCTGGTTTGTTCTACTGAACATGCCTAAATAGTTGTTGTTGCGGATGACATTGACGCTGATGCGATGGTCCTATGTAGGGAGTCCCCCGCTGAAGATTCAGTTGTCGTGGCGTCGTGAATGTGGATCCTCTTGACGTATCTCGATACCTTGATGTATGTCGGGCTAGTGTATGATGTTGTTTTGCACGTGACATCGTTTGTACAGTCGGTCTTGCAAGAGTCATGCCCTGTCCCCTGTTGGTCAACTCTTTCTCAGCTATGAGGGCCTTATGGACTACCTCATGCAATGTCTAAGGCATTAGGATCCTCACCTTCGTACGAGTGTAGAAGTTAAGGCCGAACACAAACTTGTTTAATTTTAGCTTCTCAGTGTTCAGATGTGGAGCATACTAAGCAGCTCCATGAATCGGGCCTTAATTTTGGGCACTGTACGACCACCCTATCGTAAGGCATTGAACTCATTGAGTTGGCGCTTAATGAATTAATCTGATAAATACCTCTCCCATAACCACTCCTCAAACAGTTCCCAAGACACGTCTTCTTCAACGACTATGTTTAGTTGAGGCAGAAGCATCATCCACCATAGAAGAGAACTTCCCTTCAGCTGAAAGACCTCCATGTAGACTCTCATGTTGGAGGTGTAGTCACGAAGTGAAAAACACATCGCCATGTTCTCCAACCATGCCTTGGTGGCTAATCCGTCTGTGTCACACATAAACTTGGTAAACTTAACCTTCTCGAGTTCTCTATGAATGCTACTAGTACCAATTGGGGCATGCTGTGAACCCTCATTGGGTACATGCGCCCTATCCTCATCTCTATCAAGTCGGTAATCAAGGCCTCTGACACCCTATGGAAGGACCTTGTCAGACCAACCACATCCCCCACAACAATATTCTCCTGCCCAATGACTTGTTCTTCTCCTTGGGGTTTAGACCCCTCTGGCGTGGATTCTACTGTAGGCGTCGCACCTCTTCCCCTAGCACCACGTCGTCTACCTCCACGACGTCCTCCTTCCAGGAATACCGACACAGAAAATTTCAATTTAATGAGTGATAAGTTAATAATCAAGTGTTTTATGCAGTGGAAGGTGTAATTATTCCCAAGTCCCAAGGTTGAACCTGCTCTGATACCATATGTAATGCCCCCTCCGTTACAACTCGGAAAAGCGAAGCACAATAGGTAATCTTTTTTTTTTTTCTTTAGGATAAAAGAATCGTCACACATAAATCATAGCAACACATAATCAACACGACATCATAATTAAAAGCATTGCAATCGACACATCATCGAAATCAATAACAACACAAGCCAACACATTAACATAAACGATAACGACACCTGATCAACACATAATCATAAATGATAGCGACACAATTGAACACAACAATATCAACTGAAGAAAATATAATTAATGATCAACCATATCGTTGAATGATAAAGAACTACCTGCCCAACTTATCCTGCATGGTTAGGACCTCCAGGACACATAAGCAACGCTCAAGCCCAGGATTCATTCAATTGATTTTGACCATTTAAGGTCTCAGGGCTGACGAATGTTCTGAGGAATAAGGAGCTTTCTAAATCCCTTAATCAATCACATTTCATAACTCCAGTGTAGATTATCATTCATACATTAACATTATCACATGGCGCCGGAGAAATCTAACTACTAAACAATTATACATCAACATTGATTCAAGGCGCAAGAGTAACAATAAATTTAATTCATGGCGCAAAAGAAATCTAATCACTTAATCATTCATACATCACATTAATTCCTGGTGCAAGCGTAATCCAATTACTAAAATAAAACATACATCAACATTATTTAATTGCGCAAGAGAAATCTAATTACTTTAGAATTCAACATCAATAAATAAGAAATAATTTATTGCTCAAGAATCGACAATTCAATATGGTATGATCTAATACCTGTAATGCCATCCTGGTTGAACTACTAAATTAGGTAGATCAATAAACTTCAACATGAACCATAAACATCATAAGTAAAAAGTAAAACCCACATTCAACTCTCATATAACAAGGATAATTTAACAACCTAATAACCAAAACTTTCATCACTAGCACTACAGTTTTTCCATTACTCTGCAAATAAAAGAAATTCTACGACTATTACAATAACTAAATTCTAGTGAAACGACGATACATAATCAGATTACTTCAAACTTACCAACTAATCTCAAGAACCTCTAAATCTAAATAGCAAGAGCCATAACTAGATATTTGCGCTTGAGTCTATATTTATTGTATCAAATAATTATAAAAAAGAAAGGTTCACTTATTTATAATTAATTCTTCACAAAATAAATGATAAACTAAGGAATGTGGATAGCCTCCTTAGGAAGGTACTATGTACACTTTAATTCATGCAAGATGATGACATCCCAAACCTTTAGTATAGGTAAAGGTAAGTCCAAAAGTTCCTCTTAATCCAAATAAACTTGGGAGGAGTGATTCCAAAAATCCCTCTTTGCATAAGAGGTCAACCAACATAGCATCGGGGTAATAAGATATTGTGTGTTGTATACCCTTAAGAAGATTTAAGGGTCCAATATTTTAAGCTATGTATACAAGGGCATCTAAGGTCACCTACAAAACATTTATAAAGGGAAGGGGGGCCTAACAAAAGAGAAATAATCCAACAATCAGTTGCTTCATACCTCCAACATCAGGGTGACAGTCTCTTGACAATGATTCACCAAACGACATGCTCCATCAAAGAGCAATATCGGTCACCAATCATTCACACCACACGAGTTGGTGTCCAAGACCAAGCACCAAGTCGGGAGGGAGGATCCCACAAGGAGAAATTGAATGTACGTCGTGCTAACCGGTAATGATATTTCCCAAGTGGTTTGGATAACCAACTGGCGGGGTAAGCGGACTACCTGTGCAACTTAAATAATTCTTGTCTGTATTCTGGTAGAGGTATCCAGAACCGAAGAGAGAAATCCATGAGGAACCCAACTCCATTAACTCATCTCCCCACCGACTGGAGCACATGCCCCAAGCACCCAGTCCTCAACCACAAGGAGGAAGAGCCACGGGCCAGGGTTTAAGGCACACTAGCTAGAGAGTCGAGGTATGTGTAAAAACGCTAGGTCAAAAAATAGGGAAACAAGAGGGAGATTCTATCTCTAGGTTAACGTATCAGGTTTAACTGACTGTGATCACCTCACACAGTCCTCATCTTCCCAGCTAAAGTCAGGAACAAACTAACCGAAATGACTCCATGCCATACCAACCACCCAACGAATGTGAAGGAGGGTCAAGGGTGGGAATCGAACGTGCTAAAATCAAAGTTCTTTTTCCTTCTTAATATTTACAAAACTAAACCACGAGCCTCCCATTACACAGTCTAGTGCTTCACTATCAACGAACAAGGCATTGAGTAGGCAAGCCGGGAGGATGGTTCAATATTAAATACTGAGATTGCAATTTAAAATAAGGTAAAGCCTAACAAATGTTTCTTACACCATTGGGATCAGGATCAATACTTCACACAAGATACCGTAACCGATGACGATGAATTCACAGCTGATCTTCCATGAATGGTGCTCCTTCCTTATTTCGCTCGCTAATCCTTGAGACTTCACTGGTACCTCCCAACCAACGCAAGGGGTACTCTTCTTCCCCCTTATCCCCCCAAGCCGCAAAGGATCCACGCATGCCCGCAACCAAAAATCCTCTAGCTCCCAGTTTGCCTCACAAGGTAGAGCCACCACTCTCTCTCAAGCTGGGTACCCCAACTCTCACAAGTAAAACCAGTCAAATATTTTGCAGCATAACGTTACCAATAACCATTGTGATTCATTTCTCATCTAGGCCATTTGTTTTATAGGAGTTTCCTTAAAGACACATTCTCCTTGCAAAATTAATTCTCTTTTTAGTTAAATAAATTCAGAATTATTCCCCTCGTACACTTGTAACTCTTTCCCTTAGTTGCACAGTAAATTCACAATTTATTTTAATTAAATTAAATTTCGCTCACCCTTCCTAAAAGCGTTCCTTAAATCACTCCTAGTTGTCTCTTTATTCCCCTTATTTCCAATTAATGATTGACTCCTTTCTAAATTGAGTTGAGTTAAAATAGGAATCTTCTCTAGTTAGACTAGTGTTAACTAGACTCTAGATACCTTTCTATGCGTACACAATCCTTTATGCTTTATTCCTTTCTTATCTTAAATTCCAAATTTGGTATTTTCTGCACACATGTGTATTGTATTAATTCTTTAGACTTATTCCCTCTTTCTTAATTTCTTGAATTGATTCACCTTTTTCTTATTTTATTTAATTTGTCAAATTTAGTTTTAGTATTCTCACCAAGATTAGATTTAGGCTTAATTTTAATAGGCTTGGCCTTTCATTTTGGATTTAAAATTAATAATTTCAACCCTTAATTAATTAATTAATTGATCTGGCAGTGCTCAATATTTAACAAGGTTAATTATTCGCTCAGGGTTTTCAAGGCCACCTTGATTCATTGACTCCAATTTTATTTACGTGACATTCCCTTCAAGACGCACTCCGTGCTCCAAGGGTGCCACTTGCCTTTTGACTCAAATTTTTTATTACGCAACGTGCCATTCAAGATGCACTCTGTGCTCCAAGGGTTCCACTCCCCTTTGACTGGTTTTGGTAGTTTCCAAACCCTTGGGGTCAGTACTCCATTCTAGCGGCCTTGTGAGAGACTAAGGTATTCTAAGGAATAAATACCCTGCCTTATTGTGAGCTCTTTAGAAATATTCGTGAGCGATTGTCTCAGTCTACCCTCACGACATCGTGGATCTCTCGAACTAGGTAATCCTTTACCTACAATTCGAGCCACGACAAGAATGCTAGTAGGTTGTGTCAGGGACTTTTCCACACCTCTCCCTCAATATTTGGTCTATTTGCATGGCCCCTTTACTCCTTATGTGAGTCATATTAGCAAGCATTCGTCAGCCTTCATTCATTAACAAAACATTGTCAATGATCCACATACAACATCATAATATAACCGATCATATGTCACATATGCATAAATGAAATACTCAAACCAATACAACCCACTCCCTGACTCAATCCAGAGTCCAAGGAGGTCCATTGATTCCATCAGCATCCACACTTTGTCAATGTCCTGCACACTCAGGGAAAACTTGTCAATAACATATGTCAATACACATATAACAAATAACATTAAATCATATACATCAACATCATCATAAGAATCCATAAGCGAAATAATAACCATGTACTATGACCGGATCACTTGCACACAAGTGTCCTCAAGAATAAGTCAATAACATGTTCTTGCAAGAGAGGAATGTTACAACACTAACCTACTGGAGACAACAATATCGGTTGGTACAAACCCTAGTATGCACCAACCTACTCTTACAGATATTCGTAGACACCAATCTACTGGAGACACCAATCCCCACCGCTAAGCACCAACTTCGCGGCACCAATATATTTGTTTGAGAGGAACCAACCTTCAAGTTACAATTTATTCTTTAGTACATATAAATTCTTCAAAAGACGATGAAGTTCACATTACCTTCATCGAGTTTGCTTGCTACTTATGCCTTCACCAAGTTTGACCAAAATTTGAATTTCCAAATGAAATTTATTGTTAACTTTCTCAAAGATTGTTTTTTTGCTTATTCCCAAGAATAAACTTGTACAACATGCCACATATCCAATTTTTCAAATATAATTCTATAATGTTTACTCGAGGTACTTTGGTATGCCTCCTCAAATCCCTGAAAATTTCACAATCTGGAAAATCCCAGAAAATAAGTTATAGAGAAAATGTCAAGCTGACTTGTTTGAAATTGTTTTCAAGATGATTCAAAAACCCTAAATTCCACAGGGTATATCTCAAAAGGTATAGAAAACCAAAGTCTAAAATTTTTACTTGGTGTACTTTTGTATGTCTCCTCATATCTTTGAAAATTTCACAGTTTGAAAAGTTCGAGAAAAAAAGTTATAGTGAAAGTACCAAACTATCTTGTTTGAAACTGATTTCAGGACTATTCAGAAACCCTAACTTCTACAGGGCATATCTAAGAAATTATAGCAAACCAACATCTAAACTTTTAATCACATGTACCTAGAGATATTGCTTTTGTCTCCTCAAAATGTCATGACTTGAAGCATCTCATAAAATAAGTTATAGCGAAAATTCCAAACTGACATGTTTGAAATTGATTTCAGGAGCATTCAAGAACGCTAACTTCCACAGGGCATATATCAGAAAGTATAGCTAACCAACATCTAAAAATTTAACCAAATGTATCGAGAGATCTTTCCTTCATCTCCTCAAAATTTCGCAGTCTAAAACATCCCAGAGAATAAGTTATAGCAAAAATGTCAAATTGACCTGAAACTGATTTTGTAACTCTCCCCTTTTGGAATGATATTGAATCTTCGCTCATCCACTTGTTCAAATGTTATTGCATTTTTCACCCACACACTTTCTCTCAATACTTTCTCTTTTTGTACTTTATCATAACCCCTTCATGAAGGGACATGTTAATTCAAAAAGACACGACACCCATTAATTAAATAATTAATTCCTCTTTTTTATTTCACTTTTCCAAAGGCCATGGGTAAATACATAGGAAAATACCATGGGCTTCCAAACCCATGGGTTTGAAACCACCATTTCACCTTTTACTTTTTCACGTCCACCCCTTTTTTTAATATACTTGTAAATTTATATATAAATCAATCTTAGGAATGTTGTGTGTATTTGTAAAGCTGTAATATGGCATTAATGACAACATTAATCCTTTGTTATCAATGACAACAATTCCAACAAATAAGTGGATAATGGCTCGTAATAGTGACTTAGGCATTAAGTGAAGTTTTTGTTAGAGTTTTTCCACTTCATTGATATAGATAGGGTTCCCCCTTATAATATGTATCTCTGATCATTTTATCAATAAAAATCAACTAATTTTTAGTGTTTATTGGATAGATCTTCTTGCACTACTCATATTTGTAGGAACCAGTAACCCGCTCTAAGTCGATGTGCAGTGCCCCCTTATTTTCATTAATTTTCATTTTATTTATTTATGTTTCTCCTTTAATTATTTTCATTGTTGTAGTATTAGTTACATTTGGGGTATTAGAAAATTGCAGAAGAAAATATATATGGATAGATACCTTCAACCCCTATCGCACTACCACCCTTACCAAAAAGTTGTAGTCCTTAATACCTTAATTACTAGAGCTCTTTGTATCTCAAACAAAATCATCTTAGGAAATGTTCTAAAGGAATGATTACTCCAATAATCAAATTAGAAGTTGCACCCATTTGATTCATTATCCTATCCTCAATTGCCAAGTCACTATTTCCCAAGCCCACTAATCCTATATCCAAAAATAGACCATGAAAAGCATATTTAAATGCCATAAACGCCCGAGAATACATTCAATAATTGAGGAGACATATTTAATATATTTCTCCAGCCAAGAGTGTCTAGGGGTCCTCGTTCTTATAAAGTCGTATTAGCCAATAAAAATGATACTCAAAAACATATTGTCAACACTAACCATACCCACACTTATAAATCAACCATTACATAACATTCCCATCATATCAAATATTACAATTAAGCTAACCAAATTAAAATCTTAACCAAAACTTAATAGTACTCCATTAAGATTTTTTAAGAAAATTATTGAAATTAAAAATAATTTGAATCCTAATAAACCATTTTTAATCATCATATCAGATATTACAGTTAAGCTAAACAAACTAAAATCTTAACCAAAACTTAATAGTACTCCATTAATTTTTTTTTTTTTTAAATTATTGAAATTGAAAATAATTTTTTAATCCTAATAAACCATTCTTAATCACTTTCTAGAACATAATGAACCATCAAGTGTCTTAGTTTTGACCCTTCTTCCACCCTCCCAACCACATTACCCTAATCCTTCCCTCTCTCCCTCTCCCTTGATTACATTCCCATCATATCAAATATTACAATTAAGCTAACCAAATTAAAATCTTAACCAAAACTTAATAGTACTCCATTAAGATTTTTTAAGAAAATTATTGAAATTGAAAATAATTTAAATCCTAATAAACCATTTTTAATCATCATATCAGATATTACAGTTAAGCTAACCAAACTAAAATCTTAACCAAAACTTAATAGTACTCCATTATTATTATTATTATTATTTTTAAAAATTATTGAAATTAAAAATAATTTTTAAATCCTAATAAACCATTCTTAATCACTTTCTAGAACATAATGAACCATCAAGTGTCTTAGTTTTGACCCTTCTTCCACCCTCCCAACCACATTACCCTAATCCTTCCCTCTCTCTCCCTTGATTGTTGGTTTATTTTATTATTCAATTTTTTAATTCAATATTTTCTTATAATCATAAATCCCTCTCCGTACGTATCTTTTAAATTCCCTTATAATCCTTACGTACCTTTTAAATTCATTTCCCATACTTTTAGAGTATATATTCTTTCTCTTAAGCAACATATTTAACTTCGTTTATTTGGTTTAATTTACTTTATTTATTTGTTTTTTTTTTTGGAAAACATAACTTTTATTCAAAGAAACAACAAAAATTACATTTCTCAAAGTGTTATTATACAATAACTTTTATTCAAAGAAACAACAAAAATTACATTTCTCAAAGTGTTATTATACAATAACAACTTTTATTCAAAGAAACAACAAAAATAACATTTCTCAAAGTGTTATTATACTAGCACAACCACATAATTGTGGTTGATTAACGCTGAAAGGTTGATAAGATGAAAAGAATCCTTTGAAGAATATATTAAATTTTATTATTGATTAACAAATAAACTGTNGAAAACATAACTTTTATTTAAAGAGACAACAAAAATTACAATTCTCAAAGTGTTATTATATAATAACTTTTATTCAAAGAAACAACAAAAATTACATTTCTCAAAGTGTTTTTATACTAGCACAACCACATAATTGTGGTTGATTAACGCTGAAAGGTTGATAAGATGAAAAGAATCCTTAAAAGAATATATTAAATTTTATTATTGATTAACAAATAAACTGTTGAGCTTCATTTATTTGGTGTTAATATTTTAATTTATGTTAATCACTTACGTGGCAATTAGTTAGCTATCAAAGTAATTTTTAAATATGATTAGGTAAATGTAAAAAAGTAAACACATAAAACGGATGACTTTATAATAGCTAGGAAGTTAATGATTGAAATCACAGCTATTTATTTTGTGTGACTACTAAGAATATTCCAGCCATATTTAATCCTGTCCATAGAAAACTTATTAAGCACTAAACCCCTATTAAATCTGCCCATTGTCAACAGGTGTACGCCTTTCAGCGTAACAATTGGATTCCCAAATGAACATGTTTTCATAGATACTTGAAACCTATTTTTCCTAGTAAGATTCAGAGATAGGATAATGACCAAAATACTCACAAGCTAAAAAAAAATATCCGAAAGTAAGATAATTATGAAACACATGGAAAACACGATATATAATATTCTACCGTCATTTTAACATTTACTCTTTTAGCTGGAAAAACACACGTATAATACAGAAAAATAAAAGAAAATTGCATCAAACGAAGTATATAAGATGATACATGATTATATGTTAAAATGTTTATGTGGATGAAATAGAAGTTCCATCCTTTTTTTTCCAAGAAAAAAATTACTCGATATAATATTAAAATATATATCATTTACATAGCAAGCTCTGTTGAGCTGTAATTCAGAAGAAGATGGGACCTACAGTCATGCCCAATCCAACAATAACTGTTCAAACATAGAGAATGTGCCCATCGCCGAAATGGACTTGCAGCCGCTGATCAGAGAGTGTAAATACCTCTAGAAGAGATAAGTCGTAATCTCTAGGAGTCCGCTGGAGTAACCTGGCAAATGAAATGAGTATAAAGCGGATCCAGATCACACACCTACCTCAAACCAATGATAGAAGTTCCATCCTTGACCTCCTCTAAATTCGCATAGATACCTTCAATAGTCTATTTTTCCTCCTTTGAAAACGTGTTAACTACTTCATTCAACTCCTTTAGATGTGAGAAAAGGAAATACAATCAAAATATCTTGCTATAATCTTAAGTTGATCATCCAAAGGTCATAGTGTTGTAATTATGCTTATATTGAAAGGGGATGAATCAATATAAGATACTTTTTACTTAAAATGAGCATTCATCAATATTCATTAACTTTAAAACAGAAAATGCATGTAAGCCCAAATCATAGTACATAGAGTTTAAATTGGAAATCCTTGCGGGAGAAAACTGTTATCTCCTCAAATAAATCAATCGAGTTATTTCATTTTAGGTGATAGGATGTCTTTTAAAAAATACATTTTTAATTTTTAAAGCTAATTTTTTAGAGCTTTATGAATGTAATAAAGTTAGAATAAACTTTTGTTTAGTTTTTATTTGATCTAATTCAAATCTCAGGTTTCGGTGGCTTAGACGAACATTTCGATTGTTCATTAGCCACTGAAAGCCTTAGCTTTCGACATCTTAAACAAAGAAATTCAGGGCTATTCTAGCCACCGAAATCGCAGGAGTGGGGGAGGAGTCAACACGTCCTTTCACATGTTTAAACCGTCGGGTTTGAAGTTTTATAATTGCAATTAGTCACCGAAAAGATAGGAGAACAAACCGTTCATGACCGAAAGCTGATCTTTGCATGATATAGCGAATCTTTTCGGATCGATGTTTCATCAAACTACATGGTTACGTACCTTTCAGTGATCAACCATGATTGTTTCAAATCACAAGATGCTCTTTCGTATCCCTTATAATCAGTGACATGATATGATGCTCGCCGCATTTTTCTCGTCCCTGTCATAGCCGAGCCGAATCTCCCTAAGTCTACGCGGTGTAACTTTCCCCCAAAATCCGATTTTTCAATCGCAGGTGTATAGGAGCATTGGGACAGATGAAGAAAGGAGGACCAACTCCGAGGAAAGAGCTCGACGATATCAGTTACTTGGAATCGCACCCGAAGGTATGCCAACTTTTCAGGGACACAGGTTGCTATAATTTTTGTAAAAAATTACAGAGTTCTCACCAGCAGGTGGCAGAAGCCTTTGCCCTGAATTTCGATGGAAGGAAAGCAGTCATCGTTCGAGATGAATTTGAGGTGGATGAAACCCTCATAGCTGAGGTGACAGAGCTTCCCAGGACTGGAGAAAAATGGGTTAAAACCACTGTCACAAAGAATGTTGAATTCAGGTCTTACTTGAAACCAGAACACAAGGATTTGATATGGAAGAAAGACACTCCTGTGTCTTTCCTTGAAGAGAAATGGCAACAATTACTAAAATCCATTATGGTCTATATAACTTGCGAAGGTAGATATAATAGGGTGATGATTTACCATTTCAAACTCATGAATCATTTTACTCGTAGAAACCCACTCAATCTGCCCTATTTTCTCCATAGAATCTTATCTAAGATGGCACATCAGGTCAAGGCCAAGCCCAATAAAGTTGCAGGTAGACTATCCCACCATGGTCTAATTAAACTTTTGGTTTGTGAGTTGTTGCAGAGACGAAGCAAAGAGTGGAATTACTTCTTGTTCTGGAATGATTTTCAGACTGATGTATAGCCAGAGGGTAAAAAGAGTCCTCGTTCCAAGAAGTCTTCTACTCCTAGAAGTGGAAAAAGGAGGAGGAGAGCTATCTCTCCAGTTCTAGTTAATCAACCCTCTCCTTCTTCTAAGCTTAACAAAAGTAAGAAGAAACTAAACTTCAGCAATGAAACAGATAAGGCCGAAGAAACCCCAGTGAACAAGAGCATTTTTAATCTTCCTTACACCGACTCGAAGGATGAAGAACATCATACTAAAATAGGGCACGAAGATTCAGTTACCACAGGGCATGAAAATTCAGTTTATGTAGATGTTTTCATAGCAGGGTATGAATACCTTCCATCACCTACACTTCAAGAAGAACAAGAACCACAAGTTGCAGATGCCTCATCTAGCAAAAGAGTGAAGCATAGTAAATCAAAGGAAATCAAGAAGCTTAAGATGAAGTTAGCTCAACAAGAAGTGCTAGAAAGGGTAATTAAAACCAGATATGAAACCTTGTCGAAGAACTTTGTAGAAAGCAACTCATCCTTGGAAAAATTAGCACATGAAAGCATAAAGGAAAAGAAAAAGAAGGACAAGATTGTAAACGATTACAACAACTTATGTAGAGTAGCTCAGGGCTTGAAAAAAAAGGTTAGGGCTTTGAGGAAGCAAGCTATGTCTCCAAAACACCAGGCTCAAACACATGCTACTCTTGAAACCCTAGCAGAGGTGACAGTTCAGTGCAATGAACCAGAGGTAGCCAATAATCCTACAGTCTTTGAGCAAGATGCAGAAGCCTTAAAAGATCAGCCGTAAGGCGTTTTTGAGCTAAGACAAAAGGTATTTTTGAAATTTTGATAATTTCACTAAAACAGACCTTTCGGTGGCTTAGGCGAACATTTCGATTGTTCATTAGCCACCGAAAGTAGAGCTTTTGGTAGCTAATTGGTCCAAATTTTGTCTATTCTAGCTACCAAAAGCACTGATAGGGCAAAAAGTTAATATTTTTGCACAAATCTAAGTTTTCCTTGTCCAAAAGCCTCAGGAATGGTTCCAATCAATAGACAATAATTAATGACATCCTTATCAAGAGTTTGTTTTGATTTTGGAGATGCTTTACAAGACAAAGAGGTCAAAATTGGTTAGCTATTTTCAGGGATACAAAGTTGTTTGACTGTCAACAGGTGTCATTTTTGACTCCTCTCATATCACATAAAATCCAGCAGCCTCAAAAGGCTCACTACACCTGCCAAAGAATCTGAAGGACATAAAGATCATCCAAGGATAGGAATTGACCTAGTTTATAGGATCTTTTCTTATTTTCTTGGGCCAATTATTGACTCTCTATTTTAGGCTAAATTCGATCTAGTATTCTAGGATTTTGAAACTGTTTGTAAAGGCTATAAAGCCCAGAACATTTGATGAATAAAGGGTTCGATTTTGAGTTCTATAATCCACTGTTATTGTGATAAAGACACTTTCTTTAATATATTAAGCCTGCAAGCTTCTTTCATTGTTATTGCCAGACTCTCTTTTTATTCTTTTTCTATGCCTATGAGTTGAAATTATTTCTTTGTCTATGTTTAAAGGTCCCATGGTAACTGTCATCTTACCTTTGATATTTAAGCAAGAATCATAAGCATCCTTTGCTAGTTTGTTGACCCATCATATATATTGTTTATGTATGTTATGGTTAATTGATTGGTTTTCTGATCCATTTGATCTACAAACCTATATGATAATAGCTCTTGAAGGCCTTGTAATACATGAATATAGCTAGACTTTCTTGAAGATACAATCCAGTGATTTAGATATTCATCTTGATCCAAACCCACACCCATCATTGAGTAAATAATTACAAAAAGGTTAAGTTACCACGCATCTCTGAGATACAACCTAGGAGAGTTTCCTGGAATGATAAGAAATTGGCGCTGTTGCCGGGGATGGAGAATGAAGCTCATCTTCCTTAGGAGACGACATAGATCCAACTTTGATGATAGACAAAGTCTGGACACATTTTCGGTTCTAATCATCTATCTGGCCACTCCATTGGAATGAAGTGCCTCCGAGAAGGGCTCATACTAGAGAAAACCAAGAAAGGCCACTGGCAACACCAGTTCCAGACCCTGAGAAGATCTTTAGAAGTGGAAAAAAATTGCAAAGACAAAATTCCATATCTGCAAGAGCATCTAGACCAGGTATTTCAAGAAACACTTCTTCATTTGTTTCTAGAGAACCTCTTGTCGAATCCACTTCTAGTTCTCAGAAAATTGTAATTTTGTTAGAAAGCTTGAAGGGTGATGAGCCTTCAATTTCTTATGATCTTATAGATCCTATTTCTGAGCATATTACTATATCCAACTTAGGAGAAGAAGTTGTAGAATCTATCTAAGAAGAGGACTCTTCCTCTTCATTGAATTCTTCACAAACTGAGCCTGTTGAAAGTTTTTTCCATACTCATACTAGTTTGCCCGTTCTTGAAGATATTTTACAAGATCTTTCCTCTAAGGGTGAAGAAAACTTGGCCTTGTTGATCGACTAGTTTTACAGAGCTTCTTATTTCCCACATTATTTAGGAACCACATTTTAGGGTATTCATCTTACCAATGCTTCCACTTCATTCCTCATAGAAGTAAGACCTCCATTGTCCATAGTCCCACCTGTCCCATATCAGCCGTCATCTACAAAAACTTCTTCCTCTGCATCAACCCCCAAGATTGCCATGGCTGCTCCTTTGACAAAAATGGAACAAAACTTAGCCAATAGATATGCTCCTCTTGTTTTTCCCAATCCCTTATCAACCATGCCAACAAGAGATTATCATAAATATATGCCCAAGTTTACTGGATTTGAAGATTATACTGCTGAAGAACATAGAGGCTTTCTATGCCTATGATGAGAACATTAACATTTCAGAGGAAGATGTTTGGACCAGAATTTTTGTGTAGAGCTTGGATGGTCAAGCTAGGAAGTGGTTCAAGGAACTGTCAGCTAATTCAGTGGCAGGAATTGAGAAATTAGATGAAGTGTTTTTGAAACATTGGGGATAAAGAAGAGACCTCTTGTATTATATTACTAAATTTGGAAATCTAAGAAGAGAAAACGGGGAATCTGTCTCAGACTTCACCAAAAGATTCAATAAGATGTTTGGCAAGATCTCTGCAAAGATCAAGCCAACCGATGCATCAACAAATATTACTTACTTTTCTGCCTTTGATCCATAATTTTTTTTAATCCTTAGAGAAAGAAGGTCGACCACACTCGCTTTAATGCAAGATGCTGCTATTGAGTTCGAATCTAACATTGTGGCATCCCAGAAACTTAAAGGAAAGTTTGAAAGAAAGAAGTCATTAGCTGATCCTCCTTCTTCTTCAAATACTAAAATGGAAAAGATGGACAAGATGTTGGACAACTTAACCTCGGAGATGTCAAAACTGAAAATTCAGAGTCAGCAACCAGCAAGAAGTAAAGAGCCTAATGCATATGCTCCCATGAATCCCAATGCATTCCCTTATAGAAGGAATAACCAACAGGTCCAGATCCTTCAGAGAGACAAGAATGCAGCTGAAGACCAAAGGATCATGGTCCCCTTCCAGAATGCAGTGCTAGAAGAAGAGCATGAGCTATCTCATGATGAAGTTGAAGAAGAAGACGACATCAATTGCTTTGGGGATGGTATTGATTCCTCCTTCTTGACACAAACAGATTATGAGGAGGCCCAGATGAATGAGAATATTAATGAGGCAAGCATTGAAGAATCTTATTATTAGACAGATGATCATCCAGGTTACAATTTAAGATATAAGACTGCTTTTCCAAAGCCATTGCTTGCTGCCCCCATAAAAAAGAAAGATGCTGCTGCCAAGAAGCCTGCTGCTCCTGCAAAGCAGATCTCCACTCCTGCAAAACAGTAGCAGAAGCAATTGCATCCCCAAGCTAAAGAATAGGTGTCCCTCAGAGCTCCTTCTAATGAGGTAAAACCTTCCGATAAAATATCATATTCATTTAATTTCGAATCAGAAATTTAGAAGGTAAAAATACCTATGCCATTGACTGAACTTATGAGGAATGACATATTCAAGTCTACTATCCTGAAGTCCCTTCAACCAAAGACTCCCCCACCTGTTGATTATGTAAACCTTTAGGATGACAAGCCCACAGTGACTTTAGGACCTATGGTAGAGGACCGAGATGATGCTTGTCCACCCTTCTACATATCCCTGAATATCCATGACAAGATCCTTCACAACTGCTTGCTTGACTCGGGAGAATCACACAATCATATGCCTAAATCAATGATGGATGAGCTTGGGCTTGACATCACAAAACCTTACCATGATCTCTTCTCTTTTGACTCTAGGAAATTCAGATGCCTCAGCCTCATAAAAGACCTTGTCATAAACCTTGCCCAGTTGCCAATAAGAAGCATGGTAATGGATGTTGTAGTGGCTGATATCCCACCCAAGTTCGGCCTCCTCTTGTCACGTTCATGAAGAAAAAGGCTAGGAAGTACCTTGTAGATGAATCTTTCGTATGCCACAATCCCGATGTTTGGAGGAGAGCTAAAGAGACTTTACATAGAAAATCAGCTTGCCTACATCATTAGTGATGGGAAGAATTCTGTAAACCATCCCATCTATGCATTGGACACATACTTTGGGGTATGCATTCTTCAAATAGATGATTCTCCGCCAGCTCCTTTGCAACTCGCAAAGCCTACTTATCAGTAGACTGACGGAGAGAGTACTCCCATGTGGAGCATGTCCTTTGATGGTGCCAGTACCAAAGACTCAGCAGGTGCAGGTGTAGTTTTGATTTCTCCTTCAAAAGAGGTTATTCATTTGTCTTTTAAACTTGATTTGAAAACTACTAACAATATAGCAGAGTATGAGGATTTGCTGTTGGGATTAAATTATGCAAAGGAGATGGGAATCAAAGGTCTAAAGGTGTTTGGAGATGCGGATCTCATCATACAACAAGTGAATAGTGCTTTCCAAGCAAAACATGTTAGGTTGAAAGCTTACAAGGATGAGGTATGGAAAATCAGGGACTCTTTTTCCATTTTTGATATTTCTTATATACCTAGAGCTATGAATCACCTAGCTGATTCCCTTGCTGTCTCAGCCAGTATGTTCATTCCTCCCATGCCTCCTAGACTGAATTATGAAATCCAAGTCAAATTTAGACCATCCCTGCCCGATAATATCAAATATTGGAAAGTCTTTGAAGATGATGATGAGCTTAGTAGATTTCTCTAGGTTGTAGATGAATTTTCTGATATGCATATTGACCAAGAAAATCAAAATGTAGAGGAATCCAGAAAGCCTAAGCTGAAAAGAAAAATGGGTCAACATGATATTGTTCAGCTGCCCAATAATTATATACCTCGGGGTTTGGTGCCTCTTGAGAAGATTTTCGACCAAAACGATGTCCCCTACAAACTTGATAAGAAGGAGAAGGATCCTGCTGTCCATGGGCACAATATAGGAAGCCAGAGCCATCCTAAATTCATAAATCTGTCCATTGAGTTAACTGTTGATCAGAGGTCAGAATATTGCAGCATTATGAAGGAATTTGCAGATGTTTTTGCCTGGAAATACAGTGATCTGAAAACCTATAATCCTGATGTCATTCAACATAGGATTCCCCTTGAGAAAGACACCATCCCATTCAAACAGAAGCTAAGACATATCAGTCCTCTCCTATTGCCTATAATTGAAAAAGAAATCAAAAAGCTCCTCGATGCCAAAATCATAATTCCACTGAGATACTCTAAATGGATTGCAAACCTAGTAATAGTGAGAAAGAAAAATGGTGAGATCAGGTTATGCATTGATTTTAGGAACCTAAATAAATGCTCCAAGAAAGATAACTATCCCCTACCCAAGATGGAACACTTGCTGCAAAGAATTTCAGGAGCCACTGTCATGTCATTCCTAGATGGCTTCTCATGCTATAACCAGGTTTCTGTACAACCTGATGACCAAGAAAAAACTTCCTTTACTACTTCTTGGGGTACCTTCATGCATGCCAAGATGCCATTCGGGCTGATGAATGCCGGGGCCACTTTTCAGAGGGGCATGGACATAGCTTTCGTGGGAGAGAAGGAAAAGTTTGTCCTCATCTATCTTGATGATATCACAGTTTATTCTAGCAGTCACGAAGAGCATCTGAAGCATCTCAAAAGAGTATTTTTGAAATGCAGACATTTCGTGATTTCCCTGAACCCCAAAAAGTCTCAATTTTCTCTCAAGAAGGGTAAGCTCCTAGGCCACATTGTTTCAGCAAAGGGAGTGAAAATTGATCCAGCTCGGTTGGAAGCAATTCAAAAGTTGTCCATACCAAGGTCAAAGAAGGATATCCAATCCTTACTCGGTAAGATCAATTTTGTCAAAAGGTTTATTCCTAATTTCATTGAGTTAGTGAAACATATAACCTCTATGATAAAAAAGGGATCTGAGATAAAATGGACAGACAATGCAAGAAGTTCATTTCAGGATATCAAACAGGCTATCATGGAATCTCCCACTCTAATCAGTCTGGATTACACCAAGAATTTCTATATTTTCTCTTTTGCTTCCTATGACACAGTGGCAGCAGTCTTGTTACAAAAAGATGATGAAGGACTTGATCACCTGGTGGATTTCTTTAGAAAATCACTCAGGGATGTTGAACTAAGGTATGATCCTATAGAAAAACAAGCCTATGCTCTCATTAGTCATTAAAAGCTTTAAGAATTTATATCCTCCATGCAAAGGTTGTTGCCTATGTTCCTTCAGCCTCTGTGAAGGATGTCTTGACCCAGCCTGATATTGATGGAAAGAGAACTAAATGGATCGCAAAGATGATTGAGTTTGACATAGAAGTGAAGCCCACTAAGAAGGTAAAAGGCCAAGGCCTTGCCAAGCTCATGACAGAAGAGAATTGTGATCTTTTGGACATAAATTTCATTGGGAAAAGTTCAGCAAGTTTGTAGACAGGGGTAGCAGTAGAAGAGAAACATGAAAGCCAGCAGGTGGCAGAGAATTTGTCTTCATGTGAGTGGTATTCATGTATTGTTCATTTTTTTTTACAGAAGTTGGAGGTTTCTCCTGAACTTAGCATGACTCAAGCCTAAGCCCTTAAGCTCAGAGCAATTAAATTTTGCATTAATGATAATATTTTGTATTGGAAAGATCCTATTGGTTTACTACTAAGATGTTTAGACAAAGATGAGTTAGCTGAAGTCATGCATCAATTTCATTCGATTATTTGTGGAGGCCATCATTACTGGAAGACCACACCTCATAAAATCCTAAGGGCTGGGTATTATTGGCCTTTTCTTTTTTCAGATGTGTGCACCTTTGTGAAATCTTGTGATAAGTGCCAAAGATTCACAGGGAAGTAGTGTTGGACAACTGAGAGGGGGGGCTGAATTAGTTGTAACCTTGCTTAAACAATTATACTTATTTTAAACTCTTTCCAGATCACTCAATGACAATCACAATAATGCAGGGAAGTAAGCAATAGACCATTCAACATCATTCACACAAATGAGATGCACAGAGACAGATACTTCATGAGGAAACCCATAACGGGCAAAAACCTCTTCTTCTTTATATGATAAGTAATCTGTACATTCTTTACATTATCATACATATGAGCACCAACTCATAATGAGGCTACAACCTTTGTTTTGCAAGCTGCTACTTGCT
>JZKD02S1697453.1:275994-293836 GCA_000966675.3 Picea glauca
AACTGGTGTGGTACCCTAAGTTGATCATGGCGCTACTTGTACTTAGCATTGGATTTCTACAAAATCTCTTGGACCCGTTGGTGGATGTGTTGAATCATCTCAATGAATATGGTGGCTTTGTCGATCGCATACTGATCATGGGAAGATTTTTTATGTGCGGTGGCAAGAGGAAGTGCAACATCAATGGGTCCTAGGGGTTGGAATCCCAGACCCACCTGAAATGGGCTATGGTCGGTGGAGCTATGGAGAGCCATGTTGTAATTGTGTTGAACATAGGGGAGACTCGCGTCCCATGTACATGCATGCTTAGAATTGTACATGCGCAGGATGTGCACAATCATCCGATTGATGACCTTTGTTTGGTCGTCAGTTTGGGGGTGGAAAGCAGTGGATTTTTTGAGCTTGGTGTCCAACATTGACCAGAGACTCGACCAAAATGTGTTGAGGAACCTGTTGTCCCGATCAGAGATGATGGTATGTGGTATCCCAAAGTGGACCCACACTCGTTCGAAAAAGAGCTTGGCAGTATCTTCCACTGTGATATTCTTCTTGCAAGCTGTGAGGATGGCCATCTTCGAAAACTGATCAACGATGACAAATATGCAATCATTTCCTTGCTTGGTGGATGACAGGTCAGACATGTAATCCATTAAGATGGATTCCCAAGGCTTCTTGGGAATAGGAAGAGGGGTGTACAATCCATTCTTATTGATGGTTGGCTTGGAAATGGCACAGACAATGAAATATTTGATACAATTGCTGACGTCATGTCAAATTTTTGGCCAATAAAAATGTTTCTAAAGAATGACCACAACTTTCTCCACGCCAAAATGTCCTTCCACCCGACTGTAGTGGGATTCCCAAATTATCTTTGCACGCTTGCTTGTAGGAACACAAAGATGGCCCAGGTGGCATAATAGTTCTTCCTGAATGTGAAAATCAGTGACAGTCGCGCCTATACCCAAGAGATGATAGGTGGTGGAAAAGTCTGGATCTTGTTGATAAAGTTGGGGCCACTTAGATGTTTCATGTCCACAGGAATGGAGCATAGTGGTGAGTGCAGCCACAGGAGGCTGACTGAGGCATTCAGTGACACAATTTGAGATACCTATCTTATACTTGATGTTGATATGGAATTACTGCAGGTAGGTGGACCACTTCTGATGGAGGTCGTTCTGCAATTTCCCCTGTGTCTGTATGAACTGCAGAGGCTTGTGATCAGTGTGTATGATCGTCTCTTTTCCTAGAATGTAATGTTTCCATTGATGACAAGATTGTACAATAGAATACATTTCCTTGTCATAGGTGGGGTATTTTCGGACAATATCGAAGAGTGTCTCACTATGGTATGCCACTAGATGCTCGTGCTGAGTGAGAACTGTGCCCACAACATAGTTAGATGCATCAGTCATGGTTGCTGCAAATCAAGCAAGGAGAGTACTGGAGTTGATAACAAGAGATGATTTAGATCATTGAATGCTCGTTGTTGTTCCTTCCCTGTTGGCCCTTGACCAAGTTTTGGGAGATCGTTGGTCAAGTTTGACCTATTTTGGGACTTCGACAGCCTGTCGAAGGCGGAGCGCAAGATGAAGTAGAGATTGTGGGATCTCGACCCCTTTTTGGGTCCTTTTTAGGATTTGGGATTATGTAACGGGTATGGGATGTCGTCCCATGGGTTTACTCATGTTTAGGCCTATTTTGTAAAGTATATATAGAAGACTAGGTGATGTAATGAGAGGAAGTCATAAGGAATAACTAAGTGCTAAAGTTGGACCTGTGTGATCAAGATTGTAAATTCTCTGTGCATATTGTGTGAGACTTGCAGAGTTAAGTGCAAGTCATTGTAAGAGGCTGTGGAAGGCTGTGTGCTTAGATCTACTCAGGGAAGGAGGATCTAGCGAGCTGTGAAGATCTCTTGTCCTATGCGGAGTAGGGTTTTGAGGCTCTGTTCATGTAACCTATTGAAGAAGCTAATAAAGAAGAAGAGTTGGTGGACATAGCCCCAGGGTGGGGGTGAACCAGATCTAATCTATTCCTTCATGCTAAGTGATGCTAGATGCCATATCTGGTTGACCACTGCATTGTACTGTGATTAGGGTTTAACTGCATTGTAACTAAGAACTGAATATTGATAAGTATAACTGCTAAGTGCTCGATTAAGTATTACAATCACAGATCTGTGTCCTAGCTAAGGTTGCAGAAACCTGAGTCTTGCAACCACCCCTGCCTCTACCTCGGGCGAGACTTCATCTGCTTCACAGGTGTTTCCGAAAGGGTCGGTAGTTATGGTTTTGTTGGTGCATTGTTGTAGCGTTGAACCCTGGGTTTTCCCCTGTGCCAATAAATGATTTCATTGTCGGGACCTGAAACTGTGATTGCTGGGAACTAAGGAAGAGGAATCTTTGTGCAAATATCCGACCTGAAACTGTGATTGTTAGGAACTAAGGAAGAGCAATCTTTGTGAAAATATTCAGACTGAAACTATGATTGTTGGGAACTAAGGAAGAGGAAGATTTGTGCAAATATCCGACCTGAAACTGTGATTGTTGGGAACTAAGGAAGAGGAAGCTTTGTGCAAAGATCTGGACTGAAACTATGATTGTTGGGAACTAAGGAAGAGGAAGCTTTGTGCAAAAATCCAACCTAAAACTGTGATTGCTGGGAATTAAGGAAGAAAAGGCCTTGTGCAAAGATCTTATTACGTAGATTTGTTGCCCTAGTGTGTAGCATTCTACTTGACCTGTGAAGCTCTGTGCCAAGAAAAGAGGTAAGATCTGGAAGCTTTGTGCTCTGAGAAAGGTAAAAGTGAGAATTTTTTATTAAAAGAGGTAAGATCTATAAGCTATGTGCTCTGATAAAGGTAAGAATAGTGAAAAGTTCTAGATCTGAAAGCTTTGTGCTCTGTAGAAGTAAGATAAGTGGAAATTTTTGTTTCTAAAGTATGGATCTAGGTATGTTTGATAGATTCTGTCCTAGCTTGAAAACTAGGGCACTAATAGATGAAATAAGGTTTGATATACGTAGATCTGATAAGAATAGTGAAAGATATGTTATACCTATGCATAGAAAGAATGTTTGGACTAAAAAGTGGATGCAAGATTGTAGAAAGAAATGTTTGTAGGTTAGCTACTATGACCCTAGTGCACAACATAAAAAGAGTTGGGAATCATTTAAAAGAAAGAGAGGATTAACCCTCTTTACAGTTGCAGAAAAATGAGACATCTTGCTAAGGAATGCCCTGGGAGAAGACCTAGTTGTCTTTGTTGCAAATATATGGACCATGAAGTATTGGATATCCCTAGAATGATTGCTAAGCTTGAAGGATTGAACATGAGATAAAAAAACCCTAAGGCAGATCCAGAAATGGAAGAACCCCATAAAGAATCAGAGAAAGTATTTCTACAGATAAAAGAAACCCTGAATGACCACCGACACGTCAATTTATCAGAGATCTTCAAAGAAAAATAATGCCTTGAAGCAAGAATAGGAGACTTCAATATTGACTGTGTTCTAGATGAGGAAACATAGGTGAATATCATGACAAAAAGAACTTGGGAACTTTTAGGGAAACCTACTATGACTCCTTCATTGGGAGAAATAGGTCTATTTAGAGGAAAGATAATAAACCTATGTGGAAATCTCACCGGGATATCTATGAATGCCAATGGAACTTCGACAGAGGAAGATTTTGAGATTATTAGATTTATTGAGAACAATGCCCCATTTACCATGTTACTAGGAAAACCTTGGATTGAAAGAGATCAGGTCAAAAGGGAAGAAGAAAAATAAGTTTTAGAGCAGACGAAGCAAGAGTTAAAAGATTTCATGACTAGAAGGATTGCACACTTAATTGAAGAAAAGAAGAACAGATCGAAGCTATTTAACACCTGAGACCCGGATGTCAAAGTTGCAAGAACACTAGAAGACCCACAGAAGATTGAAGTTCCTATTCTAGATAAAGAATAAGTATCACCCTAGACTCTTAGGAAAGAATCTCAACAACGCGAAGTAACTATGCCAAAAGAAGATAAGAATCTGAACGGAAAAAGGCATACCGAGACGAAGCTCACTGGAAAGAAATCTATAAAACTAAGTAAGAAGAGAGCTAAGATCGACAAGTTACAAAAGGTTCCCGAGGGAACTTCATAGAAGGAAAAATTGCAAAATTGGAGCTTCACCGGGATAACAGAACAACGTCACATGGCACTTCTCCATGGCAAAGAAATATAGTCGTTGAGACCAATATAACCATTCGACCGACCCCTCGAACAAGTAGAAAGGAATTTATGGTTTGCCACCAGACCGTTGGACCGCGCCATAACGGACATAACTAAGTTAATGAAGGCTTCTCGACCATTGAAAGCAACCCGTTGCCAAGTTATCTATTTATACCATCGTGCCATGCACCGAGAACACTTTTTCTAATCGTGAATTTGAGCCCGCAGACTTGTTGATTTTATACAGTGATCATTGTGCTATTTCCTTCTATCCTATTGCAGTGTCTAAGTTCCTCCTCGAACCCGAAGATTTCCAACCTCGAGCGTGTATGTCGAACAAGTTCAGTGCAACAGAGAGAGTTGTCGAAGAAGTTCTGATCGATCTCATGATTGAATGATTCATGTCGATGTCTACATGTGTACAAGCATCATCGACGAGAGGACTACAAGCCTCTCTGTCAACTGCTCATAGAACGGGGCCATCCCAACCATCAGTAGAGAAGAGAACCAAGCATAAAGACGACCTAGAAAATGCGAAGTTGATTCCATCCATATTGCCTGATTACATCCCGCCTCTGGCTAGCATGGTGAATCGTGATAGTGTGCCAAGAGACTTCAAGTACACTATGGTCATTGCGTACCTCCCGGAGGGGATACGCGCAGTTCGAACAGAGCAGGAAAAGATCACAATGTTGAATTTCAACGACTTCAACCTCGGAGATTGAAAGATCTATGGTATGCTCGCCCCATACAAGTTTCTAACCAGAACTAAAGGGAAGAACTCAAAGATCATCCCTCAGTCATGGACGATGAACCTCGTGCAGTCTACCCTGCTGAACGTCATGAAGATCCTACACTTTGGAAGACACCAGGAAGTCAACGCATGTGTCAATATGCTACTATCGTGTTACCATGGTGGCTACTTATGGCTAGACCACCACATTACAATTGATCCAACGATGATCCACAGGATCATAGGACTGAGTATGCAAGGACCTGACCCGCAAGACTTTTATCCAGGAGAAGCCATAGATCATGCACTTGCACAAAAGAACAAGGATACATATGGCGACGTTGATAAGGGAACAAGAGGTTACAAGGTAGCTTCCATCTAGAGTGGCGCAGTGCACCTCACATGTCAACTAATAAGTGGAAAGTTAGTAAGGAAGAACCGACCTACGCAGGTCACTAGCTTTGTTGTTGACCTCGCAGGGAAGTGCGTGGAAGGCCTACAGATGAATTGGGTGAAGTACTTAGTTAACTAGTTGGAACTAGATTGTCGAGAAGCACATGATCAAGGTTATGAATTTCATTTTAGCTGGCTCCTGGTCCTGATTTCATTTGTTTCCTGGGAGATGCCGGAAGGAGTGACCTTCCCTGACATAGAGCCGTTCGAACCGCTTGTAACAAATTTTGCTACCCTGTGGTATTCAACTGATATGAACAAACAATGGCAGTCGAACGTTGTGTTTCATACATACTACCTCCAGCTAAAGTGAGCCATCTAAGATGAGCCTCACATGAATCCGAACACCCTACAAAGGTTCCGACCAATAATGAAGTTCAACGCAAATCGACACTTTATATACATTACAATGCGAGCAGATGAACATCAAGAGAAACTCTAGTCATATTACAAAATTACATAAGAAGACCTTGAGGAGATCACCAAGGAATGGTCCATTGACCTCTTTATCCCCGCCAACCCCATAGAGATATCTGATATTGACAACCTAGAGGACACTAATAAAGAACATAATACACCTGGAACCAGCAGAGAAAAGAGGATTGAGGAGGTCAAAAACTTAAGCAGCACTTCAGTGAAGACTGCTTCCATGTCACCTGACCGAGGGGGTGGTGAAGAAGTAGAAGCCAAACAAAGACCATGCTAAGTAACACCACCCAGAGACGAGGTTGACTCCTTGAAGAAGAGGAATTTTTCCCCCTGAAACCTTATTCCCAGAAGAAATCGAAAGCCTCCATGACCAAGATGCAGATTGTCCTCACCTCTGTTAATTTTGACTTCATCATAGCTTCCCTGAATGATGCTTTATTGGAGATAGCAGAGAAACAAAGAGAAAAGAAGGAAGAAATGTATGATAGGATTGAAGTTGAGCTCTGAGGGGTACAACAGGCCCTTCAGTTCAGCTGCGCAATCTCCACTGCACCCCTACCATCAAGAGAACCAGATTTGGGAGATGAGCCAACCCAACTCCACCGACTAGTTGAGTTAGTCAAACCTCACCTTCGATGAGCACAAGAGGAAACAGAATAAGTCACCCAAGCTTTGATGCAAGTGCAAGGAGTACTTTTAGAACAACATCGAGCTATAGAACAAGAAAATATTTCTCTCCAAGCAAAGTTTGATGAAGAAAAATCATAGCTACATCAAGGAAAATAATAGTTTATTGCGGAGCAACTCGAAGTGAAAGAAGCGGTCAACAGAGCACTTGATTCTGTGACAGTCGTAGAAATAAAGGTAGAGGATCGAGTCACACAACAGGTAGAGCATCTCACATAAGTTATCTAGCACTACAACAACGCATCTCAAACTTAGAGCTCCGCGCAGTACCCGAGACCCACAGGATGTAAGGGATCAAAGAGAAGCAACTGCTCAAAACGCAGTTGAGAGAATAAAATCCCTTTCTATGGAATGTAAGAAACTGATTGATCACAGTGCCCAGAACTACGAGAAACTCACTGAGAATCCAGAACTAAAGGCACTGGAGTCGCAACTCCAAGAGGAGAAGTATCAAGCCGAAATGATACAAGCGCAGCTGAAGCCCCTGTCACCTGTGGAAAGAATGAAGTGATACCAAGAGTAGCACACTACCTAGCAGTAGATCCACACTATCCAGAGCAGATTTATGGAAGTAACTTAGAGGCTTCAACCTGTACAAGATAAGGCCTATCAATTGTTCACAGAGGTAAAAGGTCGAGGAGAAGAACTGGAGCAGGTTGTCACTGCAGCTGAACAACACCTGGAGGGACCTGTCAATGATGCATTCATCCAAGAGTTCATTGAACAGGAGGCCAAGGCCCAAAAACAACTCAAAGAAGCTTGAGCTACGCTCAAGGATTTTGAAGCAGAATTATCCAGATTAGAGTGACTCGGGACGAGTCATAGGTGAGTGTTGGGGGCATGTTGGCCCTTGACTAAGTTTTGGGAGATCCTTGGTCATTTTGACCTATTTTGGGACTTCGATAGTCTGCCAAGGGCAAAGCGCAAGGAGAAGCAGAGATCGTGGGATCTCGGCCCCTTTTTGGGTCCTTTTTGGAAT
Source organism: Picea glauca (assembly GCA_000966675.3). Lineage (NCBI taxonomy): Eukaryota > Viridiplantae > Streptophyta > Pinopsida > Pinales > Pinaceae > Picea > Picea glauca. The sequence goes on from JZKD02S1697453.1 coordinate 283,493, forward strand.
TTGGGATTATGTAATGGGTATGGGATGTCGGCCCATGGGTTTACTCATGTTTATGACTATTTTGTAAAGTATATCTAGAAGACTAGGCGATGTAATGAGAGGAAGTCATAAGGAATAGCTAAGTGCTAAGGTTGGATCTGTGTGATCAATATTGTAAGTGCTCTGTGCATATTGTGTGAGACTTGTAGAGATAAGTGAAATTCATTGTAAGAGGTTGTGGAAGGTTGTGTGCTTAGATCTACTCAGGGAAGGAGGATCTAGCGAGCTGCGCAGATCTCCTGTCTTATGCAGAGTAGTTTTTTGAGGCTCTGTGCATGTAACCTATTGAAGAAGCTAATAAAGAAGAAAAATTGGTGGACATATCCCCAGGGTGGGGTTGAGCTGCATTTGATCTGTTCCTTCATTCTAAGTGATGCCTGATTCCAGATTTGGTTGACCATTGCGTTGTACTGTGATTAGGGTTTAACTGTGTTGTAACTAAGGACTGAATATTGATAAGTATAACTTCTAAGTGCTCTGTTAAGTATTACAATCACATATATGTGTCCTAGCTAAGGTTGCAAACACCTATGTCCTGCAACCACCCCTGCCTCTAGCTCAAGTGAGACTTCATCTACTTCGTAGGTGTTGCTGAAAGGGCTGGTAGTTAGGGTTTTGTTGGTGCGTTGTTGTAGTGTTGAACCCTGGTTCTGCCATAGTGCCAACATTCCCCCACACTAACTTGGCCCTACCATCATCCTTGGTCACCTGGTTGATGGCCCATGTAATATGGGTGTTGGCCCTTGGTTATGGAAGGGAGCAAATATCAAGGAAGAAAAGGAGAAATGTGAACTACACGGAAGACACAATGACTGTTGCTGGGTCGGAGTGAGAAAAAGAGAAAAAAATATGGAGCGAAGCCTGAGAAAGAAATTCATTGGATGAGGAGATCGAGGATGAAATATCAGCAAGGAAGAAAGATCGTGGACAACTCAGCAAGTGGAAAAATCCACCGTTAGAGTCTTTGGAGCACAGTGTGAGAAGGAAGGAAAGTCAGGCTAGCGAAGCCTTGAAAACGTGGGTCAAGTTGACCTAGGTTTTAAACACCTAGGGTTTTGGCATCTAGGGTTTTGACACTTAGGATTTGGCCTAAGGATGTCGGTGAGCTATTGTAATGTATAAATAAAGGTCAAGAGGACCTGGGTTGGGTTGTTGTCATTATTCCTAGACTCAATCTAGTTGTTGTTGGTATGTTGTGAGAGATTATGGTTGTGTGAGAGAGAAGTGCTAAGTGCAAGAGCCTTCTGGTATTGTAAGATCTTCAACTGGGTGCGAAGATCAACCCTGCAACTAGGTGCGCAGGAAGGGGGAGAGATAGAGAGAAGAGAGAGATCTGCTTGTTAAGAGCGCAAATTAGAACTGTATGCTTTCATCTTAATATATTATAAAGAATAGTTCTGTGGGCGTAGCCCTAGAGAGAGGGCGAACCACGTATATTTGGTGTTGTATGTGATTGGTATTCTGTCTATGTCCTTGATATGTTGTGATTGCATTATTATGTTAGGTTTGATAAGTAGATGTGAAGAATAGATCTAAGATGATAGGTGATATATGAATGTTGTATTTTTCTGGTATTGGATCCACTTGATATTCCCCTTGGTTGTAGACACTTTTGTCCTGCAACCCCCCCATAGCTTCTTTGGGTGATACTACATCTACTTCGCAGGTGTAGCCGAAAGGGCCAGTAGCTAGGGCTTGTTGGTGCACTCTTGGAGCTGAACCCTGGGTCTGCCCTGTGCCAACAAATGGTTCTATTGCCTGGACAAGAATATTCTTGAGGGAATGTCAAGGTGGTTCCCATCAGAGACAAATATTCAAAAGTGGATAGAGGATCAAGAAAAGGACTTCGCTAAAGCCCAGAACAAGAACCCTAATCTGAGTACAGAGGATTGGTTGGAGAGACACATTTTTACTAATATACACGAGATATTCTTTGGAGGAATCCATCAGGAACTATACGAGTGGTTAGAAAGGTTGGTAGATACCCAGTTTGAGGTTAGATATAGACCTCTTGTAGTTTGGACATCGACGTTGATCAAGAAAGTCAAGAGATTTGATAACGCCATGTCAAGAGAAATGGATCACTGGTTCGATAGCACCATCAGAGGCTACATCATAGATTTTGTTGTTGACAGAGTAGAATCGTATAGCCAAGCCGAGAGATATTTTTTCAAGGAACCCAAAGGAATTTTTTTACACTTTCTGAAGTTGAGAATCAAGATGTTGTTGCATGAGAATAACATCTTGAAGATATAGTAGATTGGTCGAATCTAAAAAGGCTAATGTTCAAAAATTCAGACAACAACAACGACAAAGAGGTTGGACATACGTGCAGTGGGAGAGTGTTTAGAGAAGTTCATCTAGCGAACCTGTTCAAGAAGAAATACGGAGACGAGGGTTTCGATAGTGGAGAAGAAGCATATCTGACCGATGAAGAGCATTCAGAACCTGCTAGGGCAGAGGAAAAGGAAGCTGAAGAACTTCACCAGGATGAGCCAAAAACTTCAGAAACTGCGCAGATTGTTGAAGTAAGTAATTTTATCCCTCCTGTTGATTCAGTGGTATTAAGCAATTAGAGTAATCCAAGACACTAGAACGTCCAGAGAACTGTCACTAATAGTCCACCACATACTCAGTCAGGTACCCTAGGAAGATCTATGGCAGATGAGATGAGACTCCCTATATTTAGGGGAGATGGATCTGAAGCACCTGACCAACACTGGTTCTTATGTGAATCCGTATGGAATATTAAGAATGTCACCGATGAAGCAGTTAAATGAACCCAGTTTAGTACTACCCTAAGAGATCACGCACTAAGATGGTACATGAAGCTTGTCCAAGGACTTGCACAGCCTAAGCCACTGAATGAGATCAAGAATGTGCTAATTGCATAATTTAAGAAACCTAAGTCGAAGTCCCAATGTATTACAGAGCTGAAAGAGATCAAGTAGAAGGTAGCCAAACTAGTTTGGGAGTTCGTTTAGAGATTCAACACCCTAACAGGCCGATTGACTTTTCAGATTCCAGATGAGCAGAACAAGGAATGGTTCATTGCTGCCCTCTTACCACACATCAGAGTTCCTCTGATGCAGCAGAATATTTCTTTGCAGGCTGAGGCATTGGATATCGCCATGAATTTAGAATCAACCCTTATGGGAGAATCCAGCTCAGGTATGAGTAAGATCTTGAGTCATCTGACTATATGTCTTTGCAGGTCGAAGATATGAAGAAACACAAGGCAAAGGATAAAAGAGAAGACATCTAGTGTGTCATATGCAGATCAAAATGCCATGACAAGGAGAACTTCCCTCTATTCCATGAATACTTGGCCTCTGGAGCCCCGAGCCCTTTGAATCAAGTCACCTTACCTTGGTTCAAGGTATGCAAAAATAGGCATCGCGCTGGTGAGTGCTATTACATGCAAAAATATGTTCAGACACCCACAAATTTGTATTGCATGTTCTGTAAGTGCATGGGATATGATGATAGGGATTTTATGGCTTATGATCTCATGCATGAAAGGTCAAGAGACATATACAATATTCAAGGCAAAGTACAACAAGAAGGAAACTCTACGCAGTACAACTCCCCTGGGAGAGGAAAATTAAATCCTTGTGGTGGATTTAGAGGAAGAGGATGAGGAGGAGGTATGGGTTGAGGCCGAGGAAAGATCATTTGTTATAATTGTGCACAACCAAGACACTTTGAAAGGGACTATCAAAACCCTTGCACTACTTGAAGCTACTGCAACTCCTTCGAGCATGTTATTGAAGAATGTCCATCACAGTTGGCTAAACTTCAAGAGAAACGAAGACCTCAACAGAACCCACAGATACAATTGATCAAAGATGAACCTCATGGAGAAGACCCTAGAGTCATTGTTATTACTAGAGGAGGTGTTTTTAGAGGAGACGATAGAATGACCCAAGGGAAGACTACAAAAGATTCAGGAATTACGAAATCTGCAGAGAATACCCAAGCCTTTGACGCAAAGAAAGAAAGACAAATATTTGAGGAAGCAAGAAAAGAGTTCAAAGGAGACCAAGCTTCCTCATCAAAGACAAGACCAGAAGTGAGAGAATATGGAATTCCTCAGGCATTTGATCAGTCTACTTCACCAAGAGAAGGAAAAGAGGTAAGCAAGCTCATGGAATTTCTATATACTTGTGTTAAGTTGATTCAGGATGAGAGAGTTGTCCAAGAACTACAAAATTTAATCAGACAACATGAGCTATGAAAGATAGACCCCTTACTGAATAGGGCAGTACATCAAATTGGTAAGAAGAGAAGGACTAATAAGAAATTACATTTTAATGCTCAAATAGGTGAATATGATATAGATTATGTAGTCCTCGACTTAGGGTCGGAGGTCAATGTCATGACGAAGCAAACCTGGGCACTGATGGGAAAACCAAAGTTGATCTATTCCCCTACCAGGCTTAGGATGGCCAATCAACAAGCTGTAAGTCCATTTGGCAGACTGGAACATGTCCTTGTGGACATTGATGGAGTAAGAACATTTGTAGATTTTGAGGTAATTGAGATAATTGATGACAACTGCCCTTACCATGCGCTGTTAGGAATTGATTAAGCCTTCAATAATTCCACTTTGGTTGATTTAAAGAAGAGATGTATGACTTTTGAAAAATATGGCCTTAAGGTCATTGCACCCTTAGATCTAGATGAAGTTCAGCGGTACATAGATCCCATTAGAGAAGAAGACCACACATATGAACTGGAAAATATATACAAATTAACAGCCAGACAACGAAATTACATTAATCCTATGGCCAATGGAAACTTAAGAGGGTGAAGTGACAGTGTATTCTCATCAGATTTAGAAGAAGCACTGGAGAATTGGCAGAATAAAATTTATGAAGTATCTACAAGAAGATGTGCTAGACTAACCAGAGAAGTTCGCTAGATCGAAACAACAGTAAGTAACTTACCCACCTTTGATGGTCTGAATCCTATAGAAACCTTCTTGTCAGAATTTGAAGAGAGTGTACCAATGCAAAAAAGACTGTTGGCAATGGATGAGGCCCTGAGAGAAACCCCAACAAGATGGTGGGGGGCACACAAAAGTAACATTACAAATTGGGTACAATGTTGTACCTTGATGACAATGTGGTTCTCAGCACAAGTATAAGGCTGCAAAGTTCAATACACAGGTCAAAGTTGCCCAAAGGACTATCTGTGAAGCTATGAGGAAGCCTGGAGAAACTTTCCTCAAGAAAAATGGGTACACAAATCATCAACACATTGGACACGACACCTATCAACCGATACCTTCAAGTAGAGCTGCACCTCATCACTACAGATTGGAAAGGTATGACTCAAAATTTTGTAACCAACTTCTTATTTGAAAGTCAATATCCTTCAATAGATCAAACACTACAGATTTCCACACAGAAATTATTTGAGGAGGCCTCTAGCCTCCCTTTAGAGAAAGATGAGGATGAATGGACTGCACCTTTACAAAAACTGCAAGGCTATTACAACATCAATACTGATGAAGACGATGATCTGAGGAAGGTGAAAATCAAAGAAACAGAAGGCCAGAGAGATGTGGAAGGACCAAGAGTTGAGTTACCATTCATTGGACAACCAATCAAGATTAAGAAGGTCAATATTGGAACAAAACAGACACCGAATCTTGCAAATGTTGGAGATTATTGGGATGCTGCCACTATTGACAAGATTATAGAATTACTGCATGAATATCAGGACTTGTTTCCAACCAAGTTCATGGATATAAAAGGCATTAAAGGGCCTATGGGAGAGATGAGGATTCCTTTAAATCCAGATGCTAGACCATTCAAATAGAGACCCTACAAATTAAACCCTAAGTACAAAGAGAAAGTGAAAATTGAGCTCGACAGAATGATGGAAGCAAGGATCATAGAACCTGTCAAAGAGTTAGAATGGATTATCCCTATGGTGGTACAATACAAGAAGATAGGAGAGATCAAGATATGTGTAGATCGCAGGAAGTTGAATGATGCTTGTTTGCATGACCCCTTCCCTACACCCTTCACTGACAAAGTGTTAGATAATGTGGGAGGCCAGGAAGTATATTCTTTTACAGATGGATTTTTAGGATACCATTAGATCTGGATTGCCAAGGAAGATCACCACAAGACCACATTTGAAATAGAATGGGGGTCTTATCAGTATACAGTGATGCCATTTGGATTAAAGAATTCCCCATCCATCTTTTCTAGGGTGGTGGTCGAAGCATTCAAGGAGTTTTTGCATAAATTTCTAGAAGCATACTTTGATGATTGGACTGTTTTTAGTTTATTAAGTAATCATATTGAATGTCTAAGGCTAATGTTGGAATAATGAAGGCAGTGTCAAATTTCTTTGAATCTAAAGAAGTTCATCTTCTTCTCACCGTCTGGAGTGTTGTTAGGTCATATTGTATGCAAGCAGGGATTGTTGGTTGATCCATCTAAAATTGCCATTATAGTTGATCTGGCACCTCCTACTTCAGTCAAACAGCTACGCACTACGCTAGGACACACATGATATTACAAGAAGTTCATTCAAGTATATGCTCAGATCGCAACACATATGGAGAAACTGTTGAATAAATATTGTCAGTTTAGTTGGACAAAAGAATGCCAACAGAGCTTCAACACACTGAAACAGAAAATGGTTACTGTGCCTATTCTGGTTTTCCCAGATTTGACCAAGGAATTTCATGTGCATGTCGATGCATCTTCCATTTATTTAGGAGTTGTGTTAGCACAACCTGGAGGAGGATATATTGACCACCCGTTAGCTTTTGCTAGCATGAAGCTATCAACTGCTGAGATCAATTACACCACCACTGAGCAAGAAGGGTTAGCCATGGTGTATGCATTATAGAAATTTCGCCACTACTTGTTGGGAGGACACTTTAAAATGTTCACTAATCACTCTGCACTAAAATACCTAGTCAAAAAGCTAGTGTTGGGGGGAAGGATATGTATATGGCTTTTGCTATTTCAGGAATATGATTTTTAGATCATAGTAAAGCCAAGGAGAATGAACAAAGGTCCTGACCACTTGTCAAGGTTGGAACATGGTGAAGAGCCGACCAGTTTGGAGGATGCACTACTGGATGCACAACTACTGTCCATTAGAAAGATCGATGACCACTTCACAGAGATAGTCCAGTTCCTATCAACAGGAATGGCACCTAGTGAGTACACAATTCCTCAGAAGAAACAACTAGTAGTGCACGCTGTAGACTTCTCACTTATAGTTGGACATCTATACAAGATGGGACCTAATGAGATATTGAGAAGGTGTGTTATGGAGGCAAAGCGTCCACTGATCCTCATAGAAGACATGAATGCATTGTAGGAGGAAATTATGCAGGTAAAGAAACTGCGCAGAAGGTTCTTAGAGTTGGCCTTTGGTGGCCTACCTTACACAAAGATGCTAAAGACTATTCCAGAGCCTGTGACGTATGCTAAAGAGTTGGGAAACCATCTAGAAGAGATGAAATTCAATTAACACCACAACTGACCCTACAAGCATTCAAGAAATAGGCAATTGACTTCGTTGGACCTATAAACCCACCAGGAAAGCATACAGGAGCAAGGTACATAATTACAACAACAAAATACTTGACTAGATGGGCTGAAGAAAGAGTAGTTAAGGACTGTAGTGCAACCACAACTGCGTGATTCATATTTGATGACATCATAACCAGGTTTGGATGCCTCAAGATCCTTATGAGTGATCAAGGCACACATTTCATAAATAAGACTGGTGAAGCCCTGACTGAAGAATTTGTAGTCCGCCATCAGAAGAGCACACCTTACCATCCACAAGCAAATGGGAAAGTGGAAGCGTTCAACAAGATTTTGGAGACAACACTAACCAAGATTTGCAGTGTGAACAAGGATGACCGGGATTTAAGAGTACCAATAGTACTTTGGGCCTATAGAACCACTTGTAAGAGGTTAACAATGTAGAACCCCTTCAAGTTGGTTTATGGTGTCGAAGATGTTGTTCCAATGGAATACTTGGTGCCAAGATTAAGAATTGTTGCCTTTACAGACATGGATGACACTGGCGCTTCTCAAAAGAGGCTTGCATAGTTGGTCGAATTGGAAGAAGACAGATTTGTTGTAGGATTCCATCAACAAGTATAGAAGGAAAGAGAGAAGGCATACCATGACAGGCACATCAAGAAGAAGGAAATTTTAGAATGCATTGGCTAGGTCCATATGAGATCGCCTATGTTACAGAAGGAGGAGCTGCGCAGTTGAAGACTTTAAAGGGAGAATGGAAGGAAGGATTAGTGAATGGGAGTTGAATGAAGTTGTACTATCAAAACCAACTGCCTCACAACTCTCAGTGGAAGAATAAGGAAAATGGTCTAGGTACCAGGTGCAGTTGAAACTAGGTACCAGACACAGAAAAGACAGTCTGCACAAGGGAAGGAGAGGAGGCATAGAGCAGAAAGAAAAGGATGCACTGCACAGTCCGAAGTCGAAGTAAAACAGAAAGCTCCGGTCTAAATTGCCTTGGGATGAGTCACAGGTGAGTTTTGGGGACATGTTGGCCCTTGGTTATGGAGGGGTGTGAATATCAAGGAAGAAAAGGTGAAATGTGAACTGCGCGGAAGACACAGTGACTGTTGCTGGGTGAAAGTGAGCAAAAGAGAAAAAAAGATGGAGTGAAGCCTGAGAAATAAATTCATTGGATGAGGAGATCAAGGATGACAGATCAACAAGGAAGAAGGATTGTGGACAACTCAGCAAGTGGAAAAATCCACCGTTATATGCTTTGGAGCACCGTGCGAGAAGGAAGGAAAGTCAGGCTGGCGAAGCCTTGAAAACGCAGGTCAAGTTGACCTAGTGTTTAGACACCTAGGGTTTTGGTATCTAGGGTTTTGACACCTAGGCTTTGGCCTAAGGATGTTAATGAGCTATTGTATTGTATAAATAAAGGTCAAGAGGACCTGGGTTGGGTTGTTGTCATTATTCCTAGACTCAATCTAGTTGTTGTTGGTATGTTGTGAGATATTATGGTTGTGTGAGAGAGAAGTGCTAAGTGCGAGAGCCTTATGGTATTGTAAGATCTTCAGCTGGGTGTGAAGATCAACCTTGCAGCTAGGTGCACAGGAAGGGGGAGAGATAGAGAGAAGAGAGAGATCTGCTAGTTAAGAGTACAGATCAGAATTGTATGCTTTCATCTCAATATATGATAAAGCACAGTTCTGTGGACATAGCCCTAGAGAGAGGGTGAACCACGTATATTTGGTGTTGTGTGTGATTGGTATTTTGTCTTTGTCCTTGATATGCTACGATTTCATTATTATGTTAGATTTGATAAGTAGATGTGCATAATAGATCTAAGCTGATAGATGATATATGAATGTTGTATTGTTTTGGTATTGGATCCACTTGATATTCCCCTTGGTTGTAGAAACTTTTGTCTTGCAACCCCCCCATAGCTGCTTTGGGTGAGACTACATCTGCTTCACAGGTTTAGCCGAAAGGGCCAGTAGCTAGGTCTTGTTGGTGCACTCTTGGAGCTGAACCCTGGGTCTGTCCCTGTGCCAACAATGGGATAATCCTAACATGAACCATCGGTAGAATTTGGCTAGTCCTAAGAAGCTCAGAAGCTTGGTCAGTTTGGTTGGGGTTGGCCAGTTATGGATGACTTGGATCTTAGTTGGATCAACATGTACCCCATTCTCATCAACAATGTAGCCCAAGTATTGGACCTTGTTCATGCCAAAACAACATTTTTCCAAGTTGGCATATAGCTTGTGTTGTTGCAGAGTGCTCAAAACCTGTTGAATATGCCGCATGTACTCCTCCCACGTTCTGTTGAATATTAGGATGTCATCCAAATATACCAACACAAAGGAGTTGGTGAAGGGTCTCAATACATCATCCATCAACCTCATGAAAGTGGTTGTTGCATTTTTTAAGCCAAAGGGCATGACTAGCCATTCAAAGAGACCTTCTTTAGATTTGAAGGTTGTCTTCCATACATTAGTTGGTTCGATGGGAACCTGGTGGTAGCGATACTTTAGGTCAATATTGTTGAAGAACTTTTCCCCTTGAGTTGGTCAAGAAGGTCATCAATCCTGGGAATGGGGCATCGGTGTTGGGTATGTGTTATATTCTTTGCATGTGTGTGTGTGTGTGGGTGCGTCAGATACGACAACTACGTCTGACGATTTGTAAATTAATCCCAGATTAAGGGATTAGGGTTTTGGTATCTACGGAATACCTAAAAACATTGTATATATTGTATGGAGAATGGTGAAATTCGATATAATGAAAATAAGAA
>JZKD02S1697453.1:323199-338370 GCA_000966675.3 Picea glauca
TTGAGTTTAGATGTTGCATTGGGATCATCACCATGATAATTTGACCTTGCCTTGGTATCATCACCAGAGTGGAACATTAGCCTTGATTCCCTGATTTAACTCATCACTACTCTTTTTTCAGTCAGTTAACTGAAGACTAGTTGACTAGTTAACTCAACTAGGTGGCAGTTCACTCATGTAACTGCCTAAGAGACTAGAATAGGTCGCAGTTCACTCCCGTAACTAATGGTGTGTGTCCAGATCACTCTATACCACCACTATGGTGACTTGGTTCACATCAAGTCGAACTCATTGAGTTATACAGAGTATATCATGTGTAAACTATTCATTTTTCACAACGGTTAATGAGAATTCTTCCATTCTTTCTCTCCTTCTTCTTCCTTTTCCAATTATCTCTGCAAATGTGTGTATTATTGTTTAGATAGATATATTATATGTAGGTTCAAAACATTTACATGGTATCAGAGCTGACGGACTGCTAAGCAAAATCTACACCAAAATTTTTTGCAGGTACAAAAGATTGAAGACAACGGAAAGATGGAATTACAAAAAGAATTCATTCTTACACCTTACAACTATTTTGAATGGAAGGAGAAAATAGACATACATATCCGATACAAAGGGTTGTATAGGTTAACCATGAATACATATGCAGTGACGACATCAGCCATAGAAAAATCCAAGTAATTAAATCTCATGGATGAGGCACTCGAAACAATTTGCAGTCTTATTTCTCCCGATCTCCTTTTTCACATATCTTCCTGTAAGACTCCCAATGAAGCCTGGAAATTCTTGGAAGGTCTCCTTGGAAAATAGTATGAGATGAGGGGAAACATGTTGGAGGTAGAGATGCTCACATTGGATCCAAAAAGCTTCAACAATATCCAATATTTCTTTAAAAAATTCAAGGATTTACTATCGCAACTCAAAGCTTGTGGGGTCGATAAATTGACGAAGGAGAAACAAATGGTTCTCACCATTCTCTCCAAGCTTGGTCTTGAATTCTCTATATTCATATCCACATTCCATACTGTCAGATTTGCCTCTGGAGCCACCTGAAAGATGCCTTCTCTTGAGGAATTTATTGAATCCCTGACACAAGAGAAAACCAAGCTCATCAACATGGGCGTAATCAAAGTCCCAAGGGTGCATGCACTTACTGTGCATGATGGCAGCCAAAAATATCATAAATATAAAGTTAAAGATAATCAGAAATCTCATGCACATATGAATAAGGAAGTGTACACAAAACCCTTCACCGATGCCTCCGGATCCAAAGGAGAAAAGGGAAGAAAAGGAGAGAAATGCACATATTGTCACAAAGGATTCCATTTGGAATCTGCATGCATGAAAAACCAAATAGATCCGATGTCTCAGATAATTTAGCAAAACAACCTTGGAGATCGCATCCCTAAGGGTGCAAAGAAGAAGAAGCCAGAAGATCTGAATTCCAAGAAAGGCAATTCTAGCCATGTGTTGTGCCTCTTTCGTCACCTTAGTGAGAAAAATAGAGGTTCTTGCAAGCTTAGTTGGGTTTTCCAAGCAGGACAGCTGTAAGGAAAAGGGTTAGAGAAAGAAATACAAAAGAACAACTAAGAATTAAACTAAGAAATAAAACAACAACTAAATTAATGAGCATAGGGACTTAAGGACAAAAGAAACAATTAGACCCATGTCACCAATGATAAGGTTGATATTAGTGAAAGAAAACACCAAGAAGAAAGAGGACTATGAGTCCCTTCTTCCTCCAAGGGAGGGCTCTTGGACCCCCACAAATAANNNCTTCTTACAACTTTGAAAATGAAAATGAAAATGGTGAAATAATTCTTTGCTAATCCACTCAAGGGGTGAGATGGATTGCCCAATGCAATGATGCAAGTATACTCTTGGTAAGGATAGAAGATTCCTCAAGAGAATAATGGCAGCATAACTTTGCCATGAATTCCTTGTAAAATGAAGTGTATCCATGGCCTTTTTATAGCATTCCTTTGAGGTTTTGTCCAACTAGTTTGTAGTGTGTAAAGAGGCTAATTAGGGCATTTTTAGGTCTTTGACCAGCCACCCATTCGAATCCAGTCTAGATTTGAGTGTCAAATCAACTTGGAAGCTGAACCAGGAGTGGGTGGGAGGTCGACCACTCTCATAAATGCGTTGTTTCTCAGGTGCATGGATTTTTGCGACAACAGTCGCGCATTGTGCGCATGTGCATGATTTTTGGGTTTCTGTTTTGCACATGTGCACACGCGCCCTGTGTCTTCATAGAGCCCTTTAATTTTTGCACTAGTTGTATAGTTTTTGACTGTTTGGAAATGCTTTTGTGTTAATTCGGGTCCATGGGTGACCTCATAACTGTTTGACAATACTGAGTTCTTGTAACCATTTGTGGATGAAATTTTAGTGATAACAGATGCCCCCTGATGGATGAGGTTAGGAGCATACGTATAGCCGAAATCCATCAACGTTTCTTCTACTGAGAGTGTTGTTGTAAGAGAGAGCGATAGTGGGTTTGCCAAAAGTTACTCGTTGGAGGGAGAAGGGAACCTGTAGAACCCAACCTTCTATAAGGCGTGTAAAAATAAACTGTGTACAAATGAGGCGGGCATGCCCCATGCTCGTGTCATGTAACTCAAAAGAGGAATGAAGTGTTGATGTAGACAACTGCAGCGCCCTCGAGGGCGGTCGTGATAGAGGCATAAGACAATTCTGTGGAGGAACATACTCTGAACAGTAGGCAGTGAGATCTGTAAAAAGTATCACGGATTCTGTAGGCATTGATAGCCTAGCCAAGTTCAGAGGTCTTCGGAGAATATAAGAAATAATTGCAATAGTCAAAAAATTAAGACCCACCGTAACATGAGAAAGTGTTGATGTCGAATGTTATGGGGGTCAACGACAACAGGGATAAATTGTGGTTCTCCCTGTGCCATCCGAGAGCTCTCATTGGTAAGGTAATGAGAATCAAGATACTGTTGCCCTTCTGGAAAACGGTGCTGATGTCGACAAAAGGGGAACGTGACTCCCAAAAGCAAGGGGCTTCATGAAATCTACTAGGTGAGTTTAGGAATTTGGAAGAGGTACATGGACGAAGTCAAGATGTAGGAAGACTCAAGACTGCCCTTGGTTGGGGGTATATGTGAGGTAAAAAGTGGCCACAACCATTCAACGAGGTCGAGTGTCAGGGGGACAACAAGACAGGGAATAAGTTGTGCCAGAGGCGGGACAAAGTGAACAAACTCAGAGGGCATATGTAAGTGGCTTGTGGGATACTCAGAGGATATGGATGATGTCATCAAGGGTATATGATAAGGAGTGCCCCAACCAAGGGTGAAATGGGTTGTGTTTTCCAAAAAAGGGAAGAATGTCGCTAAGGGTGACGACAAAAAGGTAATGTAAATGTTGGAAACAAAGGCATTTGTACAATAAATAAAAATAATTTGGGATAAGTGTACAAATATAGAAATGGGTGCCCCAATGTAACATGGTTGGCCCGGGCAGGGCATAATTTGCTTGGAGAACTGGTGGAGGGTGGGGGCCCCATGGGTGGGTTTCTGTATGAGGTAGGTGAAATGAAGGGAAATTTGCAGAGGGGAAAATGGATTGTGGATGAAATGGAGGGTTCATGATACCGTGGAGGTGTAGTCAAAAATAGAACCTTGAAGAGATAAGCTAGGAGTCTGGTGGGAAAGCTAGCAAAATGAGGAGAAGGAGTATGTGGTTGATTCGCGACATGATAGAAAACTATCGGGACTCCCATCCCTAAATGGTTTTTGAAAAACAACATGAGTGTCAAAGGTGCAAAAGGGTGCTATGAATGGGATAACTCATGTGGGTAAGAGTGCTACCAGGTGACAGTACCAAAGATGCAAATGGTGGTGTTGGTACTGCAGAGCCGGAGATGGGGATCCTAGAGGCAAATGTCAGAGGATGTGACTGGAGATGCAATTGAGATTCAGAGGGAATGACTACATGCCAGTGCTGAGTATATACCTGAAGGGGTTGTGTTGATGTATGATGACCAAGTACCTGCACACATGAAAACCAAATACCCGACATGAACAATATCTGAAGAGAATCGAACATACGAGCATTTATTTGATAATTTTGAATATGTGCATGCGTACCTGGTCGGGGTATGAAAAAATGGTGCCCCAGGGGCTCAGGATGAAAAGAGGCTTAGGGACTGTCGTGATATAGATGACGGGATGTTGATCCCGTGGCTGAAGACGAATCAAAGAATGGACACCTGGAGCTCCTGAAATGGTGAATGGAAGTTGGGTGAAAAGGCTTATATATAGCTGTAGGGCCCACATTGCCACCTCATTTGTATTTGCTTCTATAGTGACTGGACGAGAAGTATTCAGAGGAGATTTGGAGATTCTGGGAGGACGAGGCATCCAATCGCGGAACAATGAACTTCAGGTTAGTAGTTTTATCATCTTGCATAGAATTAGGGTTTCTATTTTTGGGCAGGGTCTATACGGAGGGCCGTATAGGGGTTTTTTAGGGATGTGGGCCCCCAAGTGCATGGGTGATCCAAAAATATGCGCGCACAAGTGTGTGCCTACCGTCCAGATAGTCGTGCATGGGGGCACCCATAAAGGGGACTAAGGCGTGCATTATGTGCGCGCCTGTTGGCTACACAGTCGTGCATGTTTGCATGATTGTGTAGTGGACAAGCATTCTTTGATGCGCGCCTGTGTTCTTGACAGGGGTGCATGGATTGTTTTATGTGGCTGCAGGTGATCATTGTGCATGATGCCAATTGGTTGGTGAGAGCAGGATTGGTCCCATTTGATGGATTTCATGGCGATTGAGGATCCGGGGGTACGTGCTCCTTTGGCAGCCTGTGGACTGCTGAAGTTCTTTGAGTGCCCATTGATACGGGCGTAGGAGTATCTCCTGCAGTTCCTTATCTGGATGTGGAGTCCGGACCTGCATTGTTTCATGGTGTGAGGAGAGTAGATTGCCTTCATTGCGGTGGAGGACATATATTTTTTGGTTGGGCTCCTGTTTCAGGGAACGCCCCTACCAATAGAGCCGGTGTTACCTAGGGATGTGGCACTACTGACAGTGGGTCGAAGGTTATGTTCAAGGGTGAAATTTATGTCGAGCTCTGTTGTGAGCATCAGGGCAATGGATGCTCTAGCGCATCGCTATATAGCAGCGATGATTGTGAGAGTGTATGGGTCTCTTGCGACTCAGCGGATCAGTGGTGGTCAGCTGAGTGTGATGGAGAGGGTACTGGCCGATGAGCACTTCGCCTGGGGGCTTACGCTACATGCCAGGATGGTAGGGCAGCTGGACCATTGTCGGTCCACTGATACAGGAGAGTTTGCCTTTGGGTCCATCCTAATGGCCTGGTTTTTGGAGAGGGTGTCTATGTTGCGCCCTAGGATTTTATTGGGTGCAAGAGCTGCGATTGAGGTGGTGGTCGACTATTTTGCTTCTCCATGGTGGTGGCTAGGGCGACCACTTGTTTATGGCTGAGGTGGCACAGGTGTGGTGGAAGATGCCGCAGATGATATTGTAGTTCCCATATGTTGGTGTTGACTTCTGGAATGATCCAGACATGGTGTTACCTCCAGGGGAGGTTTTTGATCACCAAGGTATGTTTGTGAGTTATATATATATGTTTTTTGAGATAGCATGACATATGTATATGATAAATATGTTGATATTATCGTTTGGTTGTTTGTATATGCAGATGTGGTACCTCGCGGGCGCGAGGTTGAGTTGTTGAGAGTGTCGGATCGCCAGGAGCTGAAGAGATCGTCGCGGGGAGGGCCGCGGGTAGGAGAGAGACGTCAGCGTGAGGACGTCGAGGTGAGACCAGCTGATCCTAAGAGAGCAGTGAGGAGACGCTGGTTTGATGAACCAGGTGTCGGGCCATCATATGATCCTCCAACGAATGCCGAAGTGGATTTTGAGGATATACACCACCGCTTGGAGGCAGTGCTACAGGGCGTGCCTGAGGGTATGTGGTCACGTATCCAGGATGAGTGCATTCTGGAGTAGTGTGTGGGGATTCTTCCACCGTGGTGGGCCGTGGTACAACGAGAAACAGTAGCAGGTGCTGCTATGACCAGACGGTTACCTCCTAGTCAGGAGGGACTAGTAGTGGGTGGTGGACCACCGTCTGAGGGAGGGGCAGAAGGTGGTGCTCTAGAGGCACCTTGAGTGGTGCTCTATGTATTTTTGTATTTTTGTATATAGGCTGGTGAGCCCATTTTGTACCGAGGTGCTTCATTGGCCTACGGATACTTGTATTTTTGTATGTAAACATTTGGATGGCACTGTGGACCATCTTATATATACATGAGTATACATTTTGAGATCTATGTGGTGTTTACATGTGTTTTGTTAATGTGTTGATGATGTCTAATCTATATATGTTGTGACAGGTTGTTGATATGTTTATGTATGTGTATAGGTATCTTAATGTGATATATGTCAGTCTAACACAATATTAGCTAAGTTATCTGTAATTTGATTCGATTGTCTTGGAATATGTGTAAATGTAATGGAATCAAAATGTCGAGATAAAAGTCTAACCTGCAGGTATTTGCGAAAGAGGCAAGGATCGCATACGTGATACACATTGTTGAGCTGGAGAATGACTAGTTGAGAGTCGAGAATACGCTAAGGTGATGAATATGATGATGTTGGGCATCGGCCAGGAGGCCAATGACGACAATGTATTCATCTTGGTTGTTGGTCACTGAACCCAAACATATGCCACTCGAATGGAGCATTTCATGTGAGGGGGTGTAGAGATCCCAAGCAGCCGAAGCGAGATTTTGTGTCCAACAGCTGGCGTCGTCGATGTAACCGATGTGGTAGGCCGGTGGAGGAAGCATCTATCAATAGCACAAATGATAGTTTAGACATGCAGGGTGAAAAAAAAAAATTAAAAACACTATAAAAGAAATAACTTAAGGTAGAAGTGTTATGTTTAGGCATAAAATTTCTTTAAGTATAACCCATTGACGGGTTCTTTGAGAGAGAGGCCTTTGGGAGAGGCTAGGATGTATGTGCCTTTAGTGAGACAATGTTGGATAATGTACGGGCCATGCCATAGTGACTCGAATTTGTCATGACCAATTGTATCGTGAGTGATATCATAAGCAAGGACGAGGTCACCTTCGTGAAATGAGCAAAGGTTGACATGTCGATCAAAGGTGGCCTTTGATCATTTTTTAGCTGCCTCATTGTTCTGTAATGAAGATCGATGATCTTCATCCAAGGACTCTAAGTTCAGCGAGCACTTCTCCATTGGAGTAGTGTCGGGTAATAACTCAATTGTGGTGCGTAAGGTGGGAATTTCACACTCAATGGGTAGAGTGGCCTCAACCCCATGCACTAGATGAAATGGTGTGAAACCAATGGTTGTTTTCACAGCTGTACAGTAAGCCCATAGCGTGGAAAATAACATATGATGCCAATTGGTCTTATGTTTGTTAACCATGCATTGTAACATGGTATTGAGGACCTTGTTGACTGCTTCAACCCGTCCATTAGACTGAGGGTAATATGGTGAGGCAAACTCATGGGAGAATCCAAACCGAGATGAGAGTTTGACGAAAATCTCATTCTCGAAGTGTTTCCTGTGATCGGAAACTAGTTGGAGTGGTACTCCAAAGTGGGATATGACGTGGTTAAAGAAAAAAAGCGTTGCGGTGTCAGCAGTATTGTTGAAGGTGGGCATAGCTTCCACCCATTTTGTGAAGTAATTGACTGCGACAACAATGTATTTGTGTCCATTGCTGGAGGGGGGATTGCAAGTCATGAAGTCGATGCCCCATTTACAAAAAGGGTTGGCAATGATGACTGGATGAAGAAGAGAAGGTGGTGCTCAGGCTTTGTTGGCGTAAAGCTAACACTTCTCGCATCGTTTCACGGCATGAATGCAATCGTGAAGCAAGGTAGGCCAAAAGTAACCTGCTCGGATGATCTTTTGAGCAGTGGATATTCCTAAAAGATGGCCCCCACATGTGCCGCTATGGTAGTCATTCAAGACTCTATCAGCCTCGTCAATGGTCAGGCATTGATGAAGAATGGTGTCGACCCCTCACCGGTATAATATGTCTTCGATGAGGAGGTAGTGGGGGGCCTGGTGGGGAATACGACGACGATCATCTCGTGAAAGGTGGTTACCAGACTTTTGAGTTCGAAGGTAGATGAGGAGGTCGTCGTACCAAGGATCATCCGAAGTGATGTAAAAGAGGTGTTCGTCGGGAAAGTCAGTATTGACGGGGGCACTAGTTGTGTCAGAGGGGAGGGCCATGATAAGTTCGACGAGGACAAGGGATTTCTTGCTCTTGGATGTTGAGAATTCAATATCGTACTCCTGAAGGATAATGATCCATCGAGCAAATTTGTCGTTAATTTTCCGACGACTGAGAAAGTATTGCATAGGGTTGGAATCTGCTACAACCTTAGTTGTGCGAAGCAGAATGTAGTGACACAGTTTCTGGACTACGAGGATGACTGCAAGGGCTAGTTTCTCTTCATGTTTATACTTCAAGGGTGGCCCTGAGAGGTTTTTACTAACGTAATAAATGACATGCTCACGATCGTCATCACCTATCTGAATGAAAACTCCTGCTACTGAAATAGTTGATGCTGATATGTAGAGGATATAGTCACGATTGTAGTCAGGTGCACTAATTAAAGGGGCATTGGAGAGCACCATTTTAAGATCGTCAAATGACTATTGGGCATGTTCATCCCAGTAAAATGGGATGTCGTGACGTAGTAAGCGAAGGAAACCGTGTGCACAAGTAGCGTAGTCTAGGAAAAGTCGTCATAGAAAGTTGACCTTGCCTTTTAGGCTCTGGAGTTGATGTAAATTTCGGGGAGGTGGAATTTCAGTGATAGCTTGGACTTTGAGGGGGTCCACGGTAATACTACTTTGGGAAATGATGAATCTAAGGAGGCGCCCCACGGTGACGTAGAATATGCACTTGAGGGGATCCAAGCGGATGTTGTACTGACGACATCGTTGGAAGATGATCCGTAAATCATCAAGATGTTGGGTGCATTTCTTGGATCGAGCTATGAGGTCATCCAAGTATGCGAGGATGATATGAGCCAGATCGTGAAAAATGTATGTCATAGCCCGTTGGAAAGTTGCGCCAGCATTCTTTAGGCCAAACGACATGACACGATATGCAAAAGTACCCCAAGGGGTAGTGAATGTGGTTTTTTATTGATCAGTGAGGTGGATTTGGATTTGATTATAACCACATAAACCGTCCATGAAGGATAGAGCCTCGTGGCCTGCGCAGTTGTCGATAATTTGATTGATGAAAGGCATTGGAAAGTTTTCTTTGGGACATGCATGATTGAGATCATGAAAGTCCGTGAAGACATGGATAGTGCCCTATTTTTTATTAAAGGGTACAGGGTTGGAAACCCATGAGGTATAGGCGATGGGGTAGATGAACCCATCCGCTCGTAATTTGTCAATTTCAGCTTTGATGGCTGCTGCTTTGGATGGGTGTAGCGGTCACTGTTTTTGACAAATTGGTGTAATGTTGGGCTAGGTGTTGATGTGATGTTCGACGATAGAGGGATCAAGGCCAAGCATTTATGTGTATGACCAAGCAAAAATATCTCGATATTCCTGGAAGAGGGTTTTATAGGCAGTGATTTCTTGAGGAGTGCAAGCGGCTCCAATGGAAATTTCCTTGACAACGCCATTTTGGATGGAAATGTCAATTTTGATGGTTGGGGAAATGTTGGCCATGTTGCCTTCTTCAAAAGAATCTGAGACAGGAATGGGGTTGTTGAACCAGTCGATATGCCCTGATGGGATAAAATCCTCGGTTTCGACTGCGTATATGGGGTGTTAGTTAGGAGGCATGGAGGCTTCCTATGGAAAGAAGAGTGCTTGGTGGTGTAGCGCATCCCATGGGCAGTCAGGGTTGTTTAACTCTTCTAGTATTTCCTCATCACAGTGGAATTGGAGAGAATACAAGGGGTTGTGAAGAGTGATATCAGTGACTGTTGTCGTGTGGCTGCCCCCTGGTGATGAAGAAGCAGGGGGAACGATGCAAGGAAATTGCGATGGTTCGCTTGACATGAACCAAATATCGAAGTACTGATGAGTACTCGTGGTAGTGGGATGTAAAATTTCTGTAGGGAAATGAGCGGGAGAATTGGGGAGGGTTAGGGGTGAATCCTCAGATAAGTCATCCAAGAACCATAAAGGCGTTGGGAGGGCCTCGGGTTCAGGATAAATGAGATGAAGAATCTTTAGTGACGAGGTAAGGTCAACCATCAATTATGTGGGTCTTTGAAGCAGGGTCAATTGGCATTACATGTATTCAATGATCATAGGACACTGGTATGTAAAATGATCTAAGGATTCACATAGAGAGCAAGGGCATCTCATATGTTCATTGACTGAAGTTGTGACATAATGGATGTTAGTGATTTTTGGTAGGGATGACGTAGCTAGACTGGGTTCACTCTGGAAGCTTTGGCGTACTGCGGCTAATGTCTGTTGAAAGCGTGGCAGTGCTAAGCAATGGTGGGTATAATGTCCATATTCTGAACATATAGCGCAAGCGAATTTGGTTCGCAACCCTTTACTACTTGAATGAGGGGTGGTAGCGGCAGTACTTGCTATAGTGGTGAGTGTTGAGTGAGTTTGATTGAGTGGAATCAAATTCCGTAACTCTGGTAGAGATGGGCATTTGTTGGTTTGGTGTCCATCTTTCTCACATAGCGTGCAAGGAGGTTGGATGTGCGGGGGGAGTGGAGTTGTGGGCTCTTTCTTCTTTCTCCTACCCCCAGCTGTGGTAGGGAGGGTAGTGAGTGGGGGTGTAGAGGGTATGGTGGGAGTGAGTATGGGAATCGTCATTGGGATTCCTTCCATTTGGGAGGGAAGGGATGGTCGAGGGACCATCTCGAGTGGATGTAAATACCAAACTGGAATTGCTAACACCATATTAGGGAGGGTAAGTGTTGCGGCTACCTGGAAAGCTTGTACACCTGGAGGAGGGTAAAAGAAGGGGATTTGAGTAATGTCTTGGGGAACTGTTTCCCAAACTGGGATATGGCCTTGGGGAGAGGTGAAATCATGGACTGGTGGGGTCGACGAGTTCATAGGAGACTCGTGAGGGGGGAGCTCTGCGACTAGTGGGACGTCAGATATGATAGAAGCCTCCCTAGGAGGAAGGGTATCCTCTATGTCAGTTCCATTAGATGATACAATGCATACTTGATTGGAAGGATGAAGGAGCGGTGGTGCTCCATGGTAAGTTCCTAACAATGATGGATCTTTGAAAATTCTGGGACCCATTTCGATGAGTGGGTATGCATCATGACTCGTGTGGATGAGAGGGAGAATGTTATCGATGTTGGCAGACGGGTTAGGCTCGTAATGTGATACTTGGTCATTGGTAACGATCTTCCCGTTGTGTGGG
The DNA here is from genome assembly GCA_000966675.3 of Picea glauca. Lineage (NCBI taxonomy): Eukaryota > Viridiplantae > Streptophyta > Pinopsida > Pinales > Pinaceae > Picea > Picea glauca. The sequence goes on from JZKD02S1697453.1 coordinate 334,632, forward strand.
AACATCATTGTTCAAAAGACAAAAGAGACAACTTCCTTCATAGCATACATGTAGCTACGACCGGATAGGATATTATAATTGAGTGGGGCATCGATAACTTCAATGTCGATGAAAATAGTCTTGCCCCCGAGTTCTACGGGGACATTTTGGAAGAGCCCTTCAGGAAATGATGGTCATCCGTAATAAGCTTGTAAGGTAATGGCAGAGGGTATGAGTTCGGGGGAACCAAGTTTCTTCCATACATATTTGGACATAATGCATGTAGATGCACCTTCATCGATGATACACCGATGAACTGTATTGTTCCATATTTTCACTAGGATTTGAAAAGTGATCAAAGCGGGAAGGTGAGGTTCTCTGCTGTCGAGATCAAATGTAATGAGTCGAGTATCTGTGGGGTTGACTGCCCCCAAGGCAGAAAGTAATTATTTCCGCTGAGTGGGACAAGTCTAAAGGACTTCTAAGATTGACATGGCCGCCGAGGATTGTGCTAAGTCATCAACCAAACTATAATTATGAGATGCCCTAGCCTATGGGTTGTGGACATTCCTATGCAATGGGATGCGAGGGATGCAAAGAGGTGGTTCTGTGTTAGGGTGAGGGATCACCAACGGGGGTCTTGTTGGTGCGGGGATTATTTATGGAGGAATGGGAGGGGACTCAGTGGGTGCATGGTACTGACGATTACGTGTTTGTAGAAGGATTTCTTCCTCACTAGTGAGGAGGATCATGTGATATGCTAGATTGTTTGAATTGAAGTATTGTCCCACCTGAGGTGGGTGAGGCTGTGTGTCTTGTTGGGTGTTTATCACACCTTGGTGTGGAATAGGATTTTGTAGCATGACAGGGGGGGTTGTTGCATGTATTGTTGTGGGGCCTGCTGAGGGGCAGGTGGTGCTAGAGGATGGGGTAGACTTCCTGAGTCTTTCAGCCGTTTGAAATCAACGATTTGGGGACAATGATGAGTATAATGACTGAACTCACCGCAAAGGGCACAAGGGAAGTTGGTTTTAACATTATTGTTATTTCTCCCTTGATGCCTATTATTATTGCCCCTCTGGGGGTTCTGATTCCCTTGGTTCTGTTTGCCTCCAGTAGGTTGGTTCTACTAGGGTTTATTCCTACCTTGACCTGGGTTGTTGTTGTTCTTGTTTCTTCCTTTCTTTTTGGCATTATTCGATAGGTGGGTCGGATTTTCCGTATTCAGCTGTTCAAAATTTTGATATTGCTGAACGGGAGAGGGTTAAACAAAATTCACCCTAGCATGAGGATGTGGGCGAGCGATGGGTTATGGGGGACCAAGAAATGAAAAGTATGGATTCTATGGGGTAACGATCTGTAAGGTACATAGGAAGGCGTGGCACTTTCACTAGTACTATAAGCTGAGGTAGAGGGGGTACCAGAACTTGTTTGAATAGATGGTTGTATGGGGGGTGTCGACGGTGGCCCACTAATGGGTAGAGGCATAGTAATAGGGTATGGTTGTTGATAAAGGGGTTGGGGGATAATAAGAGGTGCCCCCATATGCCGACAGATATTGAGGTGTTCCATACATTGGTGGTTGTTGGGGTTGTGGACCGTGGTGAGTGGTATTACCAATCAGTCTGTCTGCTGAGTGAGACATCCCAAGTTTGTCTTGGCCAAACGACACAGGTTTTGGGAGATCAGGGAGTATAGTGTATAAGTACCCTGACTGTGAATAGATGAGTTCGTATTGTTGAGCCTTACTGATGGCTTCCTCTTCGGATTGAGGGAAGGTGGAAGCTACATCCTTACCGAGGAGAGAGACAAGTGATCTAAGAAATTAGTCAAGGCACTGTTGTTTGGTGGTTTCCGCTTTGCATAAACTATGTCATCTATTCCACTCGTGAATGTGATCAGCGATATGTGTGGCTGAGGTTTGTTTGAAATTAGAGAGTAGTTCAAGACCATTTTCATGGCGGATTGGTAATTGGAAGAAGGTCAAAAATGCTTTGGCCAAGGACTCGAAAGTCGCATGGGACCCTGATTTTTCATCTACATACCATTTGGCTAATGGACCAGTGAGTGTGCGTTGAAATAATCGTAATCTAATGGAATCATCCATGATGTTGTTGGAAGAGCACCATATGTGGAAAGTCATGACATGGTTGGCAAGGTCATCTCATGCCTTTCCTTCAAACTTAGGGATGTCTGAAGGTAGTTTGGTGGGCATTGCAAGCCATGTGGGATCATGCAATATAGGATCATTGGTGAGTTTGTTTAGATATAGTATGTTAAGAGAGGCCAAATATGGCATCTGCAATGGGGGGGCAGGATTAGCTCTAGCCATGGTGTAAGTGTTTTGTGAACCTGACCCTTGAGGGGGACTAGGTGGGTTGGTACTTCCCCCTTGAGAGGAAGTGGGTCCTCTGCTTCTGTGTAAAGGAGAGTGAGTGGATGGAAGGATTTGGGAAATGGACCCAAGTAATGTGGAACCAAGAAAAGATGATCCTAAGACAGTAGCACTCACATGAGTGTGTGAAGGTGGTGTCGATGAGGTGGCAAGACTAGAAACTCCCCCTAAAATAGGAGGGAGATTTAGTAAGCGTCTGGAATGACGGGGGTTCTGTGGGTCCCCTATGATGTCCGATTAGCTGAGTGGATGTGTGTGAAATGTGATGAGAGAAAGTAAACAAGAACCTTTGTGGTAAATTTTGAACTTTACACAATATATATACAATATATATATCCAAATCAAAATGTAATCAGAAGTGCATCATACATAAAGTAGTTTTGAAAAAGAAGCATATATGTGGATAGGTGGGTTTTGTCCGCATGGGGAATCAAAGAAAACAAATGCTCGTGTCCTAAAAGACGTAACGTCCTTCCTCTCAAATAGCACTAGACCTTCCAATAGTACTCAACAGTGGGGTCTGAAGTCACTAGAAGAGAAACTAGTGAAGGATGAAATAATCGGTTATAATGAGGGGTAAAGGGGGCATATCTCGAAAGAGATGGAAATATTTCCCAATATCCACACAAAATCCGATCAAGGTGCAATTGCAGCCCACAATTTCCACCTGGGTAGATGTCCTAAAATTTGGTCACTAGGTACCTCAGTCAAAGTGCGGTATTTAGATTTTCGGCCTAAGAAATGGGTCACAGGTTGGATCCCGTCCAAGGGGTGGGTGCCTCAAGGGGGGATGCACAAAACAACTGGACCTTGGCCTTCAACCCTTCATGGGTATCTCACTGCCTTATGGTGTTAGGAACACTTGACTTGGAGGATTTTCAGTTCCCTATTTGACAACTTCTATGGTTTTGACAATGTGAGAACCAGATGACGGGGAGTTATTTGGATGCCTATCCCCGAAATCCTACCTAGACTAAAAAAATTATTTTGGCACCTCCTGTGGAGGAAAACTTAGTGAGTTTTTAGAGAAATTTTTAGATGTAGTTGTTTGAGAGATTGGGGGTGTGAACCAACCTCGTTGAAATTAAATGGGAGTGTATAGTTTCATCAAGAAAAGGGTGGGGTGTTTCAGAATCCCTTTGGAGGAAACTTACTTTGACCTCCACATTTCAAGAATAAACTATGTGAGTGATAAGTGACTTTTGTGTGTGAATGAGTGAAAGTGTGCCAATTTTTTAATGAATTAGATATCACCTTGCTGCATGTGGACTTCGCTTGGTCCTTACAAGTGTTGATTACCTAATTAACTAAGTGCCTTTGGTACAACCTTGCGTAATTCAAAAAGTCCCTAGGAAGCTAGCATGT
>JZKD02S1697453.1:339283-356414 GCA_000966675.3 Picea glauca
AAGAAAATATTTGAAACTATCCTAGATTGTGATCATGTGGGCATGTGTGGGCCCGTTACAAAACCTTTAAACTTCCCTAGTGATTTGATCTAAGAAAGTAAATTTCAACACTATCGTATTTTTGTCGCATGTGGGAATGTATGGGCCCGTTACAATCTTAAGATGTGTTTGAAAAAATAAACTAAGAGGAGTCCCTAAGAAGGGATGTTGTCCTCTCCTAAAGGTTTTAATCTTCTTAAGGGAGATGAAATTGTTTCACAATATTTTTCTGATTCTCAAGGTCACTTGGAGGCACGAGAGAAGAGCATACTAAGCGATTTTTATCCAACTTCTAGTCCCAATGCAAGTTAGATGTGATTACAAATGATTTCCAACTTATATTTTTAATCAAAACAAGCCATTCATGTGGCGAAAATGAAAGCAAAAGAGGAAATAATGATTTTAACCCCCTAAGTGTCTATGTGTTTTGACTAATTCCTTTATATAAAGAGGGGACTAAGTGTGGTGCATCTTAAAACATGCTTGAAATCACTTTTAGGAAGGCTAAGGGCCTTCCCCGAATCTCAAAAACCTTACAATTTGAATTTTGTGCACAGGTGCGCAGGTCTCAGTGGAGACAGAGGTGCATTGAGCGCATGTGTGCAGACCAAAAAGAGCTAATGAGCGTAGGTGCGCAGAACAGAACTATGTCTTAAGCGCATGTGTGCACGATGCGCGTCTGTGGGCTGAAAAATCCATGCACGGGTGACACATGACCGTGAATGAAAATTCTGGATGGAATTCTCCCAATTCAACTTGGAATTGGATGATTGGCAAGTCGTCTTAGGCCAGTTAATGCACCTGCAAGTTAAATAAACCAAAAGAAGAGCTAGAAAAACCCAAATGAGGTAGGAAATTGATACCTTTCCCCAGTGGAGTCGTCAATATGTTGCACCTCTTTCGTCACCTTAGTGAGAAAAATAGAGGTGCTTGCAAGCTTAGTTGGTTTTTCTAAGCAGGACAACTATAAGGAAAAGGGTTAGAGAAAGAAATACAAAAGAACAACTAAGAAATAAATTAAGAAATAAAACAAAAACTAAATTAATGAGCATAGGGACATAAGGACAAAAGAAGCAATTAGACCCATGTCACCAATGATAAGGATGATATTAGTGAAAGAAAACACTGAGAATAAAGAGGACTATGAGTCCCTTCTTCCTCCAAGGGAGGGCTCTTGGACCCCCACAAATAAGCTCTTCTTACAACTTTGAAAATGAAAATGAAAATGGTGAAAGAATTCTTTGCTAATCCACTCAAGGGGTGAGATGGATTGCCCAATGCAATGATGCAAGTATACTCTTGGTAAGGATAGAAGATTCCTCAAGAGAATAATGGTAGCATAACGTTGCTATGAATTCCTTGAAAAATTAAGTGTATCCATGGCCTTTTTATAGCATTCCTTTGAGGTTTTGTCCAACTAGTTTGTAGTGTGTAAAGAGGCTAATTAGGGCATTTATAGGTCTTTGACCAGCCACCCAGTCGAATCTAGTCCAGATTTGAGTGTCAAATCAACTTGGAATCTAAACCAGGAGTGGGTGGGAGGCCGACCACTCTCATAAATGTGACATTTCTCAGGTGCATGACTTTTTACGACAACAGTCGCGCATCGTGCGTGATTTTTGCATTTTTGTTTTGTGCATGTGCGTGCGCGCCCTGTGTCTTCATAGCACCCTTTAATTTTTTCACTAGTTGTATAGTTTTTTACTGTTTGGAAATGATTTTTTGTTAATTCAGGTCCATGGGTGACCTCATAACTGTTTGACGATGCTGAATTCTTGTAACCATTTGTGAACGAAATTTCAGTGATAACACCATGCCTTGATTGTCATCAACTCCTCTCCCGATGCTTGGATCGTAGATTCAGGAGCATCACATCACATGGCTTCCTCAAAAGTAGGGTATTCTTCTTTGGATGCATGCAAAGGTCCTCCCATTCTGATGGGGGAAAACTCTTCTGTCGAAGTCACCAGCAAAGGAAGGATTGAACTCACCAACGGAAGTTTCGAGAATGTGTTGCATGTTCCCAAGCTTTCTGTCAATCTTCTCTCTATGTATCAGATGACGAATTATGACACTGGAAAGAGAGTCATATTCACACCAAATGTTGTGGACATCTATGACATGAAAACCAACTCCAAGGTTGCAACCAGTGAGGTAAATCATCAGTCTATATTGTATACATTTTTTGAATTCATTGAACCTGATTCTCCTTTACTGCTTACTCATGCTGATGAAAGTAGTAGGATATGGCACGAAAGGTTTGGACATTTGAATTTCATATATATGCAACATCTTAGCAAGCATAGATTAATTGATGTTCTACCAGACATCCATTTCTCCAAGGGAGTATGTGAGGGATGTGTTCTCGGAAAACACTCTCAAGAGAAATTTGACAAGGGAAAGTCTCAGCGAGCTTCCGCACCTTTGGATCTGATCCACAGTGACCTTACGGGTCCTTTTTCGCATCCATCGATCAGAAAAGCGAGGTTTGTTCTCATTTTTTTTTATGATTTATCACATTTTACTCGGATCTACTTTCAAAGGTAAAAATCCGAGGTCTTTCAACACCTCAAATATTTCAAAGCTTTGGTTGAGACACATTTCATAAAGAAGACCAAAGTCCTATGAACTGATAATAGGGGAGAGTATGTGAATCATGAGATTCATAATATTTACCATGAGGCAAGGATTTATTTGTAGCATACATTTCCCTACACTCCATAGAAAAATGGATTTGTTGAGCGGAGACTATGGGCCAAAGCACTTAACTGTGCAACATACATCCAAAACAGATCTCCCCATAGATATGTCAAGGATAAGACCCCCTACGAGGCTTGGAGCAACCTCAAACCAAGAGTGACCCACTTTTGCATTTTTGGTTCTCGTGCATGGGCCCAGATTCCCTCTAAAAAGAGGAAGGCACTTGATCCACATAGCATTGAGTGAATTTTTTTTTGAATACCCCAACGGTGTTAAGGGATATCGTATTATTGATATTTCCTTGGACCGGCTCATCATTGAGCGTAGTGTCCAATTCGAGGAAAGTGTCTCGCATGTACCTCAGTAGCTACATGCAGACACCTTCACTCTTCCACTTGTCCGAGATGATGAGAATTCACATGTCGAATCTTCTTCAGATGAGAGTTCTGATTCAAAGGAATCAGATGATTCATATTCAAAGTCAGTATAGTCGGATGCAGACTACTCTTCAGGATGCAAGGGATAGTGTTGGTGATCCAGCCGATACCAGGAGGAATCGATCTGATTTCGAGGAGCCTCCTATTACACTCACTGTCACTAAACCATTTACATCCAGGAATATTTTCTTGGTTCAGTCTTTATATCCAAAGTCTTATGGCAAGGCTACTGAAAATCCCTTTTGGGAATCCGCCATGTAGGAGGAGTACAACTCCCTCCTCGAGAAATAGACTTGGGATCTAGTTCCCCTTCCTTCTGGAAGGAAACTTGTCAGATGAAGATGGGTCTACAGGACCAAGAGTGCAGCGGATGGATAGATCAATAGATACAAATCCAGACTTGTCTCCAAAGGATTTCAACAGGTTCATGGTATTGACTATGATGATACCTTCGCTCCAGTAGTGAAGATGGATTCCATATGATTGGCACTTTCCATTGCAGTAGCCAAGGGATGGGAAGTCCATCAAATGGATTTGAAGAATGCAGTTATTCATGGTGATCTCTCTGAGGAGATCTACATGGAGCAACCCCAAGGATTTATGCAGGACTCATCTTTGGTCTGTCGACTGAAGAAGTCACTTTATGGCCTCAAGCAGGCTCCGAGGGCATGGTATGCCAAGATGGACCCCTACCTGTTGTCACAGAACTTTGTACATTGTAAATCAGACCCAAATGTATACATGCTTAGGATGGTTGATTCACTTCTACTTTTAGTTCTGTATGTCGATGATTTGTTGATCATCGGTTGCTCGATTTCAGTGATTGCTGCAATTGAGAGGATTCTTCATGACAGGTTTTTGATGATGGACATGGATCTGCTACACTTATTCCTTGGACTTGATATAATTCAATATGCATCAGGCATCAAACTGTCTCAAGCCAAGTATGCATGAGATCTACTTGAGAGATTTCACATGACAGACTGCAAGTCTGCTCCGACTCCTTTCTTATCAGGAGTGAAACTTGAGGATGGCATGGAGACTCCACTGGTTGACAGCACACTGTACAGACAACTAGTGGGGATCTTGTTGTATCTCACACACTCTAGACCATACCTCTCATATGCAGTTGGTGCAGTTTCCAGGTTCATGCAAGAGTCGCATGAGATACATTGGAAAGCTACAAAGCGTATCCTTCGATACGTACAGGGAACCATCACCTTTGGGATTCATTATGCAGCAGAATCTACATTAGATCTCATTGGGTTTACTGATTCCAACTGGGTTTTTGATAGCATTGATCGCAAGTCCACATCTGGCTACTCACTTAGTCTTGGTTCTGGGCCTATTTGTTGGTCGAGAAAGAAGAAAGCTACCATTGCTCTATCTTCAGTCGAGGCAGAGTACAGAGGGGTAGTTAACATAGCCATTCAGGCTATGTGGCTACAACATTTTCTCACTGAGCTGGGCATTCGGTTTCATCCATCGATCTTCATCTGGTGTGATAACCAGAGAACTTTGAAGTTCTGTAGAGATCCAGTTCAGAGGTAGCAAATGAAGAAAATCGAGATCCACATGCACTACATCCAAGACTTAGTACACGATGGGATCAACGACTTACAGTTATGTCCTTCAGTAGAACAGACGACAGACATTTTCACCAAGACCTTCAGTGAGCAGAAATTCCATTCTCTGGGAGGTCGTCTTGGAGTGAAGGACACAGTTGCCTAGACATTGTAGTTCTTCTTTTTACATACATTGTACCTTGAGGGGGGGTTTTCCCTCTTTCCTCACTTTATTTTTATTGTATATTTTATACTTGGGTACCTAATATGGCCTCATTGTCGGGACCCAATCTTTATTTTCACCATAGTGATTTTTAGGGGGGGTGTTGGAGTTACTTCACACACACCTAGGATTTATTTTTCCTAAGTTTTTTATTTGTTTATTTTTCATAATTAGTCATTATCTAGTCTCCTATATTTTAGGGGAGAATATTCCACCTGGGGAATATTCTCTTTCAGTTGACACTTCAGTTTGACTAGTTGAGTTGAGTTTAGACGTTGCATTGGGATCATCACCATGTTAATTCGAACTTGCCTTAGTATCATCACTAGAGTGGCACATTAGCCTTGATTCCCCGAGTTAATTCCTCACTACTCTTTGTTCAGTCAGTTAACTGAAGACTAGTTGACTAGTTAACTCAACTAGGTGCCAGTTCACTCCCGTAACTGCCTAAGAGACTAGAATATGTGGCAGTTCACTCCTGTAATTGATGGTGTGTGCCCAGATCACTCTAGACCACCACTATGGTGACTTGTTTCACCTCAAGTCGAACTCATTGAGTTATATAGAGTATATCATGTGTAAACTATTCATTTTTCACAATGGTTAATGAGAATTCTTCCATTCTTTCTCTCCTTCTTCTTCCTTTTCCAATTATCTCTGCAAATGTGTGTATTATTGTTTAGCTAGATCTATTATGTGTAGGTTCAACACATTTACAATTATCATTCCAGTCATGGCTTGTGAGGTTTTGGTATCTTGATTATTGTTGTTACATATACATGTGGGAATATCGTTACAGGCCTTGATCGACTCTATTGCAAAAGTAGTAACTTCATTATTATTTCAGAAATATGACTTTTAAATATAGATTGGATGTAGCAATGGTGGATGTAAATGATTACAAATTGGGAATGAGTGCTATTGTTGATTTTTATAACATGCGGAATGTGTGAATAAAGGAATAGAACATCTTACAAATTATGTGAAGTACTTATGTTTTGTAATGGTGTTGTGTTGGATATTAATGGTCGATGAAATTAAAACACTAGACAAGAATTATTACTCAAGTCATCTGACTATTGGTTGATGCATATTTTCTTACTACAATATATGTTATGGAGTGCTTGATTGATCTCATGAATAGTAACTATTTTTCCCCCCCTTCATTATCTCATTTTTCGCTAATTATAAACCCCCCACATATCCCATATTCATTTTGTTCACCCCTTGTTCTGATATCGATCACAACTATGAAAAATTATGTGTTGGATTGGGTAAAAGTGGCAAAGTCCTGTGTGGATTGCAGTGATTTTTATTGGTTGCTACAGTTGATTGTTGTTATCATTGAGCAGTGCCCATATTTCTTCCCTTTAATTATATCATATTTTCTCTAATTACAACCCCTCATGTATCCCTGGGCATTTTTTCACCCCCCTGCTCAATGATTGACATTAGAACAATTTGTATGGATTGGATTGCATGAGCCTGATACATTCTGAGCCAAATATATTTCATATTTTTAAAGAGTTTTCATGCATGGTTATTTAAAAGACTATTTTCTAATTTTTAACATATGCAGGATGAGTTTTTTCAGTAGGGGAAGCCATGGTCAAGGGAACAGAGGTAGAGTTAACTGGAACCAAGGCCCAAAGAGGCCTAGGCTCTCAATTCATTTTGATGTTGATTCTGAAGAGCTGGGCCAATTATTCCACGTTGGATTCTTTAATTGGATTGGATAGGGGATAGTCCAACCGAGGCCTGAAAGGCCTCCCTTCCAATCCCCTCAATCCCCCGGTATACTAGTGCCTCCTCATGTCTCTTTATAGCCCGAAGTCCCAGAAAATGATGGGTTGCAAGATATTGTCCACCCAATTGTCTCCCAACACCGTGGCTGTCCAAAATTATCCTTTCCTGCTCCTCCACCTTTAAACCCCATCGCCCCAGTTGTCCCTAACCATTCACCAGTGCAATCTTCCCACGCCAGTAAGAGACTGAAGACTAAATCCCATCATGCATTAGATAAAGGAAAGGTCATCACTGCCCCTTCCTCACCCTCCGATGACTCTAACAAATCTGTGTCCTCACGGATGCATCTGAGGGACGATTGTTTACATGTGATTAGTGAGATAAAGCCTAAAGGCTCTACCCAGCTCAAGGCATTTTCAGGGAAGTCAAGAGGTGACAACAACAACCAAGGGAAGGTTGCTTCACAGACTGGAAAATATGGATTTTAGTTCTTATGTTATTTATTGTTTATGATAGTGGACTGCATGGATTTTGGAGAACATGTTTTATTATGGACATCATGTTTTATTTTGGATAACAAGTCTTATTTTGTATATATGAGTATTAGTCTGAATTATTTTTAAGTTTTATGAGCTAAAATTGCCAAAGAAAAATATGTTTGAAAGGAGGCACAAGGGGTGTGTTTTCTTAACAAATGGATTATGTTATGATGTGATGATTGTTATCATTAGGGGAGTCACAAGGGGGTCCCACCTTTAGTTATTATTTAATTACGACCCTATTATGATTATTACTTTTCCCCCCTTTCCTTAAATAAAGTTAATTAAGGTCCTATGTTAGCTTAACTAATAAGTTAGTTCAACTACTCTAACCAATTCGAAATTGTTAAAAGATTGACTAAGGGGAGGAACAGAGGATAGAAGCACAAAGAATTCTAAGGTTTGTTCTTTGAATTCATGTTGAGATAGTTCAACTTTCATTCATTCATATCTTCATCATAGCCTAATTCTCTTTTTTGATAGTAGGGTCTTATTGTAGACAACAATATTCAAGGCTGAATCAAATCATTCAGACACTTGTTCTTCAGAGGTGTTGATCTATCTTTGATAGTCTGTGTAGGTTTGTTTGTTTGTGAATTAGTTTTCATGATTGATAAAGACTATTGTGTAGAGTCGAGTGGGCAACGATCTGTGGCAAGATGATCCATCTTTTAGAGTTTAGTTTTGGTTTTCTGTCAGAGATCCTTTTATATGTTCCATCGGGGATTTATAAGTTTGACTTTGGTCCAAGATTTCTTGTGAAGTTTTGTAAAGACAATGAATCTTTGATGAATTTGAATGGAATAAAGGATGGATTTATGTCTCACCTATCTTGATTATGATCTTGATATCTTTACTTCTATTATTATATTTAATTTCAGCAACTGATATTTTCAAAAAAACACATAAAAGTGATTTTCCAGCAAGCTTTTTATTGATAAAAAACCAGCCTAAGCACTTGTAATTAATACTGGTGATTTAGGATACATATTTTTGTTGGCTATAAATGTAGGGTGATATTCCCGTTTACTTTATTTTAGCCAAGTAAAGTCTAAAAATGCTTGAGTAAGATTAATCCATATCTTTTCCTCAACGGGTACCAATACTCTTTCCTCAGTTATTATTTTTATTGCAATTACTTTGGTCATAAAGAAATAGATTTTAGAGCATATGAAATAAATGATCATGTATGGAACAAAAATATAAGTACTTATGGGCTGTCAAATATAAAATGATAATTCATTTTCTCCATTATTTGATTACAATATGGTATGTTATAAGTACAAAAACTATGGGCACATAACACGTTTTTGTAGAAGTGTCGTAGTGGAAACTTATAAACAAAATAGGGAAGAAGATACCCTTTCCAAAAAAAATAAATAACCCACGAGAGTTTGGAAAAGGAAGCAAGAGAAAGAAAAGAAGAAAAAAGAGGAATATATGATTGTGCAAACTTCCCATCATGCTCAAAACAAAGGAAACAAATGGTACATTGGCAGTGGATTCTCAAGCCACATGAGAGGGGACGAGATCAAGTTTCACACTTTGAAGGAAGTAAATGAAGTCAATGTAACGTTTGGAGATAATGCTATCACAAGGATATCTGAAAAAGGTACTCTTAGTATTGATAATGGAAAGAATAAAATAGAGAATGTCTTGTATATTGAAGGTTTGGAACATAATCTTCTCAGTGTTAGTCAAATGTGTTATCAAGGACACACTCTCACATTTGATTCTCAAGGGTGTGAGATAAGGAAGAAAGGCTTGGGAATATTAGTGTCAAATGTACATAGAACCTAAAATAATGTATATATCCTAAATGAGATCAAGGGAGAGAATTGATATATGGGAAAAATAGATGATAGTTGGTTAAGGCATAGAAGAATGGGCCATATACACTTTGGTAATATAGTAAAAATCAGCACCAAACAAGTAGTAAGAGATATGCCAAAGATTATTAAACCTTCAAACACTCTTTGAAAATAATGTCATCATTGGAAATAGACAAGAGAAAGCTTCAAATCAAAGGATTACACAACAACGAAGCCATTGGAACTCGTTAATATAGATATTCGTGGGCCTACAAGAACACCAAGTCTACAAGGTGAAAATTAATTAATGTTGCTCATTGATGATTACTCTAGAATGACATGGGTTACATTTTTAAAAGAAAAAACTGAAGAATTTAAGAAGTTCAAAGCATTCAAAGCCTTAGTTTAAAATGAAACTAATTTGAAAATCAAGTGCTTGAGATCAAATAGAGGAGGTGAGTTCATATCAAATGAATTTGAAGAATTTTGTGAGCTTCATGGAATAAAGAGACATTTTTCAGAAGCAAAAACTCCACAGTGGAATGGAGTGGTAGAAAGGAAGAATCAAACCATACAAGAGATGGCTAGAACATTGTTGAATGAATTTAATCCATCAGACGGGTTTTGAAGAGAAGCAGTCAACACCATAGCCTACATTCTAAATAGAGGGAAAATAAAATTCAACAACAACAAACAACTTCTGAATTATGGAAGGGTATACAATCAACAATTAAATGCTTCAAAGTTTTTAGAAGAAAATGCTACATAAAGAGAGATGATGAGGACTTGGGAAAATTTGAATCCAAAGATGATGAAGGTATCTTTTTGGGTTATTCATCAAGAAGTAAGGCTTATCGATGTTACAATAAATCATTGGGAAAAATCATAGAGAGTGTCATTGTGAAACTGGATGAAGCAAAGAATTATAAGGTGAAAGAACATTTTCAAATAGAGGAGCCAAGTTGCAGAGAAGAATGAGAAGTATAAGAAGGAGAAGAAAATTAAGAAGAAGAATTAGAACTTCAAGATACAAAGACACCATATAGATTTGTCTGAAAGAATCATTCTGAAAATTTAATTCTTGGTAATAAATATATGGGAATACAAACTAGAAGAAGACTAACAAGTGCACCTAAACAAGCAAACTTATCTTTGATATCTAAAATAGAGCTTAAGAACTTTACAAAAGCTAGCGAAGAAAATCATTGGATCGATGCCATGGAAGAAGGCTTGAATCAGATTGAGACGAATGAGACATGGTAACTTTTTTCAAGACCAAAAGATAAAAATGTGATTGGAACCAAATGGGTTTTTAGGAACAATTTGAATGGATATGGACAAGTAATAAGAAATAAAACAATATTGGTTTGTAAATTCTATACTCAAGTTGAAGGTATTGATTTCGAATAAACCTTTTCCCCATTTGCAAGACTAGAAGATATCATAATATTTTTGGAATTTGTGTGTTTCAATAACTTAAAACTATATCAAATGGATGTCAAGTCTACCTTTCTCAGTGGAAATTTAGAGGAAGAAGTATATATTGAACATCTAGAAGGATTCTTCTAGTCAAAAAATAAGAATCATGTATGAAGATTGAAGAAAGCAATCTATGGGCTAAAACAAGCTCTCAGAGCCCGGTATTTAAGACTTGACACATATCTACAACAAAAGGATTCAAAATAGGAATTGTTGACATTAATATCTACATAAAAACAATAGGATAAAATTAGTTGATGTTTTTGGTTTATGTAGATGACATCATTTTTGGAGGTAATATGAAAAAATGTGCCAAAAGTTTGCAATGGAAATGAAAAGGAATTTCAGATGTCTATGCTTGGTGAATAGTCATTCATTCTTAGTTTACATATTTATCAATTAGACAAAGGCATATTCATTTCACAAACCAAGTATATCAAGGAAGTGTTGAAGAAGTTCATAATGAAATATTGTGTACCAATCAACACACTCATGGTCACAGGTTGTAAATTGAGAAAAGATGATGAATCTACAGAAGCAAATCAAACACTATTGTTGGCCCTTAACAAATTTTTGGGAGTTTCTTGGTCATATTGACCTATTTTGGGACTTCGACAACCGTCAAAGGAGGAGAAAAAGACAAAGCAGAGATCACGAGATCTTGGCCCACTTTTGGGTCCATTTTGGGTTTTTGGGAATATGTAATGAGATTGGGATATTGGCCCATGGGTTTTTACCCATGCTTAGGCCTATTTTGTATGTATAAATAGTAATCTAGCGAGATAGAGGATAGATCAGCATATATGTGATGTATGCTAAGTGAAAGTAAGGTATGTAAGTGGTTTGTGACTATATGAGACTTGCAGGGCTAAGTGAAAGTCATTGTAGGAAGTTGGAAAAAGATTTGTGATGTAACGCAAGGAAGAAGGATCTAGCGAGCTGCGTAGATCTTTTGTCATGTGCATAGTAGGGTTTTGATGGATCTGTGCTTGTAACCGATTGAAGACACTAATAAAGAAGAAGAATTGGTGGACGTAGCCCCAAGGTGGGGGTGAACCATGTAAATAATGTGTTTTTTTGCTTTTTGCTTATCTTAATGTGTTTATGTTCCCATTTTGCTAAGTGTCATGAGATGACTGGATAGATCTACTTATGCTTAAAGTGATAATGATATGTAGGATGTTAGATCTGATACATATGTATGAATATGCTTAGTGTTAATCTACCGGATCTAATCTGTTTTACTATTGCTAAGAGCTGAAATACCTTAGATCTAAGTGAATGTTGTGATGTTCTATGCTATCTGCGAAGTATAATAAGGGTTGAATATTGATGAATGATCTATGCTAAGTACTCTGTAAGCGATATAATCATAGATCTGTGTCCCAGCTAAGGTTGCAAACACCCAAGTCTTTCAACCACCCCTGCCTCTACCTCAGGTGAGACTTCATCTTCTTTGTAAGTGTTGTCGAAAGGGCTCGGTAGTTAGGGCTTTGTTGGTGTGCTCTCAAGCATTGAACCCTGGGTCTTCTCTTGTGCCAACAAATGGTTCTGTTACCGGGACTTGAAACTGTGATTGTTGGGAACTGAGAAAGAGGAAGCTATGTGCAAAGATTCATCCTGAAAATGTGAAAGCTTTGTGCGTATATCTATGCCCTAGTTGGAAATATTCTACTTGATCTGTAAAGATTTGTACTAAATAAAGAAGGTTAGATCTTAGAGAAATAAGCCCGATCTGAAGAGAGAATGCCAGATCTTAAAGAAAGGAGGTCGGATCTGTAGACAAGAAGTAGGATTTGAAAGCTTTGTGCTCCAATAAAGGTCAAAGTGAGAAGTTTTGATTGAACGAGGTAAGATCTGTAAGCTTTGTGCTCTGTTAAAGGTAAGAATAGTTAAAATTTCTTAGATCTGAAAGATTTGTGCTCTGTAAAAGTAAGAAAGGTGGAATTTTTTTGTTTATAGAGTATGGATCTAGGTATATCTGATAGGTTTTGTCCTAGTTTGAAATCTAGGGTATTAATAGATGAAAGAAGGTTTGATATGAATAGATCTGATAAGAATAATGAAAGATATGTTATACCTATGCATAGAAAGAATGTTTGGACTAATAAATGGATGCAGGATCCTAGAAAGAATTTGTTGCAGGTTCGCTAGCATGATCCTAATGCGCAATACAGAAAAGGCTGGGGTTCATTTAACAGAAAGTGAGGATTAACCCTCTGTTATAGTTGTAGAAGACCAGGACATCTTGCTAAGGAATTCCCTGGTAGAAGACCTAGTTGTCTATGTTGCAAATCCATGGACCATGAAGTGTTGGATTGCCCTAGAATGATTGCTAAGCTTGAAGGAATGAATATGAATCAAGGAAACCCTAAGGTAGATCCATAAAAGGCAGAACCCTAGAAAGAATCAGAGAAGGTATTGATACAAGTGAAAGAGACCATGAATGACCACCGACATGTCATCTTATCAGAGATCTTCAAAGAGAAGGAATGCATTGAAGCAAGAATAGGGGACTTTGACATTGACTGTGTCCTGGATGAAGAAACACAGATGAATATTATGCCAGAAAGAACCTGGGAAGCTATAGGAAGGCCTGCTATGATACCTTCCCTAGGAGGGATAATTTTATTTAGAGGAAAGCTAGTAAACCTACATGGAAGGCTCGCCCGGATACCTATGACTATAAATGGAGCTTCGACAGAAGAAGACTTTGAGATTATTAAATTTTTTTAAGAAAGAGCCCCGTTTACCATGCTAATAGGAAAACCTTGGATTGATAGAGATTAATCTGGATGAAAGGAGGAAGAAGAAGTTTTGGAACAGAAGAATCAAGAGTTAAAAGACTTTATAACCAAAAGGATCGCACACTTGATTGAGGAAAAGAAGAGAATATCGCAGATAGTTAATACTAGAAACTTGGATGTCGAGGCTAAGAGAACACTAGAGGATCCCTAGAAGATTGAATATGTATCCCAGATAAGGAAGAATTATTACACAGGAACCCAAGGAAAACATTTCAACAGTACGAAGTAACTAAGACCAAAGAATAAAAGACTCAGAATGATAAAAGCATTACCAAGAGGAAGCTCACTGGAAATAAGGCTAGAAAGTTAAGAAAGAAAAGGGATAATACTGAAAGATTATAGGAGGTTCTAGAAGAGACCTCGCACAAAGTAAAATTGCAAAATTTGAGTCTTGTCGAGATATTAGAACAACGACATAGAGTACTTCACCATGACGAAGCAATATAGTCCTTGGACCAATATATCCGTTCGACTTCCACTCCGAATGGGAAGAAAGTAAATAAAGAGGCATCATCAGACCGTTGGGTCATGCCATAATGGATCGAATAGGAGTTAATGGAGGGTCATGACCATTGTGAGCCAACCGTTATTGACTCACCTATTTATCTCGTCGCGCCATGCATGAAGAACACTTTTTCCAAATTGAGAATTTGAGCTCGCAACCTTGATTAAGATTTTCCAGTGATCATTATGCTCTTTCTTTCCATCTTATTGTCATGTCTACATTACTTCGTGAACCTAATATTATTAACCCCGAGCGCGTATTTCTAAGGAGCTTAGCGCACTTGAAGAATCTACAAGGGAATTACTCGTTGATCTTAGGACCAAGAAAGTCATGTCAGAAAGAAGGATGTCTGCAGGTGTGCAAGCATCATCGACAGGAGGAGTCCAAGCTTCTCCATCGACTACTCACAGAGAAAGAACTTCTAGAATCATGACAGAGAAGAGAACGAAGCATAGAGACGATCTCACAAATGCCAAGTTGATTCTGAGCATCTTACCTGCATATAAACCTCCTCTAAGCGACGTAGTGAACAGAGACAGTGTGCCCAGGGATTTTAAGTATGATTTGGTCACTGCATACCTCCCGAAAGGGGTGTGCATAGTTTGTGTCGATCAGGATAAGCTCGTAGCATTGAAGTTTAGCGACTTCAACCTCGGCGACAGAAAGGCTTACAGCATGCTCACCCCACATAAGTATTTAACTAGGACTAAAGGTAAGAACTCCAATATTATCTCGCAGTCATGGACCCAGAACCTCGCGCAGTCCACACTACTCAATGTAATGAATATCCCACACTTCGAAAGGCACCAAGAAGTGAACGCCTGTTTCAAATTGATGTTGTCAAGTTACCACGGAGGATACTTATGGTTGAATCATCGCATCACCATGGATCTGACCTTGATCAATCGAATCACCAGGTTTAGCATGCAAGGCCCTGACCCACAAGATTTTTACCCTGGAAAGACCTCAGACCGAGCATTAGCGCAGAGGATCAAAGAGATTTAAGGAAATGTCAAGAAGGGCATGCAAGGCTACAAGGTAGCCTCTATCTAGAGTAGTGCAGTATGCTTTGCATGTCAGCTAATCGCAAGAAAGCTAGTTCGCAAGAACCGGTCTACCCAAGTGACTAGATTTGTTGTTGACCTCACAGGGAAGTGTGTAGAAGGACTTCAGATGAATTGGGTGCAGTACTTGGTAAACTAGTTGGAACTGGACTGCAGGGAAGAAAAATACCAAGGATATGAGTTCCACTTCAACTGGCTTCTCATACTGATCGCATTCATTGCATGGGAGATGCCGAAAGGTGCGACCTTCCAAGACATCGAGCCCTTTGAACCATCGGTCATGAAGTTCAGTACCCTGTCATACTAGAATGATATGACCAAGCAATGGTAGTCAAATGTTGTCTTCCACACTTACTACAACCAGTTGAAAGTAGCCATCCATTCTGAACCTCGTATGACCCCGAATACCCTCCATAGGTTTCAGCCCCTAATGAAGTTCATCACGGACTGCCACTTCATTTATATAACAACATGCATAGATGGCCATAAGCAGCAGTTGCAATCCTATTACAAGATTATGGAGGAATATTTAGAGGAAATCACCAAGGAATGGTCAGAGGACCTCCTTATCCCAGCCAACCCTGTGGATTTGTCCAATGTAGACAGTCTGGAAGCTGCGCAGGATACACCCAGACCTAGTAAAACAAATAATCTTGAAGAAGTTCAGGATATAGATAGCACATCCATGAAGAATGCATCTATGTCACCGGAGCAAGGAGGTGTTGGCGAAGAGATCGATGAAGAAACATCGCATAAGGATGAGGAGGACCCCTCGAAGAAAAGAAAGGTGTCCCCCTAGAAGCCTTTGTCTAGAAAGAAAATGAAAGCAACCAAGACCAAGTTAGAGACTATCCTCACCCCGAATGACTTTAACTTCATCATCGCTGCATTGAACGACGCTTCGCTAGAGATTGCAGAGAAGCAAGAAGCTAGGCAGGAGGCAATGTATAGTCAGATCGAGATAGAGCTCCAAGGAGTGCAGCAGGCACTTCATTCGAGGCACACAGTCTCCATTGTGCCCCTATCAGTCGGAACACTAGAAGAAGGAGATGATCCAACTCAACTCCCCCGAATCACGGATTCAATCAAGGCTCAACTTCGAAAAGCACAAGATGAAGCAGAGTAAGCCATCTAGGATTTGACACAAGTACATAGATTACTTGTAGAACAACACAGTTTTGTAGAACAAGAAAAGGGTTCTCTCCAAGTAAAATGGAATGATGAGAAAGCACAGCTACAGCAAGGAAGGGAACAGTTGCTGGCAGTGAAACTAGAGGTAAAGGAAGCGATCAACAAAGCACTTTTCTCTGTGACATTCATTGAGGTACAAATTGAAGAAATAATCCCACAGCAAGAGGCACAGCTCAAAGACGTGATCCATAAGCTACAACAGCGCATTGCAGATCTAGAGCTCTGTGTGGTACCTGAAACTCCACAGGAGGTAAGAGACCTAAGGGAAGCAACTGCCTGTAATGCAGTTGGTAGATTAAAAGCTCTTGCCTTGGAATGCAAGCAGCTGAATAACCATAGTGCTCAGACTTACGAGAACCTCACGGAGAATCCAGAGTTACAGGTATTAGAGTGGCATGTCCAAGAAGCAAAGTAGCACGTCGATACATTACAGGCGCAACTGAAGGCCTTGTCACTAGTGGAAAGAATGAAGAGGTCTCAAGAGCAACGCACCACCTAGAAACAAATCCATATGATTCAGAGTAAAGTAATGGAAGTCACTCAATGATTTCAACCAGTGCAAGAAAATGCATGCCAACTGTTCACTGAAGTTGAAAGCCAAGGAGTCAAACTGGAATAGATCATCATCACCGAAAAAAAACGCTTAGAAGGGCTAGTGAATGATGCAGTGATCTAGGAGTTCACTAAGCAAGAGGTCGTAGCACGACATCAGGTTGAAGCAGCTCGAGCCAAGCTCGAAGCATTCGAGGAATAATCCCTCAGACCAGAGTGACTCAGGATGAATCATAGGTGAGTGTTGGGGGCATGTTTGCCCTTGACCAAGTTTTGGGAGTTTCTTGGTCATATTGACCTATTTTGGGATTTCGACAACCATCAAAGGAGGAGCACAAGATGGAGAAAATATCACGGGATCTCGGCCCACTTTTGGGTCCATTTTGGATTTTTGGGAATATGTAACAGGATTGGGATATTGGCCCATGGGTTTTTACCCATGCTTAGGCCTATTTTTTATGTATAAATAGTAA